>CM046343.1:31447445-32047445 GCA_025403435.1 Artocarpus heterophyllus
ATGAACTCTGAGTGCTTCTTCACAAGGTCCTTCAATCTTCTTTCCTCC
Source organism: Artocarpus heterophyllus (assembly GCA_025403435.1). Taxonomy (NCBI): domain Eukaryota; kingdom Viridiplantae; phylum Streptophyta; class Magnoliopsida; order Rosales; family Moraceae; genus Artocarpus; species Artocarpus heterophyllus. The sequence goes on from CM046343.1 coordinate 31,447,494, forward strand.
AAGTATTCCAACTGCAAAAGGAATAAAAAAGACAACAAACTTGCTCAATACTGCAACTTTAACACAAATTTGTTTATGGTTTCAAACAACAAACATTATAACTCAAATTACAATCACTGATTCAATTCTTACCTGGTCATCCTTAAGGAAGAGGGTGACCTTAGTTCCCCTCCCCAGTGGCTCACCGTTTACATCCCTAGTTACAGTGAAAGACCCACCAGCCTGCGACTCCCACACGTATTGCTCTCCTCGTCGTTGTGCTTGGTTGTCACAATGACTTTCTCAGCAACCAAGTAAGCCGAGTAAAACCCAACACCAAACTGACCAATCATGCTCACATCAGCACCAGCCTGCAATGCCTCCATAAACTCCTTGGTACCAGACCTTGCAATGGTACCCAAATTGTTCACCAAGCCTAAACACAAATCAACCAATCCAATTCCAATTAGAACCTTAGAACTTGAAAACGTGAACAGTACTACAATGGGTCAAGAAAAAAATTAGGCGACTAATAACATACCAGCTTTGGTCATGCCGATACCACTGTCGATGATGGAGAGACTCTTGTTAGCCTTGTCAGGGACAATCCTGATGAAAAGCTCAGGCTGGGAATCAAGCTTGCTCTTGTCTGTCAAGCCCTCGAACCTGATCTTATCCAATGCCTAAACAGTAAAAAAAAAAAAAAAAAAAAACAATGAACAATAATACCAAACCTCAAATTGTCTCAGCTTCATAAACTAGTATATTTATTTATTTTATCAAATTTTCTCTTGGAAGAGAGGGTATATGGAAAATTAAATCAAATCACTTATCTTACAAAAAAGAAAACTCAAACTCGATTTAGAGAAGAATATCAATTCTCCAATAGCAGGAACACAGTAAAGCTCTGCAAAACTTTTTATATATTTCCTAGTTTTTTCACCCTTTTTTCCTCTATTCATTACTTTTTGTGCTATATACACAATCTTACGAAAAGCAATAAATATCAAGCTCGATATCGAAAATATCTCATTCTCCAGATTTTTTTCACCAAACAAAACTTCATCAAAGGTTCTCAAATCCTCTTGTTCGTTTCATTTTTCATTTCCATTGTTCCTTTCACCAGAGTCCTACAATCCGAAAATTAGAAATTCAAATCAATCCGTACTACTTCATCTCTAATGACAATTTCTCACTAATATCTAACCTACTGTCCTACAGGTGGTCTATTTCGTTTCGAAAAATTTTCTCGGTAGCCAAACAATGCACAGAAAAACAAACACAGTTCCAGATTCACTCACAACTCGAAGAAACAGAAAAGGAAAACAGAGAGAGAGAGAGAGACGTACATCAGAATTATTGCTGATGAGCTCACGCAGGAAATCTCCTTGTTGCTGTAGAAAGTGTTAATGATCAAGCTGAGAAGCTGGTTGATCTCAGCCTGGAAGCAAAGGTCTCGGTCTCTCCCATTCGAACGCCCGCCATGGATTCCGATCACCAACTCCGAAATCAAACCCACTATTCCAAATCCAAACAAACGAACAAAAGCTTTAATCAAGAGAGAGAAAGCGAAAGCGGTTTGATATGTTTTTCTGATTTCTGAACTGAAGCTCGGGTAGTTCTGGTATAAGATTATAGGAGTGAGGAACCGAATTGGATGGGGGCGTTTTTACGCGGGGGAATTTCCAGGAGGTTCTCGTGGCTTATTTCAATTTGCAGTCCCCAGCGAGTTCCGTAAGATGTCGTATGAGAATTTCGCGGTTCCGGAATTTTCTACTTTTTTTGATAACCCTATATTCTTTGTATTATCAACACGAGATGCCGATTCTTTATTATTTTTTTTAAAGCAAAGTTTATGATAGAACAAGCATTTTAGTCCTACTATAAGTAATGTAATTTTTACTGTTAGATTAATTTTTTAGATAATTGATCCATAGTCTCTAAACTTTTTACGAAAGTAAATATTGATCTTCACATTTTATTTTTGATTTATTAGTCTCCGACTTTTAATTTTAATTATCGAGGGACCAATTCAACTGTCAACAATTAATTTGGATAGAAAATGTGACAAACTGATCCTCAAATTAATAGTTAAACCGTTAATTGATCTTTCGGTACTAAAATGAATGTTAGGAGAACTGATAAATCATAAATAAAAGGTTGGGATCAAAATCACACTTTCGTAAAAGTTGAAGATTAATATGACAATTTATCCTAATTTTTTAATAGTTTGATCTATGGTTGTAAGCAGTTTTAAGTCATATCTAGTCGTCTACAAATTTTTGATGTAGGCACTTACAGATCAGACGGTTGAAACGTTATTTAATAGTTGAAATAATAGTACAACTAGTAGAGCAAAAATGTTATCCTATCGTAAAAGCTCTTTTAAAAAAATATATCATTTGATACCTTAAAGTAGTTTTATTATAAAACCAAAACCGAATAATCCACATCTATCCTTACTTGGAAAAATGAAATAAAAACAAATATAATTCAAATTATATAATTCAAATTTTTAGTTTGATTAGTTTTTTAGTTCTTCTTTTAAAGCACCAAAATGAAAAATTTTAATTGTAAAGATTTATAATATTATTAAAGGATTAATCCCATAACTATACCTCATATTTTTATTATTTTTAAAGTTGTCTTTGTATTTAGAAACTATAAACAATCTTTTGAATTTGAAAAACTTATTTCATTTTATCCCTTGTAGAATTTTTTATTTAAAAACATGAAGTAAGATAAAAGACCTTAATTAAACCTATAAAATATATGTTTTTCTTGAGAAAAATTTTGAAAAAATATATTTTAAAATTTAAAAAGTCATAAAATTAGATCTTTTTTTGAAATTTAATATTTTGTTTTAGGATTTTTTATGCTTTTAATATATAAAATATTTAACATAACTATTTAAATGTAGTCATGTTATTTCGTCCAATTTTTCTATTAAATAGCTTTTAAAATTTTAAGAAATATATTTATAATTTTTAAAAACAGATGGACAAATTCAGAAATAGTTAAAACGAGGAGGCAAAATTTTGTAATTAACCCTATTATTAAAAACATAGGGTTTTATGATTTTTTTTCAAAAACATAAAGTACCAAAGTTATTTTTCCTTTTCAACAGATTAAGGTTTAAAATCTGTTGGCCCTAAACGAGACAAGGCAATAGCTTGGTGGTTAACCTTGAAATAAGTTTGAATTGTCAACGTGTTTACTGTTTTGCCCTTTCACGTTTTTTAAATAGCAATTATAATTATTCTTTTTTTCCCCTGGCTGGAGAGTTTTCTCTTCACATTTGCGTTGCTTCCTGGGATGTTCTCTCCATTGGGCGGGCCCTTTCGTTTTCCCGGTTTCCGAGGAGTCGGTCCTGTCTAAGTTGGGCTTGAATCCTGAAGAAATATTGGGCTGGATGGACCCGATATTAAAAGCCTGACTAGTTTCTTAGTTTTGGGTTTAAAACTTGAAAAAATTACAACAAATTATTGTTAAATTATTGTTATGAAATTAAAATTTTAACATAATATTGAGAATATTTTTAAAAATATTTTAATAATATAGTAATTATTTTAAGCTATCATATTTTGTATTACATAATTACATATGAATTATTTAATGATATTATTTGAGGCATATAAAAAATATTTACAAATTAAAGTCATATTTTAATTTAATAAACATAATTAAGTCATTCATCTCTTTAGCCCTTAAAACTTTTATAGGTCAGTATGACAAAATTCCACTTCTGTGGTACTGGTTTCGTTTCAATTTCACCACTTCAAAGTTTAAAAATTCTATTTCTTAAAGAATGTAAAGATTGAATTGACCTCAAGTATCATTAATTTTCAGAAGCTCCTCTCCTCCTCTCTATCCGTTGTCAATCGCAGTGTCGTCATGACTGCGTTGTTTGTATGTTCTTTAAGTTTATTGCAATGTTTGTAACATTATCGAAAAAAAAGGTAAAATCATTTTTTTACAATTAAAAAGTGGTCTGTTTTAAATATGCTATTGAAAGTGTCATGTTTATTTAAAACTTATTTGACATTAGTTGGTTTTAACTAAGTTTTCAGTTATGAACAATGTAATATAAAGCTCTCACATGCTACAGTAAAAGTAAAAAGTTGCTATAATAGAAAGCTCTCACATACTCTAACCAATAGTTTCTAACCACTATCCCTAATATCCTATTAGTGTATATTAGAAGTGGTATTGTTGCTAATTAACTTACTTTCATATGCAAAACCAATCTAGGAGACATTAATCTCAACAGAAAGCGGCAACATTTTGCAAGGGACATAAAAATAAAACGACAAAACCATTAAAAACGACAACAAGTTGCTAAAAGGTGACTTGGCTATCCACGTCGCAGTAAAAGTGAAACGACATTATTCACGAGACCAAATGACGGTAAACAACGAAAATAGAAACATGGTAAATCTCTAAAGTTGTAGAAACAAGAAAAATGATCTATTCAAACTGAAAACGAAATAACAGCAACGGAAAAAAATGGACAACAAATCTTTGAAACGCTTATTGTGAGTCATAGGAACGACAAGGATCTACTCCATTAAATATCAATGTGAAGGAACTTTATGCAAGGGAATTTCAAAGTACTTGGAGTTGTGTTGTCCGTTTCTGCACAATGCCGATTAGCTTAAGTTCTTGTCGCTCAGTTTTGGTCCTTTGTCGTTGGCTTCTTTGTTAGCTTAGGCTCTGTCGTTTTATTTGAACGTCCACTGCATCACAACTACAAACATAAAAACGACGTCAATATGGAAGCAATGTCTTATGAGTGTCCGAAACAATTAAAGGACAAAAGACAAAAAGGAGGAGAAAGACAAAAACATAAACATCTAAAAGATAAACGACATCAACACAAAAAGACGACGGTAAAATACAAGCCACCAGAACCTGAAAATAAGTTAATAAGGTCAATTATTTAATAACACCATCACAGGATAAGTATAATACATAACCAATAAATAGAAAGATAGGGTGAACGCAAGAAAACAACCACACTGAAAAAACGACAAGAAACCTCAAAAACGACATCAATTTATAAATCGAAAAAACAAACGTCTGTCTTTGTCCCAAAAAACCGACGACTGAAACGACATCAATAAAAGAAAGTCAACAATATGGGAAAATTAAAATTGAAAAACGTTAACAGAAAAAAGATAACACATCAACTTAAAGACACGAAGGTTTGATGAAAACCACATATGTTTTCAAAAAACGACAACAATAACTTGAAAATGATAACGATAATCTAACTTTAAACATCATAGAACGACAACAAGCTTACTGAACAAAATAAGGGTATAGTTTTTTTTTTTTTCCTCCCTCAAAAGTGTCATTCAGCTTGGATTTATCGAATTTTTCCTAAATCTACTTGGTTTTATCGAATTGAAACTTGTAGCATATTTCTTTGGTTATTAAAGAGGTAGACAAATTCTACAAATGAATACGTGCATAATTAAGGTGTTGGAAGACCAAATATCTCAACATTTTAAGATTAGAAGATCCTTCACAAAAGTCTTTGTTTTGTAGGAATGTAGCATGTATAGCAAAGCCTAAGTGAGAGCCATTCAGAAGACCCTTTTTGGCAGGGTTTATATTAGTGAAAAGAAGCACATACATAACACTAATTGAAAGATCAGATACAGAAGGTTTTAAAGCTCTTTTATCTTTAACTTTTTAGCCCATTGTTATGAAAAACTATCATTTTATTATTGTCTGATTAAAAGAAAAAATTATAATCAACTTCCGATTTACACAAATATAAAAGTGCCATCGGCATCAATATATTTACTGGAATAAATCATTGATTCACTAGGAACTTGTGATTTACGCTAAAAATAATATACTTTTGGTGTGCAAACTGTTGTGGATGGGACTCCCTAATTATACCTAGAGCAAAATATATGGAAAAAAAAAATAAACAAGTATACATAAAATTTATAGTAGTTCACATTCGATGTGAGAGCAAGCTCCTTCTCAGCCGTTATACAATAATTCACTACAATGACGAAAAAGTTTGGTAGAGAAAATTGCACACCCTTCCTTTCTTTATTTTTTTTCTCTCTCTATATTCTCTGAGTTATATAAATAAGCCCCATAATGTCATATTTATAGGTTTATGACAAAGGCTTTTGCCTAAATCTGCAAGCGCAAGGGGTCAAGATTTAGTATAGAATTGGTGAGTTAGGGGTTGTCGTCTCTCACGAAGATTGAAATCTAAAAAACTAGCTAACTACTGCAATTATAATGACCAACCTTTTTTTAGGCAATTGGAATTTAAGAAACTAAATAAAGGAAAATAAAACTAATAAGACTAATCAAATAAGCCATAAACAAAAGAAGTAATTTACAATATTAATAATCTATGTGATAATGTGTGTAGAGAATTGATTTAGCTTAATTCTTCCTATGCTCTTCCTATTTCGTAATTTTAATTTTATTCCATCTAATTTTTATTAATCTAAGGCCCTAAGTTCACCTCATTACTTCTCTCGAGCATCAAATGAAATTATATACATAGATATTCAAGTCAATATCTCTGTCTAACTTGTTTACCTATACATTCATTAAGCTCAACTCTTAAATTAATTAATTAGGTGTTCTTAGCCCTCCCTCCCGAGTCTAAACAATAGCAAAGACTATGTTTTCCATGTAATGATAAATGAGTCAATCTCTCCAAGCATTAAATTATTAAATCGAATCAACTAATTCATTGGCAAATAAAGTAGAAGCATTGAGCATAAAGAAACATAAATAAATTGAAATGGAAATTGCATTAACAATTAACAAAATAATCCAAATATAATCCAAATTAAACTATATCAAGCCCTAGAATAGGAAATCTAAGCATACATAGGCAAGTCCATTATTAATTTCTACTGTAATCTATAAAAGTAAAAATGTTTTACACACATATACAATCACAAATTTCAATCAAGACTAGGGTAGAGAGAAATGAAGAAGAAACTCTTTATGAAGATGAACTTGAAATCTTGAATTCTCTAAGAATCTTCCAAAATCCTCCAAGAATCTTCAATTTCAAGCTCTTCTCTCCTTGAAATTTTGGCTCTCACTCATGGGCTTCTTCTCCCAATTCTCCACCAAAATCCTCCTTTAGAAGTGAGCCTCCTTTATATGCTTTTAAGTTTTAGGTTTTAGGTGGTAGGGCATCATTTTACGTCAATTTGAGCCGTTAAATCGGGAATTTAGGGCCAAGATTGCCCAAAAATTAAAATCAGCACAAGAAAGGCACCCAAAGACTCGCCCCAGTGTGTGCGGCCGTGTAGTAGGTTGCACTTAAGCATGCGGGCCATGCTAGGGGCAACGCAAGAGCACAACAGCCTTGGCCTAGGCTGCCTGCTGTGTGCCCATGCTTGCAGGCCTCTGCGGCCGTGCAAAGGGGCCTGCTGGGCCCCTGATGCATGTGGCCAGCTTGTTGCACACGCCCTTGGGGGATCCGTATGGGTTGATTTACCTAAAATCACAATTTTAAGCTCCATTTTAAATCCAAAAAATCCCAAAAAGTCTCAAATCTTATTTTTCTATAAAATAGTACCAAAAACATCAAAATACAACACATGTTTGAGGATTTTCATAATATTTATTCTCAAGAAATACTTGATTTTAAGAGTAAAATACTCTATCATCTGCTTACGAGAAATAGGAAACAAAAAATTTTGGGACTTTCTTGCATCCAGCCATAATCTCGATCTTCATAATCCTCCCCTTATGATGATAATTTGTAGGGCGTTGAATTAAGCTCCATATTTCTTAACACAAGCAGACTGTACGGGCTATTGTATGTCTCTTAAAGATTTTCCAAAATTTTAAAGAAAAAGTCACCAAGGACAATCAGGGATGAGCACTAAGCATTAAGGCATAGCTCTTGACGTGGTCGAACGGCTAAATAGTGGATGCCAAGTATCAACGCACAACGAGAGCCTTTTTAGAACACAACCAATTCGCTCACAACCCTCTTTGTGCCTTAGTGCTGTCAAAGATCCAAAGAGAGATACATCAATAAGATACTCCAAAATGAAAAACCCTTTCATCTCCGTTAGGTTAAATCCCATTACTCACAAGATTGTAAACTCCAGTCTAATATGTAACATATTTTTTAGATTGAGACTTACAGTTTTATTAATAACTGATTATAATCTTACGACATTAAAAAAGATTGCTACTCTAAAATACCTCTTTCTTCTTTTTTTTTTTTAATATAACGCGGGATCAAATTTGTGCCCTCCAAAACTCAAGCCCTATACTAACCTACTCTGTCCTGCTTGATCTATGATCATTTTATAAAATACCTTTATCTAAAAAAATAAAAAATAAAAAGAAAATCACTCACAATATGTTTTGATAGGAGAAAAAAATGAAAAAAATTACTAGTTAAATTATCGTTTTTTGTCATTAAGTAGATATAGATTGGATTGACGGTGAAACTTCCTCTAACCAAATAAGTTGATCATCTAAGTGCGTCGGCATAATATTTCATCAATTCATGAACAACTTGAAATACCTTCAACTTTTCGAAGAATTGTTCACCAAATATTACAAGCTTTTGTAGGGCAAACAGATTTCTACATGACCTAAAACAAAGCAACTGTCTCGTGACAACAACTACCACACCCTGAAAGGATATCTACATTAAAACATCTCACAAAAGGGGGGAAAAACTATGCATTAATAATTTGTTGTCTTATAGTCATTACTAGTTCAAAACTTTTATCAAAAATGGCATTTGGAAAAGAAAAGAAAAAACTTATCCTATAACAATTAGTATTTCACACTTGCCTCAAAAACAAAGAATCCATACCAAGATGGGTTCATTCATAGATTTCAAGCAACAAAATTGAGGAACATTTTAACTCAAAATAGAAAAAGAAAAGGTTAGCAAGTAATATGAAGTTCATATGAAAAGAAAGATGATTAAAAGCAGTTAAAAGACATGGAAATGCTGTGAAAAAATCTCTGAATTGATGGGGACTTTTATCAGGTGAGTTCAATGGATGAGGGAGATGATGCGTAAAGTTTTTGTTAAAAGATTAAAGGGTTAGAAGGACCCGTGAGGGGAAATTTTGTCAAAAAAGTGCTTTATTAATAAAACTAGATGGGTGGTTGTAGAAATAATAAAAATATCCCCCTCAAAAAAGAAAAATAGATAAATTATTTTGAGAAGGATCTTTGAAAATTAAATCATCATAAAATTAATTGTAGTAGTTGGGTAAGCCTTACCCAAGAAGAAGATTATGGAAAGGTTCCCATTTCTATCTTCTATATTAATATGAGCCATAAAATTTTATGTATAGTCAACTGGTGAATACGATAATTTAGAAATATTCCCACTTTGCATTTTTTATTTTTATTTTTCTTATGAACTAGTTCTTATTGGGTTATCATGGAGGATTATAAAAAAATAATGGCCATTGCTTTTTTTCCCCCTTTTCACAAAAGTTATCATTCACTTGTTTGTAAAAAATGTGAAAATGGACGGTCAATATAGTTGAAACATTCAGCAATGGGAACACATTAACGCGTAAAGGAATTGAAATAAAAAATGTTAGGTATAAACTTAATATGGAAATAATACCAAAGTTTGGCCAATATTTACAAGGTATTTGAGAGTAATATTGATTTGAATCAATTAGTTTAAAATACTATATAACATGTAAAAATTTAACTATAGTTTTTACTTTGTACTGTAATATGCAAAATTTTACAATATTTAAATTTAAACCAATGCTTCAAGCACCTTAATATTATTTTATCAACATCATTGCTATGAGTAGAGAATTGCTTTTTTTTTTTAATGCTAATGTTTTTATGTGGTGGACAAGAGAACAGGGTGTTATTGTTAATAGATTAATGTCGTAAATTAGAAGTCAATTGTCAATCGGTGACTCTCTAATACGTTGAATTCCAATGTCCAAATCATGGAGAAAATTAACAGCCACAACAAGCAATCAATCGCAGCCGTCAATCGGAAAACAACAAGAAAATGAAAACGCCAACTCTTCTCTGACTCTCTCTTTTTTCCTTTTTTCTTTTTGGATACTTGAGTATTATTAGGGCTGCCCAACCTTTGTTGGAAAGGCTCCAAAGGAAATTTTGATCATTTCTAATTGGCCATAAGCAATACAATCAAAATATATAATGCAAGATCTTGAAATATTATAATACTAGACCATATAAGGACTTTCCTCACTGATTATCAATTTGGGTCAATTTAGTAGTGCTCTGAAAATATATCTAAGTCATCATTAGATTTAGAATGACCCACTAATGACTTTAAGCATATCCATGAACATCCTAATTTAAATGGAGAAAAAGATCCAGAATAACAGAATAAAAATAGCATTAAAAAATAGAATAAAAATAGAGAAAAAAGGGTTAACAGGCTAAAAGAGAGAAGTTATTTTGTTAATAAATGTTTTTCTTCTTTGCCGACTAAACACCTATTTATTTATTTATTTATTAAACAAATACAATTGTATTTTTTTTCCCTCAAAACAATACTCTTATCATCGCGTACGGATATATATTTTGTAAATAAAACCATTATACTATATAATTATGTCGTATTTATTATAATTATAGACAGCCATACTGTGTCAAGCGAGACGCGTTGCTCATGTTTTAAAATTTTGATTTTTCTTCTTAATTTTCTATTTAAATTTCAACATATAAGGTATATTTTTCTTTTATAATTTTAATAAATTATATTTATAATCATATCAAAATTAAAAAAATACAAAGATTTAACACTTGAAAAGTTACATAAACATTAATAAAAATATGGTGTAATCCGCTTATCTTTTTCAGATAATCATGTTTGGGTTACTTATATTCCTCTGATTTTGAGTTTCTTTGTAAAAATTTATTTACATGTTCTCTTAAAAAACTTGGTTTAAACTAATGGTTTGAACTCAGATAGAATAAAGCTCTTATACAGTATAATATAAAACAAAAAATAAGCTATATGATGACACGTAAAAATATATGTGCTCATGAGTTTGCAATAACTTAATTAACATTGGGCCCGTTTAGTTTTGTTTTGAGAATTTTTTAAAATGTTTTTGCACGCTGTTTAGTTATATTTTTGGTAATTTTTAGAAATGTTTTCAAGTATTACTTATTTAATTTTTAGTAAGTTTAATTAAGTTTTATTTTCATTTTGATTTCAATTTCGATTTTTTGGTTTGTTTTCTTAGTTTTAGTTTAGCTTTGTATTAAATGTGTGTTTAATAATATTTACTTATTATTAGTGATTTTTATTTTTTGAAAGAATAAATTTTACAGGGCTAATTTTTATGAATATTTGAATCAGGGGAAAAAATGAAAGAAATGACAAGAAAATCAACTTTGGAAGGTGAAAGAATTAATTTTTGAAAGTTCTAGGTTAGTACTTTTGAGCCACAAAAAGTTGAGCCGAACCGTCGTTGCAGCCGCTGAGCCGTCCACTCCTACCTGTCTTGAAGCTGTGCCTCCAATGAGCCGAGAAGCCGAGTCACGACAGCAATGGGCCCTTCGATGTGGTACTAGGGCTACTTTCTGTCCAGTGCAGCGAGCTCATGTATGCCTCCAATCTGGGTCGTTCAATGAACAAACCAAATAATTGATCAACGGTGGAGATCACCTAGCTGGCCCGCCTCAGTTTCAGCCGAACGATTGAGTCATGTTTCGCGCAATCAACAACCTAGATCATATGCTTTTGTGCCTCCCTTAACTGTGACACACCAAGTCACAAAAAGAAATTTGCATTCTCTTAAGATGGATCCGAGTGAAAAAAAGGAGAACCAAAACAAAAATTTTGATTCAATCTCAGATGGTTCCAACAAAAAGAAAAAAAATAATTTAAAAGCAATTGCTTCCAATGAAGGAGAATTGATACATTAGGTTTTCGAAATTGCAACTGAATTATATCAATTGCTCCCTCAATTGAAAAATTATAGCGGAATCATTCACCTACTCCCCCAAAAACCGCGGTGTACTTGTCTTTTTCAAGCAGAAAATTTTGTGAAGATTCTACGGGTTCGCCTATAAAAAGGCAGCGTTCCTTCAGTTTAAATCATCAATTCTTCAATCATTTTTTAATTCAAAATGTCAATAAACACTCAAAATTTTGAAAGAAAAATGGAGAGAAATGGTGAAAAGAGGAGGAATACAAGGAGATTTTTACAAGAAAATTCTTAGAGATGGCCACCATTCTTCAAATTCTACCAATCTTTTGAACTGCAAATGTTGTTAGTTTTTATGTTTTTGTTATTATTTTCAATTAAGCCTAGCTAAATTTATTTCTAGTTAAAGGTGATTTTAAAGCCTTAGACATAATAATGTAGCTATTTGTGTGAATTATTTTTCAAGTTTTCAATTGAGACTGTTTATGTTTCACTATAACTAATGCTTTTGGTTGTTTTCTTGTTTAATTTGGATGCGCAAATAATGAGACTTAGAAATCGCCAATATTACGTTAGAAATCTAGATAAGTAATAGTCTTATATTTTTAACCATTAGTAGCAAATTATGATATACAATTGTGGAAGGCTTTTATTTAATTATGATGTGAAATATAACTTAAGTTGAATAAACCGAGCTTGTGAGTTTACTGCTGAGATCAACCTATCTTTCTCAACTTAATGCTTCTACTGGATTAAATCTAGAGAGCTTGTTTTAGGTTATTTAATGGAAAAAAATTTAGTAAAAAGCTTGTTTTGCTAAACTATAAAGTAAGAGAAGATCGGGATAGCTGAGCTTGTTGCAATATATAGTTGGTGATTTTAATAGAAAATTGAAAATAATTTTACAATCACTGTAAAATTTTTGTCTAACTGTAGAGAATAAACCTTTAATCAGTTTTATTATTTTTTTACTCACTTTCTTTATTCTTAATTGTTGTTCTGATTTGAATTTTGGTATTCTCATTTAATTTTCCTTTTAATTGATTTTGATATTTTTTATTCTCATTTTGATCATCATTTTTTTTGCATTCTAATTTTAATTGTTTTATTTTATTTATTAAGTTTTGTTATTTTTGTTCTTTTAAGTAATTTTCAAACCCCTTTTAATTCTATAAAGATAAAATAAAATATATATACAAAATAAATAATAAAAAAGAAATTATTAATAACATATTAATTAAAATCAATCCTCGTGCGAACGATAATCAACTCATCATTTATGCTACTTGATTCTATAAAAATAACAAGTAAGTTTTGTTATTTTTGTTCTTTTAAGTAATTTTCAAACTCCTATGAATTCTATAAAAATAAAATAAAATATATATACAAAATAAATAATAAAAAAGAAATTATTAATAACATATTAATTAAAATCATTCCTCGTGCAAACGATACTCAACTCATCATTTATATTACTTGATACGACCACGTATACTTACGTGTATGAGAATTAACGCATCATTATATCATAAAGTTCTTACATACTATAGCATTTTGAACCAAAATAATTTAAACTAACAGATTACCAAACACAGTATTAGTTAATAATTAATGACATATTAGTTTCCCTAAGAAAATATTAATAAAAATAATCTTACTCCTTCATGAATTCTTTCTCTCTTGTTGATAGTTCCGCATAGAACTATCATTTTTTCCTATAAATAATAATTGCTATTTTAACACAAAATAACTAATCCAACTTTTTAACGCTCTAATTTACAAACGTTAATCTTCCATCGATTTTGTGCCGCTTGAAGGTTGACACTAATTGTTGTTGGGTTCAATCCTTCTTATAAATAATAACTGTCGTTTTAATTATTAGGTTAATTGTTTTGACCTTCTGAGTTGTTAGTATCAACCAAAATCGACACTTGACGCGTGTACCTATAACCACACTGCAAATGACGTAACCGTAGTCCCCAATAAAAAGCTCTTCAACTGTTATTTAATTCATCGATTTTTCGAAGGAAGAAAAGTCTGCTTCATTTCACGGAAATAAATAAATAAATAGATAGATAAATAAATAAATAAATAAATAAATAAAGAAGAGAGAGAAAGTAGTAGTAGCATGGGCATTCACTGCTTTACACGAAGCCCATTAATGGTTGTCAAAAATTTTCATTGACCATGGTCCTTTTTAGCTCAAATTTGAACCGTATTTCACATAACAAAACTCAAACAACAAACAACTCTGAACTCAACCCAAGTCCCAATAAAAACAAAAAAAAAGTTCTTCATTTTGGCTTTATTGGGTTATTATTATTAATTTTTTTGTTAATCTTGAGAGAATATGGCGGCTATGAAAGAGTCGAGCTCTGGTTCTTCGACAGAGAGCGGCAGTAAAATCAAAGGAGTGCTGACTCATGGTGGTCGGTACGTGCAGTACAATGTGTACGGAAACTTGTTCGAGGTCTCCAGCAAGTATGTTCCCCCCATTCGCCCTATTGGTAGAGGTGCTTATGGCATTGTCTGGTATGTTTTTCTTCATCTCTCAATACAAGGTTTTTTATTTTTATTTTTTATTTTTATTTTTAATGTTTCTTCTTTCTGGGGTCTTCTTCTTATTTTTGTTTTTATCACTTTTGTTGTTTTTTTTTTTTAAAAATTTTTTGTATGTAGATTTCTGGGTTAGTTTTGCTTGTTGGTATTTAGGTAGTTGCCTAAAATTCAGTTGGGGATCAACTTAAAAAAAAAAAAAATTCAAATTCTTATAATTTTTTGTGGTATGATGCAGTTGGGATTTGATTTAACTTTCCAGTGATTAAACTGCAGGTTATGTGATATATTTTGGTGTTATCAAGCAGAAAGTAGAGGAATTTTGTTGTGTTATTGAGCTTATTTGATATCCTAAGTGTAAATGGTGAATATGATTCTAGCATACAAAAAAAGAAATAAATAAAAGCTTTGGATAGAAATAAATTTTGATATTTTTAACCAAAAAAATGATTTCAATAGTTAATAAATTATGATTTCAGACCCTTATTTGTCTTATTATAATATCAATCAGAATTATTGTTTTCGTTTTCTAGTTTGAGCACATATGTTTCTATATCAGCAAAGGTTTTTGAGTTTAAATAATGCTTTATGGCGACTTGTTTTGTTTCTTGGGAAAATGATACATGTGGATTCTAAGTCTATAAGAGCAAATTCAAGATAAATTGCAAAAAGATCTTAATAGTTTGCTAACATAGTGGTGGATAACATAACACAATTGCTTTTGTTTTCAGTGCTGCTGTTAATTCAGAGACTCACGAGGAAGTTGCAATTAAGAAGATTGGTAATGCATTTGACAATAGAATAGATGCCAAAAGGACGTTGAGAGAAATCAAGCTCCTTCGACACATGGAGCATGAAAATGTAAGTTTTAGGCTGTTAAGAATAACTTCTAACCACACCCTTTTTGATTGCCATAGTTTTTTTTTTTCCTTGATCAAACAAAAAAGGGACTATTGGTTCCATCCTGCCCCTCATTCGAATCGCCGATATAAAGGGAAAAAAATTTACTGGAGTTTACTTATATAATGGAAAGGGCTTGACCCAATTATACTCGAAGAATGGGTCCAGTTTCACTCACACCACCATGAGTCCGACACTGCACAGCCCATTGGCCTAGCAGGACTTCTGATTGGGGCTATTAAGTATCGAACCTGTGCACATCTTGAGCAGAGAAGAAGGAAATGCATCCTTACCATTGCATCACCCCATTGGTGGTTGATTGCCTTAGTCTTACTACTGGATTCTGCATTAACATTTTAACCAAATTCTTCACACAAATGCCTTGTAACACGTGTTTATGGCTGTTCATAGTGAAAAGTGCAATTCTTTTACATGGTGAAGAGCTTGGTTGATGATAGGTTCAGTGAAATTCCACGTTAAGGGTCATCTACTTTTATAGCACACACTTTCAAGTTTAAAAATAATTGCCAAAAATGGGATTTTGATAGTTATCTGACTTGGTTGATCAATCCATTGTTTTGTCTCTACTGAAGTGTTGCATTTTGTTTTTCTCCTTCCCCAGGTCATAGCCAACAAGGACATCATCCGACCACCAAAAAAGGAGACCTTCAATGATGTGTACATTGTTTACGAATTAATGGACACTGATCTTCATCAAATCATTCGTTCTGACCAACCGCTAACAGACGATCACTGTCAGGTTTGCCCGACCAAAACATAAATAGTCTGTTTGGACTTTTTGCTGTGAACATTTAGTTCCCATGCTTTACTAATCTGCTTCACTTTCTCTTTATTTTTCTTGTCATATCATGATAAGTTATCTAATATGACATTAGTTCTATCATGTTCATAACTTCATTTTTGGGCTAAGTGGATCTGTGAATGTTCCTTCTTTTATGACACTCTAGTGTTGAGAGAAATCAATCTCATTGTTCTTAAAGCATCTGTTTTCTAATAAAACTGCAATTAAATTATGCTTGCATTTGTTATTCTGCATAAGATTTATATTCCGGAGAACATCTTTTGCAGTACTTTCTTTATCAGCTGCTACGTGGACTGAAGTATGTACACTCTGCCAACGTGTTGCACCGTGATCTTAAGCCCAGTAATTTGCTTCTAAATGCTAATTGCGACCTCAGAATCGGTGATTTTGGATTGGCAAGAACGACATCTGAGACGGATTTCATGACTGAGTATGTTGTCACCCGTTGGTACCGAGCACCAGAGTTGCTCCTTAATTGTTCAGAGTACACTGCTGCCATTGATATTTGGTCTGTTGGTTGCATTCTTGGTGAAATTATGACTCGGGAGCCGTTATTCCCTGGGAAAGATTATGTTCATCAGCTCAGGCTTATCACAGAGGTATGAATTCTTGGACTTTCAGCAACATCCACCTTTTTGTCTCTGCCATCTGGCAACTTTCTTCCAATAGTGTGAGCCTATTTGCTCTACATGTGCTTGTTAGATGTGACAACGTCCTTGTGCTACCACTCTTTATTTTGTGTGAAGTTACTAGGTTCACCTGATGATGCTAGCCTTGGATTTCTTCGAAGCGACAATGCAAGAAGATACATGAAACAATTTTCTCAATGCCGGAAGCAACAATTTGCTGCTAGATTCCCCAACATGTCTCCCGGGGCTGTGGATCTGCTCGAGAAAATGCTCGTGTTTGATCCCAGCAAACGCATTACTGGTATAACAAGAAACGGAAATTTCCATGCTCGGCATCATTAAGTGATGGATTAGATGTTTTATTTACAACACCATATTTTCCTTTTCTAACTTATGATTTCTGTGTCTATTTTGCAGTCGAAGCGGCGCTTTGCCACCCATACTTGTCATCCCTTCATGATATCAATGACGAGCCCGTCTGCCCCAGGCCTTTCAGTTTTGATTTTGAGCATCCATCGTGCAGCGAAGAGCACATCAAAGAGCTTATCTGGAAAGAATCAGTGAAGTTCAACCCAGACCCGACCTACTAAGATATCATCCTTTGCTTATCGTGTAGAAATATATGGTGAAAAGAACTTTTCCCCTGTACATGGTATATATCGTTCCCTGATGATAGGAAATAGCTCTAGAGATTGTTTTTGCTTGTAACTTGAGACCAACTACTTATGCAATGACCGGGGCAATTTAGTGTTGATTGACTATCAGCAGGCTCCAAAGTGGATGGTCATTTTGGTTAATTGGTTCTTGTATGAGCTATTAAGGCTCCAAGGCAAAAGTTTCAAAGTCAGGGACAAGAAAATGGTGCCAACTTTTTATTACGTATGACATAAAACTTGGACTTATGATTGTGATATTGCATCTCTCACACAGGTATTTTCTGTTCGTGTACCCAAAATCTGCGTACCTCATAGTCAAGAAGCCAGTTCTAATATTCCTATTAGTTTGTCTTTTTTGCCTGTTCATTTTTAGTTTTACTTTATCTTGGTTCTAAAATGATTTACGAGACTCAACTTTCCCAAAGGGCACTTCTTGAGTTGAACATCTTCAATAGGCAGGATGTCCTCCGGCAAATCGCATGTTCTCTTCTCCGGACCCTGGTCAGGTGGAAGCCGATGGGTCCAAGGAACCATGCCACTTGAAATATCATAAAATACGTTGGCACAACGCCATTGCAATTTCCCTGCCTTGTCTGCCAATCCAATTGTAACATTGGAAATGCACATTCCGGTAAACATGTCGCCAAGAATATCCTTTAACAGAGCTGCTAGGGCCACATATTCGGCAACCATAGAGCAGAGTTTATGTTTGCTTTCAGGATGAGATCTATAATCTCCTCCTATCATCATCCTCATCCTAAACACCAATCTCATTTTGTGCAATGTCATACCTCTTACACTTATGTTCTTCACAAAACCGCTTCCTCTGCCAGTTTTGATCTTGACTCCTGACTCTTAGTTGATGGAAATGGGTTTTGCAGTCACAAAAATCTGAGACACCAAAACAATTTTAAGAATTTCTTAATAATCAAGAATTTTTTTGTTTACTCACAGGATCCCAAAAGATATTATAACAATTCTATATATGAATTTCCACTAAATTAGTGCTCAAGGGTTACTTGGTGGCGTTTCCCATACAAGATCAAAAAGAAAAAAAAAAAAACCTGATGTAGCTTTTTTGTTTCAAACAGAAATATTTGACTTGCATGTATATATACATTTATAGATATATATAAATATAGGTACATTGTGCACAAACATAACGGCCAATAAATATTAATTAAACAAATGCACTTTGTACGCTAAAATTAAAGAAAACTATATTGCAACGGCATTCTTGTACTGAACATATTACCAGTTTAAATCATAACGAATTTCCAAATCTGAGAGATAGGATATAATATTTCAATATATAATTACTTAAGTGGTAGAATTAACTGCCTAATCAAAAGCACATGATTAAAAGATTCTTTGCACATGATAAATAGCAGTACATTATGATGCGTTAATCTGATTTAAAAGAACATCTTGATTTTGAATTTGTTGATAATATATATCCAACAAAATAATTAAATATTTTACTGCTCCTTGGATTGCTATGTACTACCAATATTTTTTCCATAACTCCTGGGAATAAGTTCCCCAAAGTTAATGTTTAATGCCTTGTGTTCTTCAACTGAAAGTAATACACAAGTAGAACAAAAGGATCTGGTAATTCTATAACTTTGCAACATTGCATTTGATGTGTCCAAAATATGCAAGCTTCAAGTCTGGCATTACTTTCTTGCTTTTGAATGATTTTTCACAAACACTAATTACTTCTAGAAAAGCACTTATTGAATTTAACTTCTTCAATAGGCAAGATGTCTTCTGGCAAATCACATGTTGTCCTCTTCTCGGGACCCTGGTCTGGAAGCAGCTCACATGTCTGAGGAACCACAGCGCTTGAAATACCCTCAACGTCCGTACAATTCCACCGCAATTTCTTCGCCGTCTATGCCAGTCCAATAGTGACATTGGAAATGCATATTCCGGTAAAAGGGTCTCCGGGAATTCCCACTAAAGAAGCTGCCATGGTCACCTTTTTGGCAACCATGTCCTGGTAATTGCTGTTCTGGATCACAGGAAGAGCGTTGGGGGCATTGTCTTCATGGGTGCCATAATTTCCTGTCACCCAAAACACCCATCTCATTGTGTTCATAATCATGCCTTTGACGTATATATCCTTCACAAAGCCTCCTCTTCCTCTGGCGGTTTTGATCCTAACACCGGACTCTGAACTAACGGCGACAATGTTTTATGCCCGCACATCCTGAATCCCACCAGACATCTCACTCCCCAATGCAATCATGGCACATGTTGGAGATATGCATGTCAGACGTCTGATTAAAAGCATTCAGAAAGGAGGGTAGGTTACAAACTCCCATGGGAGCTCTCTCGTCGTCCAGAAACAGAGAGAGAGCTCCCTGTGAGGGAGTGATCGACCGACCCAATCAATCTATCAGGGGATGTGGAGGTGTTTTGTTGGCATCCCAAATGCAATGCCAGACTGATCCAAGCCACTCTTGACTGCCACACAATCAACCCCAGAGACAATGTACCAGTCCTAAATTCTGGTGTTTGTGCAGGAGTCTGTGCCACACGCATAAATTCTGGTTGGTCAATCGAGAACGGTATAGGAAAACACAAGTATTCGGGTTGTCTGTTCCATTATAACATCGTTTTTGTGAACACAATACTAGTTGTTTTTAAGATTTGACCAACTAGGCTAGCGCTAGTTGGCTTTCTTTAAGCTAGTGATGCATCACTATATATGTGGCAACAAAATAGAATCGTCCAATGTGACAATTTTGATACAATGTTACACATGCCGTGGGTTAAATACAATACATGAATAACTAAGTTATATTTTATTAATTGTGAGACAGCAAATGAATAAACCGGGAAAAATGAAGTTGAAACCATGATTTGCTTAGAATGCAAGAAATCATTAGGACATGTAAAATCCTAACCTGGGTTGATCCCATCAGTGTTTGGAGATGTAATAGGAGCAAGGATCGTAATTCCTTGAACAATAACATTGCTGCAATTTTCATAATTGACCAGTCTTGAAAAGGATCCAAAAATAGAACAATTTGAATGCAAAACAAAGAAGAAAAAAAGAGTAGACAAATAAAGTTGAATGAGATGAGACCTGCAATAAACAGGGTGGATGTTCCAATTTGAAGAGTTGACCAGAGTGAGATTAGATATTTGAACATTGTCAGAGTATGAGATTTCTATCAGGAACGGCCGGGTGTAGTTTAGCTCTCTCTTGTGGAATTTTTCCCGCCATAATTCACCTTGACCATCAATGGTTCCATTGTTCCCTAATATTTTTGATAAATCAAAAGCATTTTACTTTTTCTTCTGATTAAATCTAATTATAAACAAGTATAGTTTATACCTGTAATTACAACATCGGTGGGAATGATTCTGTCTATATCGTTCCCTGGACCGTATAATGACAAGCCTTCAATCATTGGCCATTCACTCTCATCCTATATAATTAGCTCAAAAGTAAGATACTAAATATAAGCTAAATAAACAATAATTAGGGATTTAGGCCAGCTAAGACAAAGTGTACACAAGTTTTCTCTCTATATTTATTAGTAGGAGCTTTCAATGGTACGATAATACGTGTTTTTAAACGTTAAATCTAATCAAAATTACATCAAAATAAAAAAGTATGCAAAACAGACAGAACTTACTAAAGGGTTAACAGTGAGTTCAAAAAAGTGCCTTATTACTAATTTTTTTAATATCCAACTAAAGGATTCGTATTATTACTTATTAATATTTTTTCATTTTTAATAAAACCTTTTCTAACAAACTAAAAAATGGACCACTCTTGTCTTATCAACTACAATGAAGTGGTGTACTTAAGTAAATAAATTCATAGATAAATAAAGAAGAGAAGAACAAGGGTTAGATGTAGCAAAAGGGTTGCCTTACAAAGAGTTGAGAAAATGGTTTAAATGTTATAACCTGAGAACCAAGAATAACAGCATCCTTGTGAAGAAAGAGAGTGAAATGGCTGGTGAGATTGAAGCTACCAGTCAACCATTTTCCAGGATGGACAAAAATCAAAGATCCACCGTCCGATGAGAACCGGCTCAGGTGATTCATTGCAGCTTCAAAAGCCTTTGTGTTTGATGTGATTCCATCACCTACTCCTACAAAACCAGTCAATGAGGCACTGTGGCCTCTGCAGTTCATGGCTGAGTAGTCAAACTTCTCTATGGCCTTTGGTTTTCTGCTTTCCACTCCGTTAGTTGGGCTCATGTGCAAAAGCAGTACTAGAGATGGGACTATTATTGCCATTTCAAAAAACTGCATGGCAAATTGAGAAAAAAGAAGAAGAAGAAGAAGAAGAAGAAGAAGATTAAAGAAATTTATCTGCATTTTCTGAAGTTGGTTTTTAAAGTTTAGAGCTGGCTACAAAGATGTGCTAAACTGGAACAGAAGTTACCTGACTTGTTTGGACAATTCTCATCCAAAACCACATTGCACAAAAGGGACGACGGAGGTGGATCTTTTGGTTTCCTGAAGGACTTTAAAGTATGCAAAAGTGATAGAACCTAGTCAACTGTTTAAAACAGATGCCGGTAAAGTATTTTTATACTCTTAACATAAAAAGATAAATACATGTACATAATACAGATACTTGTATCCTTGAGTTAAGCTGACCTTTAATTTAATTTGTTTTTCTTCAAAATCATCAAACTTTCCCCGTTCAACTTTGTACTGCTGACTTTGAATAATTTACAAATTCCTCCATAACAGATCATGAATATAAAGATCACAATCTGAAAGGAATTCTTTTCATGCTTCCTTCAAATAAGAATCTATTTTATGCGCAACGTGACTGGTAAAGGTTTCTTATAAGATCAAAAGCTTCCCTCATGTTGATTTGTTTTCTTGAAGCACAAATATTTAATTCGAGACAATATGTTGGAATGACAACATTCACGCACTTCATATAACTGACTCTTGACTAAAGCAACAGAGCAAGTCTTCTAGTCGATTTCCAAATCAGTGACTTGAATATAAAATAGGGTATTTTGGCACACGTGTCACATGAATTTTTAACGATTGGCAAGTTGCTCATGAATTTAACAACTGCCGTTTGTTTTATGGGTTCGAATTACAGTTCGACCTATTTTGCTATAGTATTTTTTTTTATAAAAATTTAAATATCTGTTCAACCCTATGAACTAAACAGGCCGCAAAGTGTCACAAGATGCTCTCAAATAAGTATCCACTGTTTAAATTTAGAAAAATACCCACTTATATATATTATATGATTTCGTTTAAAGGAAGATATTAAAATGACGTTCCTTCTAAATTCTAACAAGATTAACTGATGTGATTGCACTGCAATGAAGTGGATGATATATTAAAATGATTCATTTGAGTATTTGATATATATTTTATTGGTTTTAACCATTTGTGGAAACCATATACAGAATAAATTAACCAGCACCCATTAGGTTACTTGTTTTGAACTCAAAAATTTACACATCAAAAGCACCCCCTTTTGTAAGAGCAAGTCTGGACTTGAACATTCTCAATAGGCAACATGTCCTCTGGGAAGTCACATGTTATGGCCTTGTCCGGACCTTGGTCCGGCAAAAGCGGACAAGGCTGAGGAACCACACCACTTGTAATACCAGAAACGTCTGTACAATTCCACTGCAATTTTTTTGGGTTCTTTGAGGGTCCAATTGTGACATTGGAAATGCAAATTCCAGTAAAAGGGTCACCAGGAATTCCCTCCAATCTAGCAGCCATTGTCACATTCTCAGCGACCATGTCACGGTAGTTTATGTTCTGGACCACAGGGAGTGCATTGGGGTCATAGTTTTCATCCGGGTGGGACCCGTAATTCCCTGTCATCCAAAATGCCCATTTCATGGTCTTCATTGTGAACCCTCTAACATATATGTCCTTCACAAAGCCTCCTCTTCCAACTGCAGTTTTGATCCTGACTCCAGACTCTGAATTGATGGCTACGATGTCCTCCGCCCTGACGTCTTGAATCCCGCCAGACATCTCGCTCCCCAACGCGATCACGGCGCTGAATGGGGATATGCAGGTCAGGCGTCTGATCACAAGCTGCTTTGTTGGCATCCCATATGCTATGCCATACTCATCCCACCCACTCTTCACAGCTATGCAGTCGTCCCCGGAGACAATGTAACAGTCCTCAATTCTGGTATTTGTGCAAGAATCTGTATCACATGCATAAATATAAGTGAGTTATGTCTGATAATAAATACTATTGTTGGCCCACCTATCAGCTTAAGTGCCTTTTTTTGAATCAGTAAACTATTAATATGGTATCAAGTACGAAATTTTAAAATTAAACCCCTATAAGTGTGAGCATTGGAAGGTTACAGAATAAAAAGTTTAGAAGAGGGGCAACTAGCATTAACATACACGCCGAATGTCTATTCTAAATAGTGACAAGAATGTTTGCTGAAGGCTCTAGCGACGGACACTACCGTTTTCTATCGGTTCAAGAAGCCCTATTCTCTACTAGCCAGTAATAGGTATAATACACACAAGTCCTCTATAATCTTTTCTGAGGTTACTTTAATAATAATAAAAAAAAAAGTTAGTTGAATTGTTTGATCTGACAATATATTTGATTACTAAGGGAAATTTTTATTGTTTTGGAAGTTTGGTTTTATTGGAAAAGCAATAACATGATCATGAGGATAAGAAGAGTCCTTTTACCTGGGTTGATCCCATCAGTGTTTGGAGATGTCACAGGAGCAAGGATTGTGATGCCTTGAACAATAACATTGCTGCAATATTTCATAGTTTAAAAAATAAGAATATTGCTTAAAACTTGGTTAAAACAAATTGAATGCAAAACAAACCAAAAGTGAATTAAAAAACCTGCAGTAAACAGGATGGATGTTCCAAGATGGAGAATTGAGCAAAGTAAGATTTGATATTTGAATATTCTCAGAATGCATGAGCTCGATCAGGTAAGGTCGGGTGTATAGTAACTGTTTACTGCGGAACTTTTGCCACCACAACTCACCTTGACCATCAATAGTACCATTGTCACCTGATACAATGTTTTTCCATAAATTAAATATGGCTTCACAATTTTCCTCTCTCTCATTAAATTCAATTAGAATGTTAAGTTGTGGAGTTTGATTTAAAGTTCTGATGAATTATTGTTCTACACAGAAGATTGCAGGGATCGACCTTCATGATAATAAATTTTCTGCAATTGTTGAAAGTGGACGTAACTCTCACATTAAGAGTGAACTGCTATTAATTTTGTGTATACATTTTTCTGATTTTTCTTTCATAAGTTTTTATTTGTTCTTAGTAGAATTAAGGTTACTAATTCGTAACAAGAAAGGGGATAATTGGTGGTTGAAATTAATATACCTGTAATTATAACGTCAGTGAGATTTGTTCCAAAGATAAGGCTGCTAAATCTTCCTCCTTCTGTATCCCTTCCTCTACCGTAGGATGGTAAGGGCTCAATCACCGGCCATTCATTCTCATCCTACGTAACACCTCAAAAATGATGGTAGTAAAATTTTATGGAGATAAAAAAATTTGAAATAGACCTTGCAAAGTCCTTTTTTGTTCTTTGTCAACTCATTTTGGTCCCTCTAATAGAATATTGTGGGAACTAAAATGGGACATTTTTAAAAGTTTTTAGTTAAACGCCTAATTAACAGAAGGACTTGAATTGACACAAAATAGATTAATTAGGGACTAAAATGAAACTTTTTAAAGATTAAAGATTAAAATAAGACTAAAAGTAAACCTTTAACACTATTCATGGGATTAATCCTAATCTTAGTATTTCTTTACGTTATTAGAGACCTTCCTTCACACAATATTTTCTTATTTTTTTCATCAAAAAATTCACAAGATGCCCATTATTCACGGGATAATTTCCATTATCACTAGAGCCCTCAAAAGTGGACCCTAGTCAACCTCAAAAGTTTCATGGTATCCATAATTTCATGCTTTTTTAGGTTTTTCTCTTTAAACAATATCAACAAACAAACCAATGATAATTACAGGCGGTGGATCAAAGTACCATATGTAAACACCCTATTGAATATAATATTCAATCGATTGCATCTTTTTAAGATGGGTGGTAACATGTCATATGACGACATTTTCATATAACAGAATACAATATGAAGGATCATTGTAAGACCTTTTATTTGAAAACAAAATTTCCCCTACCGACACACTATTATGTGCAAACCCGAGAGCATCTATAATATAATGTTAAACTAGTATGTTAATGCCAAATGTTGGAGAATAACTCTTTCATGTAATGTTATTTTTTGATGCTAAATTTAACATATGCCATTTTATAGTCAAATATAGCATTGATGTAAGAGGTGATGAAATTAGACTTGGATGCTAACCGGATTGACCTCAAATATCGAGTTTCGTAACTCGGTATTATCTTAATCAACACATAAAGTGAAAGATTAGAGAAGTGATTTTGATGTTAAAACCTGAGAACCTAGTAGAACAGCGTCCTTGTGGAGAAAAAGGGTGAAATGGCTGGTGACATTGAAGCTTCCGGTCAACCATGTCCCGGGCGGGACAAAGAGCAACGATCCGCCGTCCGACGAGAACTGGCTCAGGTGATTAATTGCAGCCTGAAAAGCCTTTGTGTTTGATGTGATTCCGTCACCAACTCCTCCAAAATCGGTCAATGAGGCGCTATGGCCTCTGCAGTTCATGGCCGTGTACTCAAAGTTGTCAACTAGATTCATTTTTCGGCTTTCTATTCCTTTTGTGCTCACCAAGAGCAAAACTATGCCCAGTAAGAAAACCATTTTCAATAACTACAAAAAAGAAAACATGGGTCAGATTTGGCTTTGCAAAAATGTCTCCAGAAAATTAGAATAGAAAAGAGATAGTATTACCTGGGTTGTTGAGTCAATATTGCCCGGCCAAGACCACATTGTAGAAAATGGATATATAGTTGATCTTTTTGGTTTCTTGCAAAGACTTCACAAGAATATATATATATATATATATATATATAGTCTTGAGTCAGTGTATTGTTTAATTAAGTGGGTTTTTTTTTTTTTTTATAATTCTCATGCACATTTTTTAAGCTTTTTTCTTACTCTATTGTAGTTCGGTACGTTATTGGTGAGGGTTTCTTTTAAGGTTTAACGCCAGCCCTTTGGCATGTGATTGTTTGTCTTTAAAGCGCAGATACGTTATATTTGACTTTGTCTCCCAGCACTCAATTACATGATGTAGAAGTTTGAGTTTTATTATATTCTTTATAATTTATTCAATAATTTGTTTCCCTTCAAGTGTCCCTTAAAAAAAAAAAAAAATTCTAGTCACGAGTGTAACATGTAGATCGTTAATTCATGTGAGCCCAATTATGTGGTCCACATACATGGACGGCTCAGATTATCTAGTTGTGTATGGGTAACATTCTATTTATACTTTCTTGATTTGATTTAGTTAGGACTTTTCTTAGACTAGGATTCTTGCGGTTTGATGCTACATAGTAGAGTTATTAGAATTTCCATTTGCATTCTAATTCGAGGCTATTGAGATGGTTTAAAATAGGGAATATTTTTTGTGATGTTTTAGTTTATAAGTTTAAAATATATTTTAAACCAATTTTGTTATAGTATTTTCTTATGATTTTTTTGTTTAAACTTATGAATGAACCTAACATTTGTTATTGTTCAAACTTTAGATTGATTATATTCTGAAGCTTTGTTCCATGTCTTCACGTTTTCCCTACTATTCCTTGTAATGTTTCTATCAATATGGTTATACACATTTTCTAAATTAATATCCTTGATATCATTTATTTCATAATTATTGCATCACCATTTACGTTTGTAAAATTATATAGAGTACACACAAAGGAAAGAATTAAGAAGTACATCGCATTAATAATCTTGGTATATATGTAGAACTAGGTCTATAGGAAAGAAGATTCTGGAATTGGTTTTTAAATACAAAAAGTTATCGGGCAAACCATAATAAAAATTTCTAGACATGGGTGTTGAAGATATTATAATCTTAGGATAACAAAGTGGGAAACAGACTCATGAAAAGCGCACTAGCCCACTATTAATGGTTAAAGGAGACACTGAAAACGGAATATGTGCACGTGATAGGCAGAACTAGGAAGCCATGAACAAACTATGACCACATTTATGTGACATGTACAATAAACTAACCTTGTTGTGGCCTTTGCTTTTTAATAACTAATTTGCCAAAATTTGGGTGATAGTAGAAGTCAGGATTATTAAGTGTCAGAAAATTGCTCGTAAGCATCATAATTAATAAAAAAGTAAACTTTAAGTTTAATAGTGTGAGATTTACTTTTTATTAATGTATGATATCCAGTAATACTAGTTTACTTTAGTATTGTTTTTGGGTCGTGATAAGTGATAGAAAAAGTCTGTTCAGCTTGATTGGACAGTTGCCCACCCCTTATGTGTATCCCATCTGGTGGGCCCACTCTTTACGAGAAGATAGGCCCCTTGCTCTTTTGAGCCAAATAGAACTACTCTAAGCGATAAGCAGAAGTGGATTATTATTATCGTTTTCTTTTAAAGAAGTGAATAACTTGTGGTCGAGGCTGAGGCAAAAACATAAAAGCAAATGGGTGTTAAGATTCCATGGCCCTCGTTTTTTTGGCGACTATGTTTAGTGCTTGTGATTATGAAATTTGTGAGATGACCATGGTCTCAGGTCCACAAGGGACACGTACCATTTTGTCAGAATTCGCCAATATTGTCACCCGTGAGCAACTTCTTTTGTCACACATGACGCACCCGACACTGCCATGGCCACCCCTTCACGGGCAATATTGCATAAGTGAAGCCAAACTATTTTTCAAGTTGGAAATTTGTTCACATTGTCATACATCATTAGACTCTCATAAATTGGCTTGCATATATATATATATATAGACACACATTTATAAATTTGTCTCAAATCAGACTTCGAATAAGTTAAACACTTAGTAATATTTTTCCTTCGTTAACATAACATCATTCGTATATTTGTGTAACATTAAATAAATATAGTTTAACATTTAATGTATTAGGGGTTTAATTTAAGTGAAATAATTGTTATATAAATATGCGAATGATGCATTGGTGAACCAAAACTATTATAAGTACTGGACTGATTAGAATGTGAGATTTTAGACGGTGGTTTTATATATATATATATATATATGTCTTACGCATCATATACTATACGATATAATTAAGGAGAATTCTATTGGGACTAAACGTCTTTAACTATATAGCGATGGAGATGCAATAGCACCGGCTAAGATGAACAAATTGAAGTTGTTGAAGTGCATGTATGTCGGTGGAAAAACAATGAACCATGTAAAATGTGAGTACTAACGAAAAATTATTTAAAATATAGTTTGTGACTTAATAACACCAATTATATTATTTTTTGGCTAATTTTTCCTTCCACATTACAAATACATGTGCATAATTAACTTCAAAGAAATTAGGCTTGCCTTTTGGATTACGATTGGAATAATGATGTATAGGTAAGGAACAAAAAGGACCCCTACGATTAGACGCTTTAACTAATTGTTTGTGATATATATATATATACACACACACATACATACATACATATATATATATATATAGTGCCCTTTGTGACGGTTTGGAATGTGAGGTGTTGCTTTGGTAGTGCAATTACACGCCATTTCCACTACTTCTACTTGTTGCTTCCAAGAATTTGCAGACATCGAAATATGTTTTTAATGCTAAAATATTGTAATGTTGGAGATATTTTGGAATCTTCCCGCATATATTCTCTATTGTGGGCAAGGATTTGGCTAAGAAATTGTATTTGATTTTATTGCTTTTCCCTGTCAAGAAATCAAAGGATGTGAAATAGTAGAGAAGATATGATACTATATATAATTTAAATTTAGGCGTGGTATATTTTTGTACTATGAGATGTTATTTTAGTGCAAATAATAACAAGTCGTTGTGCAGCGTTCTTTACTTGCTTTAGTGAATTATTGATTTGTCTTGCAACAACTATTAACGAGGACATCTTACAATTTGAAATATATGTGTTGTAATTGGGTGATTCTTCTATTTACACATTCTAAATAAATAAATAAGTTAATATTGTTGATAAGAACGGTCACGACTAAAATGATTGATCATTTTTCATCATTAAATAGTGTGATCAGTTCTATACAAATCTGATGGACTCGCGCAAAAAGACAAGCATGTTATGCCAATGTCATACACTACACTTCGAAATCTAAATCAAACTTAAATTTATGTTGTAATCACGTTTATTTGATAAATACAATATATTATAACAAGATAACCTTATCGAAACTAATATGAAAATATTGTTGAGAGAATCTCAATTGATTAGTGCCATTTTAGCTTCTCCCTCTAGATAAAACTAATTAGTGATTTATCGTTTGTTCTCTAATTAGTAAGGCACCTGTTGTTCGCACCGTAAATACAAATTTCGTATCTAGATGAACTCAAAATTGATGAAACGCAGTTGCTTATATATATATATATATGTATGTATGTATTTATGTATATGTATATGTATCAACGCAAACGATTAAGAGTAGTCAAAGCCCAAAAGGCCATAGCCAAGTCCCTCCTCCTAAAGCTCTAACACATAGGCCCACTTCACAAGGGTCCAGATATGCGGGCTGAGTTTTTGTTAGACATTGGCAATTATAACCTTCCTCAACTTCAGAGAAATTTTGAAGAATGCCGCCCAAAAAAAGAAAAAAGAAAAAGAAAAAGAGGAAGTACTCAGCTTCGAAATCATATCACAAATATTAGAGTTTTTGACTTGTGTAATAGAAATATATTAGTTAAAAAGGATAAAAATGTAATAAATTCGAACAATACAAGAAACAAGACATAAATCTCAAAACATATAAAAGTTGTAACATGTCAAGTAATTTTTTTAATGAGTTTTTAATCAAAAAGACTCGTTTATTTGATGTCTTCCGATATTAACACATGCACATACATAAGTACAAACTGACAGAATTTAAAATCAGTCAATGTGATGGTAGATTGGGAGTAAATCCGAGCTGTGTCTCAGAATATGATATGATTTGTTATTTATTTTCTAACGTCTTTAAAGATGTACGGCATTATATTGAGTATCCTGCAGCCTAAAAAAATGTACTAGCTAACATTGATTTCCTTTGTAATTTCGAGAATTTAATCTAATATGTGTCCAGATCTATACATTATATCTCCTCTTTGTGTAAGTTTTTACCAAATTTGTTAAGAACCAGACAGAGCTGCAATATTATAGTAATGGTACTATTATTATTATTGTTATTGTTGTTGTTGTTATTGAACTTGAGGGTAGAAATTTAAACTTTGCACTATATAGTATAGTTAGGCGTGGAATTACTGCTAACGA
Source organism: Artocarpus heterophyllus (assembly GCA_025403435.1). Taxonomy (NCBI): domain Eukaryota; kingdom Viridiplantae; phylum Streptophyta; class Magnoliopsida; order Rosales; family Moraceae; genus Artocarpus; species Artocarpus heterophyllus. The sequence continues at coordinate 31,478,347 of CM046343.1, forward strand.
ATAACTCAATATAATTGATGGATTAACTTAATAATAAATACACATTAGTTGAGATACATAGTTCTCTTTTCATTATTTATCTAGATAATCATTTAGAGATCATGCGAATTGCTCTAGTATACATCATCTGAAAAGAGAACACGTTCAAACACAAACAACGCATGAAAGGGGAGAAATACTGACAAACCTAATTTACGTAATGTAACACTAATGCATTTAATTAGTAAATGCATAAAGATATTGAGACACTTGTATGCATACGACTTCAACTTTTCCCAAATTATACTTTGGCTAATTTGTATTACGCATTGATAAAACTACCCGACTTCACTTTAAGGAAAAGAGTTCAAATCTCTTATACTACATATAATCAATACCAAAAAAATTACAATTATATGATCGTTAGCTCTCAAAAACATCATTAGGGTTAATTATCTCGTTTCATCTTATAATTAAACATGAAATACACACATTAAAACTGATAAAAGGATTGCTTTTTGAACTTGTTAAACGGTATCCATTATAAGAATATCTCAGACATAACACAACTACACAAGAAGGTACAAATTTGGATTCTGTAGATAAACTACGAAGAACATATTTAATGGTGAAAATCATTGGTGTAGAGATGTGCCTCTGCGAAAGATTTTGAGAGAGAAAGAGAAAGAGAGTTTAATTTAATCCAATATTTAATTATTTGATTAAAACATTGTTTGAAACATGTTAACTAAATATTATATTTATGATCTTAAATAATAATATTATAACATGTGAGAGCAGGTTGGATTTTATAATATTGCTAATCCATGTTTAATACATATATATATATATATACACACACATGACCACAGTGTAACGTAGCATTGACTACTTGTTGATTTTTATTTAAATTAGCATATAGTTTATTTGTGGAGATATTTTATTCCATATTGGCAAATAACAGTTTATTATATACTAAGAAAAAGCATAATATTCAATCTAGTTGTGAGAAATAGACCTTAAAACTTGTACCTAAACGTTAGTAATACATTATAAACTTAAATATAACATTTTTGTAGCTCATGAAAAAAAATTTAAAACCATTTTGACCTATTTAAACGCTTTTAAAAATATGATTTTAAATATTTACTGAAAAACTATAGCTTTTGTTTTCTTTTCCTATAGACTAAAAGCACAGCAAAGTTGTGTCAAGCAGGCTTATACTGAGACTCTATATATTATTTTAATTTTATTGATTATTTTCATGTATATCCTCTTTACTTTATACTCATTCCTATTTTCCCCTGCCAATCTTTAAAAAACTCTTATCTTACTGTTCTAAACTTTAAATTAGTTTCGTTTAATTCCTACTTTATTACAATTTCTGTTGAAAAATGAAAAAAAAAAAAAAAAACTATGTAACCACAGGTAAGAGGTGCTAGAAAATATTATGATGTGGTTCATACACTTCAAAGAAGAATTATGTGAGTATGCATAAGAGGTACTTGAAAATATTATGATGTGGTTCATACCCTTCCATTCCCCTTTAAATGAAAATATTATGACTCTGGATTTTAGAAATCTCAAGGCTTCTTGGACTCATGAAAATTTGGTTAATCAAATTCTAATTAAAATTTTGGTATTCCTAATTAGGAAACGGAATTTCAAACTTTCTACAAAACAAAACTCCTTAATCAATTGAAGTAGAGGCCCTAACTTTTGAAAGAAGAAGGCAACACTTTGGAGCTTCATGTCTTTGAGAATTTCACACTAAAATTTCTGTTTTTTCTAATCTCAAACATAAATCCCGACTAAGACAATATGAATGACATTTTTTAGCTAATGTGCGGTTACGTGCGTATTTACCATCATCTTAAAGGGAATATTTATATTTGAAGGGAATTTTAGAGGGGACTAAATGCGATCTTATTCAAAGTTTAGATAGTGAAATATGAGTTTTTTTAAAGTTTGGGGTAAAATAACAACAGGTATAAAGATCAGAGAAAGTAAGAGTTTTATTTATTTATTTTTTAGTTTTCTCATCAAACCGTAGCTAAAACTTTTACTTCTAAATCTTTCTCGTATGTTCTATACTTATGCAATATTCCTAAGGAAGATCTAGGGGAAACTTTTTATGATATGAGTACATATACTACTGTCTGTTTTTTATGTTAGAGTTGATCAAGATAATATCAAAAGAAAAATATACAAAATTGAGAGAACATGATACAGATGACTGTATAAAACAATATCTTACGGATACTGTATTTTTTTCAAACCCTAGCCCCAAAAAGCAGTCTGTACGCTATCTTATTCATTCATTATTCCTTGAAATTGGTTCTTGCATATGCAGTACTATTGAATTTTGATTAAATGATTAATGAAATGATATTGCACGCGCAGACAATTATAACATGTCATATAAATAGCAATTCTTGCTAATATATATGACTAAACAGCAAATAACACGTCTCATTTAATTTCGAGACATATATATCAGCTAAACTATGATGACATCTATACACAATTTATAACTTTAATTTAATGACAATTTTAATAGAGATCAGGGACGTATAAATAAAATTTTAATTTAGTTTCTTGGTCATAGGTAGTAGAAAATGAAATCAATTAATCAGAAAGCGATAAGTAACCAACCTAGCTATTCAAGTTTTATTTTATATATACATATATATATATATATATATATATATATATTCACTAATGGTTTTGTGTGATGTAAGTTGCCATCTGCATGAAATCTAATTAAATGAAGATATGAAGATTCCATGATCATGAAAACAAAACCAAAAGAAATATATGATTCGCCAACCGAATATGTGGGAATTTGTCTCCTTCGTAGCTAGGCAAAGACAGACGTGATAAACGGGCTAACTCATGCGACTATATATATATATGTGTGTGTGTGTGTGTGTGACACTTACATGGCTCTCTAGTTGCTTTGTGAAACTATAAGAAAACTTGAGTTTTTTCAATTAAAAAACACAAAAATACAGTAATAAATTATAAAATTTAAACTAAAATGAGTAAGCCAATTCAATCACAATAATAACTTATATTTATACCAATACTAGAAAAAGCATCGAGTTCTAAATTTGGGATGAAAGGTAATCAAGGAGAAGAAATTAAACAAACAAACCCCATCAATATTGAATGTGACCTAAATAATGATTACATATTCAAACTCCGATAAAAAAGAAAAATCAGCTTATTTTATGTTGCACGTAAGCCTAGCAAACCACTTACATATATATATATATAGGTATAACCTATATATGAGCATAACAATTTACAATCCAAATACAAATCTATCTCAAACATGAAAATCAAACGCAACATATATTATTTTTACTAAATACCCTTCCAAATCCACTAACTACTTCTGGGAACCAAGTCCCTTATTCTACATAATGTTTCCCATAACCCACAAACTACAGATCAACTTTTAATTATTTGTGCTTAAACTTATTTGATCCATTTGAAAGAGATCTAGCGAGAGAAATTGGAAAGGAAAAACATCATCACTTATCTCCAAACAAGTACCCGAGAGACGAATCTCCTCCAGGAACAGATTTCACTTTTGTTGAAGGACGATCCTGAAAATATATATATATATAAGTATATATATGTATGATAATCAGTATATATATACAAAAATAGGTGCATATAAATTTCCCAAAAGAAGATCTTGAACATTAATTGTGTCACTTACAGTTACAAAGTTGCCCAAATTTTGTCCCTCAGCTCGGCGATAGTTGTTGGAATTCTTTTGCTTCTCTGAAGGATCAACATTAACACGACTTCTACGATGGGCCGGAGGCTTCTCGGAGCTGGCGGTGCTAGTATCAACGCCATACGGCGGCTCAACTGGTGGCGGCGGCGGTGGAGCGCTAGGCTGCTCCTCCGATCCGAAAAGGTAGCCCAAGGAACTCTGTCCACCGCCGTAGCTTCCACCTCTACTCATGGCTGAGCTGGCTTTTTTACTTGATCAAGATCGACCGATGATATAATTTGTGTATCAATAATTATTCAATTGATGAATGTGTAGTGATTAAGGTTAGCTAAGGAGAGGAAAGTAAGAGAACCCTAATTTTTTGTGCTGCTTTGTGAAATTCGGATGTATTTGTAGTGTGCGTGTGTGTTGAATTACCTAATTGGTCTTTAGGTTTATTAATGGTGTGGTGCATACATAGGTACTAATATATGCATGAGTTGGTTGCCCTAATATATAACATTATTGCTTATACAATATTTGTGTGTGTGTGTGTGTGTATATATATATATATATATATGGTGTCATTTTGTTGCACTTATGAATCTGCATTATCTAATATCTCAACATTCGTGAAGATCAAATTTGTGGTACATATATATAAACACACACACGCGTAAGTTTGGGCGAATCTTATATTATATTATATGCTATCATTGTCTCATATGGATATATTAAAGTTCCAAATGCTATCATCATATGCTATAGTCTATAGTTGCTCTAGTATGTAGACATGGCATTATTGGCTTACGTTCTTTCCGTTACAATGTCTTATTTAGTCGGAGAATCAACAATGTTGAAAAGCACAGGAATGGGTTTTTTAAATACTAAATTTAGTCTTGTACACATGTACCCATTGTCCTATTGAAGTGGTTTCCTTAAATTCTTGAACCATATAGCTAGTACGTGACATATTAATGAATAAAATATTACTATGCGCATATGCACAATATGTATATATATATATATGTAAAATAGTAGGAAGACTAATGTTTGGTTAAATGTCAATATCATGTTGGGCTGGCAACCTTTAAATAAGGTATAAATATCAATAATTCCGAATTAATGGTGGTTGATTCAAACACACGGGCTGCAGTTTATGCTGATTAATCCTTCTAGTTTATGCTAGTTAATCCTTGTTTCAGTGGAAATAATCAGAATTAAATCACCACAGAGTACAAACTTCTTAGTCTTGCAATACATGACTTTTTAGTATGTTGAACACAACGTCGATCGACCATCAGTTTCTCTGGGGAAACGTCTAGAGGATATACCTAGCTACCTAGCACTAATGCCAATCAATATGGTCCCCACAATCCATTAAAAAAAGTTTCAATTAAACATGGTACAGAAGTGAAAACATCGGCTCATAAATGTAAAAGATACAGAGAATTTAATTGTAAATCCCATATGAAAATAGGCAATTTCTCTAGAGAACTAAAAAAGTACCCATCGGTCTATATGCATCTCTCAGCCATAAGATTTTAGAGAAAAACGTAATTTTGATCAGATCTAACAATTTTAAAACTTACACACTGATAAAAAGATTTTATCAAGGAAATACCTGTGAAAATATACTGCCAGTAGTGGTTATAGCGGTGTCAAGTGCCAGTACAATATCGACAGGCTCAAGTGGCTTGGCCCTAAACCAGATTATTTTAATAGTTAAAAGCAAATTAATGGTTATAGTTGGGGTTAAATCGAGATGTATAATTAGGGCATATATTAGCAGGAAATATAAAGGTGTGAATCATGGCTTTGGTGGCTTTTCAGTTGGACCTTATTGATGGCTCTTTTTATGGGTGTTGTATGGTTGGAGGGGATCTTGTAGGGCACAGGAATCCCTCAAACTAATATTGGAGGGGCCCCTACTATTTTCCATATTTAGGTAAGGCATAAAATATCCGCTATTTGCATGTCTAATTAATTTCGGTCAGTAAAATAGTGCAATGCTATCTCATTTTTTTTATTCATTTCACTATTATATTTAATAGAAATATCTTCGGTTAAACACTTATAATATTTTTTGTTTGCAATTATAACAACGTTCATATGTTGGTGTAAGATTCAATTTGTTTTCATGTAGCATTTAATAAACGTAGCTCAACACTTGTAACATTGAGTGATGCGTAAACAAATTATAGTTACACAAACCTACAAACCACTTACACGGACAAACGAAAAAAAAAAATTACAAGTATTGGATCGGTCAAGATGTTGGATTTGAGACTTTATTTATATTTAATATATATATATATATATTTTTTGTAGGGATCTAATAATATGCAATGTTATAATCAAAGTTTAAAAAGAAAATAATAAGTCACGTTTACAAACCTAGATGTAATTCTATATCTTACTCCACCTACATCATTAATACGATCTTGTTTTATTTCAAATGTGTGAAAGGATTCAGGAGAATAGTAAATTACTAAGATAGAATGAAAAGATTTTTGAGGTCCAATCCTTATCAATAATAATTTTGTTTCGATCAATAAAAAAAGGAGAGTGTGCACATTTCCTAATGTTAAATTATATCAAATCAAATTAAAATCAAAGTTGATATCTGCCATAGTATTTCCTGATCCAGACATTGACAAGAAAACAATAGGGTATTTGGGAGTATTAGCTAAAACCATTACAAAAAAAAAAATTAGACTTTTAATCACAACAATTTTTAGTAAAATTATTTTGTTGTGGCTAATGTACAATTGTTACAAACTTAGTTCAATTTTTATTGTGACTAAAACTTTTAGCCACAAAGTTTTTAATCATAGAATGCATATTAGTCACAACAAAAAAAAAAATTGAACTAAAGTTTGTAACTAAATACACATTAGTTACAACATTTTGTTGTGAGTCAAAATTTTGGTAAAAGCTGTTGTGACTAAAAAGTCAAGTTTTTTTTTGCAGTGAACTAATGGTTAGAACTAATTTTGTTGAAATATTGTAACATATGAGAGCTTTATACTGTAGCATTTTTTTTCTTGACAGTGTAGCATTTGAGAGTTTTATATAGTAACAACTAAAAGTTTTGGTTGTAACTCACATCATCAAACACTACATTTTAATATTATCCTGTAGTACTACTTCTGATTCCAAATAATCAAAAAATAAATATTAAAAGATACTTTAATAGGGTGTTTGAAAGGATGGTAGGTACCGTTGGTTAGAACCACTTTTGCTGTAACATGTGAGAACTTTACACTATAACGATTTTTTTTTATTGTTATTGTAGTATGTAAGAGTTTTATACTGTTTATAACTGAAGAAGTGGTGGAACCCACCACCCTTCTAAACACCTAGGAAGTTTTCCTTATTAAAACAGTTGATAGTCTATGTTGAATTTCTTTCAAAAAGGTAGAGATTAAGCAAAAGTACTAGTGACTGCTCACATCGATCTTTGAAATCTTTTACAGTAGTTTGATGGGAGAAAACAATCATGCCTGTGGCTCCAGATCTATAATGTTGTCAAGCAATTTTTTTCCCCCTCTTAACATAACAAAGGTCATTCATCAGCGGGACATCAACTTATGTAAATTATAGGATGTTTTGAGAAATGAGTTCACACTTATGAGTTTGAATTATAAATAGTATAAATATTTCACATATTATAGTGTAAAACAAAGTGTGTTACAGTACTATAAAACTCTCACATGCTATATATTTGAGTTTAAATTTGTTTGAACTCATTTGCCTAACACTTCATTAATCTGTTCTAATTAAAGCTGCAAATATCATCAATGAAGTTTTCTTAGTACTTTCGTTAGTTAGACTTTGTTTGGCAAAACTTAGTTAGAATTAATAAGTTTAAATTTAGTTCCAACTAATAGTTTTAACTATGTTATCAAACATTATCTTGATTATTTTTTAAGTTTTGTACAGCTCTTACATACTATAATTTTTCAGTTTAAACTTGTTTAAGCTCATTTGCGCCTTATTAATCTGTCCTCATTAAAGCTGCAAATATTATTAATGAAGTTTTTTCAGTGCTTTCGTTACTTATAATTACTTAAACTCTCATTTGACCTTATATCCTAGTAAAGTTATAAATTAATTTGGGCGGCACTATATATCTAGCTAGTATCTATCTTCAATTATTTTGGAATAAAACTCCTGTTTTTGTCAATTATTTTGGAATATTCGTTTTGTTTCTAACTTTTAAACTTTTTTTTTTTTAATCAAGGGGAACTATGAGAAAATTGATAAACCCTAAAAGCGAATGCCTAACAGAAAATATGTACCTAAGTGCAGCTGTATTAGTTTGGCAATTAGTTGGCTAATGTTAACTAATTAAGTTAAATAGACATTACAAGACTCATAATCACCAATGCCACCGACTAGAAAATTGCTAATTAACCAGCATAATAATCGTAATCATCTCTCCCATTGGCAATATTGTTTTTTACAACTAGAAAGCAAATAAGTTAATTTGGACTAATTAAGAACATAATTATCAACTAGATTCACTTGCAATTTCAGGACCCCACACATTAACATTGGTTTTTGTGAAAACTGTTAAAAGTGCCTTTTATAGTTGGAGGATTTACCGCAAAATAATTATGCATGAAACTACAAGATCTTTAAACAAAGTTTGGTACTACATTAATAAAAAACGTTCAACTTCTAAAATTAATCTTGAGTTGAGTTAATTTTATGACTGTCCAATCATACTTTTCTTTACGAATGTGTATATAAATATAACTCCGACGCATGCAAACGTGGAAAACTCAAATCAAACGCGTAAAGATTGATCTAAGATGGAAAGAAATGACAGAACATCGAGTTGGATGACAGTGATTGTACTGAGAAACAAAAAAGAATTCTACATGTACCTCTTTACTTCACATGCCACTAAGAATATGTCTTGACGGACTTGACTGCCGATGGAGCCCCGAGTTGAAATAGGTCCATCGCCAAAGATTCCGCTTTTGTTCATTCACAAAGAAAAAAAAAAGGGGGGTTGTTTACCCTTTCATATCTTATGTAATAGTATTTTAAGTTTGTTTAATATATGTTTTATTTTTTATCTCATTGAATATATATCTTGAGACTATATTTAATATACAAATTTATGTCTTTTTTATATGAATCTTTGATATTAACAAAAAATTATCCAAGATATCTTTAAATTGAAAAATACCCTAAAAATTTAAATTTAAAATACCCTTAAAAGTGGGTGTTTATATGTTTTTGTTTTTGTTTTTTTCTAATTTTTGAAAGTTTTAATGTTTTTTTACTTGAGAATATTTTGGTTGTCTTAAATGTCAAAATTAATTATTGACTAAGGTAAGACATAAATTTGTATATTAAATATAATATGAAAGTATGCTATTAAATCAATGAGATAAAAGCCCAAAAGTATAGTTTTTGAATTAACTTAAAATAGAGGGCATAAAAAGAGAAATATCCCAAAATGAAGCTAAAAGACATTAGGATTGTCTAGCAATAAACACCAGATATTATAAAAAGTGAGTTACATAGTATAAAATCTACAAATAAAATCTACTTTATATTAATTGTAGTGCTTAATATTTTACGATGAGGACCCCACCAATCGGGCCCTAATTTGGTCAAAATCACTGTTTATTTATTTATTTTTATAAATTTAAATGTTAATAAACAAATATATTCTAATAAGTTATTTTTTCAATGCCCACTGTAAAACTCCCTTGACAACAATAGTGCCCTCAAACATTTGTCTTTTTTTTTTTTTTTCAAATCATAAGATATTTTTAGCTATGTAGAAGTAATAGAGGGATCTCTCTTTCTCACGCACACATTGTTCTAGGGTTTCTTTGTGCGTGCCTTCTTCTTTGAGCCAGAATTGGCGGCAATGCTCTGCTAACCCTTAGATTCCTAGAACTAGAGAGAGAACTTTGATTTCCACAATGAAGAATCCGGAGGTGAGCAAAGATGTTGGTTTTTAACAAGGTGGAGGAGGGTTGATGGCTTTCAACCATGTCATCTGGACGCATCATTGGTGGCTTTGTGACTCTTGAGGTTCGACTCACGTACTAGTGAGGTGATGCTCCATTTGTTGTGTTTTCGGCTCTTCGTGGCTCTACGTTTCCAAATCTCTTTGATGGCATACATCGGCTTGTCTTTGATGGCTCTTCCTATGTTGCTAGGATTTCATTTTTGTTTTTTGGTAGATGGTTGTGTCGAATAATGGCGATGTTGTTTCTACCTTATAGTTTTTGGTTTTTAAGATTTTATTATTTTTTTTTTCAAGTCTGTGATAACATTGGTGATTTCCCCACCATTTGAGTTTGCTAGTAAGCCGTTAGATTTATGTCCTAGTAGTGTCTTGGTTCTACTAGAGTTGTGTGTTTATGCGGAGTTAGTGGTGGCCTTTGGCCTTAGTGCTATAGGTTATTGGCTCTTAATTTATCGAAGGACTCCATCAATTGTAGAGGTCTTTTGTCAAAACGAGTTTTATGTGTGCTCGATTATTAGTGTGCCAAGAAACTTTCTTGTTGTTGGATCTTGGTGTATGTTTTTCTCCTTAAGCTTAATCATGATTATTCTAGTTATAAATTGGATCTCAATTGAGTGTTTTATCTCATGTACCACTAGAGGTGTTCATTGGTCAATTTCATAGGTTTTTGGTATCGATCGACAATGATCGGTTTTGAGAAAGCAAAATCGAGAGATGACTGAATAGACATAGAGTAATTTGGTTTTTGACCAACAACAGTTGATTTTGTAGTAATTGTTTTCGGTCAGTTTTTGAGCAAAGTAACCAGCCAAAATACTAAAAATAATCCAACACTTGAAGAGCAATAACATGATCTTTGTTTAGTTCATATTTAATGTATTAAAGAAGTCTAAAACATCATTATGAGAACAATAATGTATGAGTTAAATAATCTAAAAGGACTCATTTAAATTTAAAAGTTTCACTTTTTATTCATATATTAATATATGAATATATATATATATATATTAATAATTTTTAAAAGGGTAAGCCGGTCAAAAAAATAGCTTTTTCAAAAATTGACGGTCTACTTTTTGTGGGGTTTGGTCTCCGACCAACTTGGTCGATTTTTGCCTTTAAATCGATTTTTCGGTTTTTGGTTTTCGATTTTTTTGAAACAATCCTATGCACCACAAATTAATCGCATCAGTGTTTGTATCTTTTGTTTAGTTTCATACTATTCCTCCTTTCAGGGGAAAAAAAAATAGAGGGATTTATCAACCTGAAATAAGCGTGGACCTAACATATAACCTATTGATCATATTTTGAATCGTGACCGTTAGGATGGAAAATGGTCGAAGTAAATAACCGACATAATCGGTTCACGTCTTTAATGGAGAAAACACTTTCATTCATGGCACAAAGATGACCACGGAAAATCAAAAGGCCCAATGTCCTGATAAACATAGGCTATTGAAAGTGGCAGCACTTTGCCCCGTTTAGCAATTATTGTAGGAATGGTTGTTTGTGGCTTTTTGTATCTTGTAGTCTCAAAGTCAATTTTCATTACCAATAAGAGGTGGTGTTCGACAGTGCTTGATAACTGACTTGTTTCTCAAAATTGCACCATGGGTCCAAAGGCTTTTGAAGAATTTAGGCCAGCCCATCCCCTTTATAATCTGGTTTTCACGTTTGGCATGTTTTGGGCAACAAATGTGGAAGGTGTCAAAATTAATTTTTAGCGTTAAGTTGGTAAATAAGCGGTTTGGAAGAACGGTCGTAACCTACAGTTTTTTGTTTTAAAACTATAGTATATAAAAGCTTTATATTATAGCAATTTGTTGTTTTTTATTGTAGCATGTAAGAGCTTTACACTGTTACAGTTGTAACCGATGGTTCCAACCGTTCTTTCAAACGGTCTAAAAATCTCTCATAGCTATTGAATTCAAGTCTTCAGGTCCGATTCCATTGAAGAAAAAAGGACTTGAGATCAAACTCTCTTCTCCAACATTAAAAAAGTTATGATTTTTCCTTTAAATATAAATAAGAGAATTTTAGCTTTTATTGTTTTAAACATATCCAAGTTCAAAAAGTTCAAAGATAGAACTCTGAAATTTTAGATTCAAAAAATTTACTAGATTTAAATTTTGAAGGAAATAAATATATATCTAAAAAACTTTTAAAAATTTTAATCTAAAAGTTTAACCGAATATACAAACAAATAACCGTTTGTTCGTCGCGTGCATTCTTAGGGAAAAAAGATGTCACGGCAATATCGTAATAAATCAATTACAAAATGGCTTGTCTTTAATGTGATGTTTCACACCATTCAAAGAGTAAGAAGTCAAGAACATGTGTCAACTTAGAGAGAGAATAGTTAAGAGAGTGGTTTCTCAAGTGCACATGGCACTGTTTATAACTTATATCACAGCCCGAACCCAGTAACACAGATGGAGAAGGTCATTGCAGTAAATTCACGACCATGATTTCTGTATTAGGATTTCAACAGCTTTACGCAGACGACCAAAGTTTTTTTCCCATTTTCTTTTTTTTAAAAAAAAAGACAACCAAATTTTTGAAAAGCATCTCAACAGTAATATATAAACTCTAGTTATATACAAATACATATATGTCCTATACACATATAAACTCTTGCTATATACAAATACATATATATCCTCTATACATTCATATACACATATATCGATCACCTTCCTCTGGAAAATCTCATGTCCGTCTCTCTCTCTCTTAATTATGGTATCAGAAGGAACTCAGATTCTCTGACAAGTTGAGTTTTAGCTTTGACAGAATCCACATGGATTCCAGAGTTTGGACAGCTTCAGGAACTTTAAACCACGCAAGTTTTCATCCGAAATCTCTCTCTTCTACAAAACCCATCTCAAAACCAAACCCCTTTTGTCTTTCATCTCCGAAAACCCATCTCAGGAGGAAAGAAAACATCAATATTTTTGTGGAAAAACGGAGCAGAAGAAGAAGAATATGTGCCATCGTTATGGAGAAGAAAACAGGGGACTAGTCCGTACAGGTTTCAGAAGACACGGCTCCGAAAACCTCGGAGGATTCTGTGATTCCGAGGTTGTTGGAACCGAGATTGGCGACGAAGAGAAAAGAAAGAAATACGTATCTTGTTGCTGTGGTTATGCCAAGTTTTGGAGTTTCTTTTGCCGCCATTATGGCCGTTTATTACAGATTCTCTTGGCAAATGCAGGTGAAAACTGAAAACGCTGAAAAATCTTAATTCTTTTTTTTTTTGGGGGAGAAATTCTAAGGTAAGAACTGTTCATTTTTACCGTTCATAAATACCATCATTTTAGCTGTTAATTTTTTTTAACTATCTTATTTGTGAATAGAGCAGTTCTGTGTTACGTAGAGCAACACATGGACATTTATAAATCTTACCATTAAAAAATTAATCTAACTACTAAAATAACATGTTTTTGATGTCGGCAGTAAAACTTCTCCTTTTTTATCCGTTAAAATTTAAATCACGCATCTTTGGTTTTTCCTTTTTTTTTTCTTGGTGTGTCTCATTGTCATAAACAGGGTGGTGAATTCCCACTTGTTGAAATGTTCGGCACATTTTTTCTTGCTGTTGGCTCAGCGGTGAGTTTCAATTAGTGAATTTTTGTTTAATTACTAAACTAAAAGCTAATTAATCAATTATTAGCCCATAATATAATCTTGAAGATGGTAACTGGCATATGGCCTTTTTTAGGTGGGGATGGAATTTTGGGCAAGATGGGGCCACAGAGCGCTTTGGCACGCTTCATTGTGGCACATGCACGAGGTAATATAAAAATTATATATTAGAAATTATTGAAGCTCTTCTAATAGGGGCTTTGAAGTTCAATCCGTAGCTTGATTATATAATTTGGTTTTAGTTGATTCTTTTGGCATGTGATTTAAAACTAAATGTTTTGGCGCGTTGCAGTCCCACCACCGGCCAAGGGACGGTCCATTTGAGCTCAACGACGTGTTTGCCATAATCAACGCGGTGCCCGCCGCAACTCTCATGTCTTACGGCTTCTTCAATCCCGGCCTTGTCGCGGGGCTATGCTTCGGCGCCGTAAGTATTATGCGTGGATTATACTTCCGACTCTAAACCTCAACATTAAAGACAACTGTACTTAAATTTATTATTAGACCACGTGTACCACCACAGTTTTTATTAAAAAAAGTAGTTATCTTTTTATATCATGTAGTTAAGGTTTATTCAAACAATATATCTTTACTTTTTAATATCAATAAGATTTATACTTTTAGATTAGATTTAATATATAAATTTATATATTTTTATGATCAATCTTTAATTTGACCTAATAAATTGTCAAAAATACCCTTAAATTAAAAAATAAGATAACTTTTAAAACTTAAAAAAAAAACTTTTTACTAAGGTTTTACACTTTCAAAATGTAAAGAATGCCATAAAAAATAGGTGTTTTTTTTTTTGTTTTCTTCTTAGTTTTTCAAAGTTTTAATTTTTTATTTTGGTTTTCTTCTTAGTTTTTCAAAGTTTTAATTTTTTTTAACTTTTACTTAAGGATAATTTAGTTATTTTAAAGGTAAAAATCAACTATTGACTAAGATAAGCTATATTTTTTGTGTATTAAACCTAATTTGAAGATATACTTTCTATAAGATTAAAGATCAAAAGTATAGTTTTTAAATTAATCTAAAAGTGAGGCTATAAAAAGATAAACATCCCTAAAAAAAGTGTTATTATCATGACACATCTAAGACCTTGTATTTTTCTCCCACCCCCTAACAAATTTTGGAATTTAGAGTTTAAGTGCAAAATTTTTTCTCTTTTGGAGAAAAAAAAGTTTGAGACTCTACTTTTTTTTTTTTTTTGCCCAATTATCTGAAGAGATTTTGGCATGCAGGGATTGGGAATAACAATGTTTGGAATGGCCTATATGTTTATCCATGATGGTCTCGTCCACCGCCGTTTCCCTGTTGGCCCTATTGCTAATGTTCCTTATCTAAGAAAAGTTGCTGCAGCCCACCAAGTAAGTTAATTTAGTTTTTGAAGAGAATTTCGAAAATCACATGTTATTTTAAAAGATGTATTTTAATCATGTTATATTTGAAAAATTATGTTATACTACCATTTATATTATATATTTAATTGTGTCACACTTAAACATGTATAATATTTGTAAAAAATAAGTTTATGAAGATCACATTTATAAAAATCACCGAGAATCAATCTTTTATCAATTATTAACAGAGTTGGCACTTTTATTCCCATTGATCAAGAAGGCAAATTTGATTGTATTGTGTGGTCAACGGTGAAAGATGAACAATCGCGTTAACTATCGTGGTTGTTGTTGTGGCAGTAGTAACTGATTTTATCATGTTCTTATAATTCTTTGATTTTATGTACTTTAGCTACATCACTCGGACAAATTTCAAGGAGTGCCATATGGATTATTCTTGGGGCCAAAGGTGATCAGAGTCTACTTAAATCTATTTACTAATCAAGTCTACTTAATTCTATTTACTAATCAAGTCTCCTTAATTCTATTTTCTAGCAAGGAAAGTTGGAAAATGATGTCAGATTTTGTTGAAAAATGTGTGACTTTGTGTGTTAAATATTCACAGGAAGTGGAGCTTGTCGGAGGAATGGACGAATTGGAAAAGGAGATTCAACGGAGGATTAAACTATCCAAAAGTTCATGAAAATTCCATGTAGAAGATTTCTTAATTTTGTCTTTGGTAGGTATAGAAATATAAAGCAAAGAAAAGAGTTTAGTTTATTTTTTTTTTAAGGTAAAAAAAAGGTCTTGGTTCCATTCTTGTACCACAAAACTCCACAAAGTACAGTTTGAATAGTGGAAAATAATAACGAAAAAAAAATTCTATGCGGTGGGAATGCAAGATATAATTTACTTCTGATTTTCCTTCATTATATGCCGTTATTGATGCGATTAAATAAATAAGATGTCTGATAAATATGGTTAAAATTAATTTTTTTTATTATTATATAGTGTAAAACTCTCACATAATTCACATTATTTTGCATATGTGCAATCATGAGGAAAAAAAAAGTCTTTCACTTAAATTTTTTTTAAAGGTGCACACTATCAAGGACAGCATGGGTAAAATGTAAATTATATTATATATAATACTATATAATATATCTATTAACCAATGTAGATATAATGAGAGCCACCTGGTTTCTACACGTGAGAATATTGTTGTATTTTAATTTTAGAATTATAAAGCACTTTCATCACAAGCGATGATGACAAAATAGGACACTAACTTCTTTTATTTTTTATTTTTTTGGTTTATTACCAAAAGCAACGTTATGAATCAAATATTCATGAATAGAAACTGATGACTCATGAGCGATAAGAACCATTGGTGTAATATATAGAATTATATATACATCCTTATACGTGCGATAACATTTAGATAGAAACTTATGCAAAATAATAGAGTACACGTAGCTATGAACGAAGGATAGATCGGTAGAAACTCATGAAAATCATATTAGTTGTACACAGAACGGTATATGTACGTAAGCAAGTATGATATACATTCAATGAGCTTTGACTTTTTTTTTTTGTGTTTTTCTTTTGACAATTTTTGGAGAACCTACCGCTAAGTGTATATATTTGAACCATTAGTCTTATAAAAAAGGAAAAAGTAATTTTGACGAAATGTAATGACTTAAAAACTGTACACTATCTATGAGATTTTTTAACAGAGAAAACTTTTGTTATTAGGGAAATATTATGATCAGACCTACTCAAAATTCTTATTGATAAAACCAGTTTTTTTCAGTCATTCGATTGAAATTTAATGATTCAAAATGTAAGTCTCGTAAAAACAAAAATAAACATACTTTATCCTATCATTTTTTTTCCTTTACAAAATTAACAAAATAAAAAAAAAAAAAGAGAAAAACCCAATTAAAAAAAAAAAGAAAAGAAAAACTCCCTTCCGACAACTTCATCACCACCGTCTCCTTCCCATTCCCTGAGAACACCTCTGGTGGGCTCATCCCCGCTAGCATCGCGAGCACCGACCAACTCCCCTCCATATCCCCCTCCACCCGTTTGTCGAATCCACCAGAAAAGACCAAACCCACTTCGAACTCACCCTGAATCTCCTCCCACAGTCTCGATCGTGATCGAGACCTCGTGACGCTGTGACCCAATGCCGGAGTGATAGACCTTCTTGACAGAGCGACAAACTTGACCCAAGCAACAGAGCAATGAAGGCGCCATGGTTCGCGAAGAAATCGTAGTTCGTGACCAAAGATTTCCATTGGCGTCGACAACCGGGGGTGGGGGGGTGGGGAAGGCGTCATCCCTATAGAACATTGTTGGAAATTAATTTTTCATGTGAGCCTACATATGTATTTAAATGTTTTGTTTAATACTATCTTAAGGTAAAGCCTAAATTAAAGTGATATAATTAAGATAAAGTTGAAAGGCTTTTGGGTATTAATATAAAGTATGGGACATTATTATTAATAATATATGTGTAGATACCAATTTGTAATTTTCATATTTTATGATGGACAAAACCGAAAATACATTAAAATAACTAAAGTTATTTATTCTGGTTATGGTCCCCAATCCAGACGTACGTTTTATTTTTTCCTGTTTTCTTTGAGATCCCATCTTCAAGAAAATCACAAGGAGTACGTATAGGATTGGAAGGCAATAACCCACAACAATCCAAGATCATGAATCAAGGTACGCTTCCGCAATTTGAAATTATTTCTCTCAATGATTTGACATGAACGATCCTGGTAGTATTCTGGTTTGATTTTGGTCTCTAACAAGTGGCATCAGAGCCAATTTCATGTTAAATTGTTGAGAAATATTTTCTCAAATTTTTGGTTGAATTGTTCATAGAATACGTTCTATGTTATTCTACGTATCTTCGGTTATCAATATATGCATTAATAATTAAGCAAGTGTTCGGTTTTCAAGTTCATTCAAGAATTATTAAAGGCTGCCATTAATGACTCGAGTAAAGGCTGCATTTAATAAATAAAAAAAAAATTTACTCACTGCCATATACGATCTCAAACGAACTGTGAGTGAAGTAACCCATAGGATTACCGACGGCAATCTCACTGCCGCCGACAAGAAAATCAAGCCGCGACCATCAGGCGGGGCCGGAAAGGACAAACCGTGGTCTCTGGCCTCGACGGAGGAGTGGAAACAGCGGCCAACAGCCGTTGTTCGGCCGGTCGTGCTTGGTTTCGCCTAAGGGAAAGAGGCGGCTGTTTTTTTGGGTTTCGCCGGCGGCTTGCTGTTCCGCCGTCGGCAACGGTGCCCTCTGGGTGCGGCCGTGACTTCCCGTCGGTGAAGAGAGCCTCGGCTGCCCGGCGAAGCACCTTTGGCGGTTGGCACTGGCAACGATGCCCAGGGGTCGCGACCCCCGGGAGTGAGGAAGGTTCTGGGCTTCGGCCCATAACTTCAACTGGTTGCACGGGCCAAAGAGGCCCGTGACCAGTTGGACACCCAGGGCCTCAACCCCTGGGTGACCCGAGTTTTAAAAAAAAAAAAAAAAAGGAGAGAACCGAAGGGGGGGTGAATGTGGACCCGGGTTGGGTTAACCTGACTCGGTCCACAACCCAACCCGGTCCCCTTTGACCTGCACAGTCAACAGTCAACGGTCAAACATTGACTTTGACCGTTGACTTGATCCAGTTGACTTTTTTAAAAAAATAAATTTTTGGGGTCAATTTTGGATGCAACTTTAAAATTCAAATTGTGTTTTTAGATGATTAATATTATCAAATTAATTAATTGAACCAATAAGCTGCCAAAGTATCCTCTTTTGTGGATGTTAATTAATTTGTGATATTAAGATGGTTGTGTGAATTTAATTCATGCAAATATTAATCGGCTCAAAGGAAGCTTAATATTTGACCGAATTAAATTCATACCTATGGTGATAAATACGTAACAATTATATGGTTATTTTTGGCATATAAATAATAAGTAGATCCAAAGATTAGCTTATTATTTGATATGATTTATTGTTAATATTTGATCACTACAACAAGAATACCATTTACAAGTTAATATTTCTGTCCAAAGACTAAATATTAATGTTGTTACAGGTTTCTTGTGATGGGATTAATCATTGTTTAAATTTTATTGGTTGTTTTATGTGAACTCTTATGTGATTATGTGATTTTGTTCTTTATTCAGCTGTAACATCATCTTCCTCGATATCTGCAAATGTTAATTCCATTCCTATGCTGAATGGGACTAACTTCAAGGACTGGAAAGAGAATGTGTTGATCGTTCTCGGTTGCCTTGATCTAGACTTAGCCATAAGGGTTGAACGTCCCACTATTACAGATTCTAGTTCCGCTGAGGATAAAAAGGAACTTGAAAGATGGGATCGTTGTAACAGAATGAGTCTGATGATCATTAAGAGAGGCATTCCAGAAGTCTTTAGGGGCACTGTGCCTGATGAGGTTACTACTGCCAAGGGTTTCCTTGAGGCCATTGAGAAATGCTTTGCAAAGAATGATAAGGCTAAAACAAGCACGCTTTTGGCGAGCCTGATTTCAATGAGGTACAAAGCTAAAGGAAACATAAGGGAGTATATTATGGAAATGTCTCATCTGGCTTCAAGATTAAAGACACTAGATTTGGAAATTTCTGAGGATCTTCTAGTGCATCTTGTCTTGATTTCTCTTCCTGCACAATTCAGCCAATTCAAGATCAGTTACAACTGCCATAAAGAGAAATGGACTCTTAATGAGTTAATTTCTTATTGTGTGCAAGAGGAAGAAAGACTGAAGCAAGAGAAGACTGAAAGTACTCACTTGGCTAGCACCTCTAAGGACAAAAAGAAGAAAAGAAAGAAAAGCAATGAAGCTGCTAAAGGTCCAGCACAAAAGAAACAAGATAAGGATAAAAATGATGGAAATGTTGCTTGTTTCTTTTGTGGTAAACCTGGACACATGAAGAAGGTCTGCACCAAGTATCATGCTTGGCGTGCAAAGAAAGGTATGCTTCTCAATTTGGTTTATTCTGAGGTTAATTTAACTTTAGTGCCAAGACACACTTGGTGGATTGATTCAGGTGCCACTACTCATATAAGTGTGTCTATGCAGGGTTGCCTGAGCTACCGAAAGCCAATTGATGCTGAAAGATTCATCTATGTGGGAGATGGCAAATCGGTAGAAGTTGAAGCAATAGGGCATTTTAGGTTATTGTTAAGTTCTGGTTATTATTTGGATTTGAAAGACACTTTTGTTGTACCGTCGTTTAGGCGGAATTTAATTTCTATTTCTACTTTGGACAAATCTGGATACTATTGTTCATTTGGAAATAGTCAGTTTAGTCTTTCTTTAAATTCAAATGTTGTTGGTACCGGTTCTTTATCATTTCAAGATAACCTATATTTGCTTGATACAGTTGCTTCTTATAATAAAACCTTGCATGTTAGTTCTCGTGGCATAAAACGTAAATTAAACGATGAGAATTCTGCTGTATTATGACATAAGCGATTAGGACATATTTCAAGAAAAAGGATGGAAAGACTTGTGTCAGATGGAATTCTTAATTCCCTCAATTTTACAAATTTTGAAACCTGTGTTAATTGTATTAAAGGGAAACAAACATAAGGGGATTGGGTGCCAATAGAGCTACGGATGTCTTAGAATTGATACATACGGACATTTGTGGACCATTTCCTGTGGCTTCATGGAATGGTCAACAATATTTTGTATCGTTCATAAACGATTACTCCCGGTATGGCTACCTATATCTCATACATTCGTTAGATCTGACTGTGGTGGTGAGTACTATGGCAGATATGACGGATCAGGTGAATAACGTCTAGGACCTTTTGCTAAATTCCTAGAAGAATGTGGGATAGTCCCTCAATATACCATGCCAGGTTCACCTAGCATGAATGGTGTAGCTGAGAGATGAAACCGAACACTTAAGGACATGGTGAGGAGTATGATTTCTCATTCCACCTTATCTGAATCCCTCTGGAGTGAAGCACTCAAGACTGTAGCTTACATTCTTAACAGAGTACCAACAAAAGCAGCAGCTAAAACACCTTATGAGCCCTAGACTGGCAAAAGGCCTAGTATGAAGCATTTACATACTTGGGGTTGTCCAGCAGAAGCAAGGCCTTATAGGCCCAATGAAAAGAAATTGAACTCCAAGACAGTGAGCTGCTATTTCATTGGATACTCTGAACGGTCAATGGGTTACAAATTTTATGATCCCACTACTAAGGCTATTTTTGAGACGGGAATTGCAACATTCTTTGAGGATGTTGAGTTTGGGGGGAGAAATAAGGTTAGAGACTTTGTCTTTGAGGATGAATTTGATCCTGTTCCTTTTGTACAAGAGGGATTGGTTCCTATTCTTACAATTGCTTTTGATAATGTTCAGGCTTCTATCCCTGACGTTAATCAAATTGCATATCAAGAATAACCAGACATAGTCATTCAACCCCTTCAGGTACAAACTCAACAACCTCAAGAA
Source organism: Artocarpus heterophyllus (assembly GCA_025403435.1). Lineage (NCBI taxonomy): Eukaryota > Viridiplantae > Streptophyta > Magnoliopsida > Rosales > Moraceae > Artocarpus > Artocarpus heterophyllus. Next base: position 31,499,549 of record CM046343.1, read on the forward strand.
CCAGAACCTCAGGAACGTGTGTCATTAAGGAGATCTACTAGAGAGAGGAGAAGTGCTGTTTCGGATGATTACATAGTATTTCTCCAAGAACATAAGGAAAGTGTTGGATTGATGGATGATGATCCGATCAATGTCCGTTAAGCCATGGATAGTTCAAACTCTCAAAAGTGGATGGATGCCATGAAAGATGAGATAAAGTCTATGAAGGACAATGACGTTTGGGATCTCGTTCCATTGCCTGAAGGTGAGAAGCCCATTGGTTGTAAATGGATATTTAAAACCAAGAGCGATTCGAAGGGTGATGTAGAGCGATATAAAGCTCGTCTTGTTGCTAAGGGCTTTGCTCAAAAGGAAGGCATTGATTATAAAGAGACTTTCTGTCCGGTTTCAACGAAAGACTCTTTTAGGACAATTATGGCACTTGTAGCGCATTTTGATCTTGAGCTACATCAGATGGATGTTAAGACGGCGTTTCTAAATGGTGACATTGATGAAACGATTTATATGGTGTAGCCAGAAAACTTTGAGTCGGGAGACCCAAAGAAGATGGTTTGCAAATTAAAGAAATCCATTTATGGGCTTAAGCAAGCTTCTCGTCAATGGTATTACAAATTTCATCAAGTGATAGTCTCATTCGGTTTCGAGATGAACACTGTAGATGACTGTATATACCATAAGTTCAGTGGGAGTAAGTGTATTCTCCTGGTATTGTATGTTGACGATATACTGCTTGCCACCAATGATATAGGCTTATTTCACGAAACCAAGAGATTTCTATCAAAGAAATTTGAAATGAAAGATCTTGGTGACGCATCTTTTGTGTTAGGAATTAAAATACACCGAGATCACTCTCGGGGTATACTTGGGTTATCACAAAAGAGCTATATCGAAAAGATGCTTATAAGATTTGGCATGCAGGATTGTAAACCAGGAGATACCCCTGTGGCTAAAGGAGATAAGTTCAGTTTAAGTCAGTGTCCTAAGAACGACCTTGAGGTTAAGGATATGGAAAAGATCCTATATGCATCAGCTGTTAGGAGTCTAATGTATGCTCAAGTTTATACTCGTCCAGATATAACATACATTGTTGGATTATTTGGCAGATATTTGAGTAACCCTGGAATGGATCATTGGAAAGCAGCCAAACGGGTTATGCGATATTTACAAAGAACAAAAGATCACATGCTTACATATAGAAGGTCAGACCAACTTGAGATCATTGGTTATTCGAATTCAGATTTTGCGGATGTCAAGATAGTCGTCGATCCACTTCGGGCTATATTTTTTTGCTTGCTGGAGGAGCTATTTCTTGGAGGAGTGCTAAGCAGTCACTCATAGCTTTTTCCACTATGGAGGCAGAATTTATAGCGTGTTATGAGGCATCCAATCATGGAATATGGCTGCGAAACTTTGTCACTAGGCTGCGAATTGTGAAAAATATAGAAAGACCACTTAAATTGTTTTGTGACAATAAATCTGCAGCTTATATTCCAACAACAACAGGAGCTCTTCAAAGTCAAAGCATATAGAGATTAAGTTTCTTGTTGTTAAAGAAAGAGTTCCGAGTGGTCAGGTGTCTATAGAGCATATTGATACAAACTCCATGATAGCGGATCCGCTTACAAAAGGGCTTCCACCCAAGGTCTTTCATGAGCACACTGCTCACATGGGTGTTCAGTTATTTGATGATATGCAGTTTTAGTGGGAGTTTGTATTTAAATGCTAATTTTCTTTATATATAGACATTGTGTGTTTGTATATGTTTTCTGTAGAAATAAAGAATACAGTTTATTTACGCTCTGATTTTGGTACGGTATTGATCTCATTAAGGTATAAGGTAGGACCAGTTGGAAATAGACATGTTTAGATCACTTTGCATGTAATTTCCATGCTACACATCCATACTTGATCTATGTCATTTGGTTATATCGATATGTGTGATCATAGATGGGTCTAGTCACGTTATATTTGTGACAAAGACCGCTTTGGTCCTATGTTGGTATGATCAGTGGACAAGATTGTTCAAGAATACCCTTATTTATGATAGCAAAAGTTGAGCTCACTAAGGTAAACACATTTTTTGCAAAGAAACATATGTGGCCCAAGTGGGAGATTGTTGAAAATTAATTTTTCATGTGAGCCTACATATGTATTTAAATGTGTTGTTTAATGCTATCTTAAGGTAAATCCTAAATTAAAGTGATATAATTAAGATAAAGTTGAAAAGTTTTTGGGTATTAATATAAAGTATGGGACATTATTATTAATAATATATGTGTAGATACCAATTTGTAATTTCCAGATTTTATGATGGGTAAAACTGAAAATACATTAAAATAACTAAAGTTATTTATTCTGGTTATTGTCCCCAATCCAGACGTACATTTTATTTTTTCCTGTTTTCTCTGAAATCTCATCTTCAAGAAAATCACAAGGAGTACGTATTGGATTGGAAAGCAATAACCCACAACAATCCAAGATCATGAATCAAGGTACGCTTCCGCAATTTAAAATTATTTCTCTCAATGATTTGACATGAACGATCTTAGTAGTATTCTGGTTTGATTTTGGTCTCTAACAAACATCTCACCCAAGTAAGAAGAAGAAGAAGAAATTCCTCAAATCAATGATCGATGTAATTTCGACCAAATGGACCAAAAAAAATTGAGATAGTGAGAGTTGAAGAAACCCGAAGGCTTAAGCAAGGACAAGGAGGCCCGAGAAGTGGGACTGGGGTGGAGGATGCGGGGGAGATTGGCGGCGGCGAGGGGGGTCGTCGAAGATTGGCAACGGACCCAAGCAACAGATATGCTCTTTTTCTTAGAATTTTCATTTTTTGAGTTTTTGATAATCTGGTGTGCATCAGTTCATGAAACTTACGATGGACTTGTTTATTTTCCACCGCCAAATCTATATCAGATGGACTTTTTGATGAGAACTTTTAATGGGTGTTGTTGTAGTATTTTATTATTTTTTTGGATGAAGAAAACTTGACCATGGAGGTATAGTAGGTGTGCCGCCAAATTCACCTTTATATACCGAAAATTAGACGAACCCAATGTATACCCAAAGATAGTAAACAGTCGGCTTACATCAACATCATTGATCAATGCACTTTGCACACTGCAGATATTAATGAGCAAAATATGTGATATCTACACTAGACATCCACTATTTGCATATATATATATATGTTATATTATATTTGGACACCAACATCAACATTTTTTAAGTATGTAGGTTTTTTTTTATCATGATACGAAGATTTTAAAAAATCGACCAAGAGAAATAAGGGTTTGAGAAGAGTATAATCTTCTCCCTTAAGTGATAATTACAATTGAAGCTGCAAGATAGTGAGTGCTCTCACTTGCTTACAATATTACTAAATTATTGCAGCTACGTCACGTTACCTTAACCAATTAGACAAGCAACATGATCTTCAAAAGAGAACAAATTAAAGCAAATTTGTACTGTAGCGTTCACCTAAAATTAGATTCATACGTATAAGGTAAAGAAACTAGTGGACCTCCACCGTCCAAAACAAACTTTTTTTTTTTTGGGCAAGACAATTCCACTCACCAAAATGTAGGTTTTTTTTAAAAAAAACTAAATACGTACAGCAGCAACCGGTGGCGGATCTAGGTGGTGGCAAACAGGACAGTCGCCTTCACTCATTTTTTAAAAATTAAAATTTGGCCTTTAAAATTTTGCTTTTATATTATACCTCTATTAAGATTTAATATTTTTACATATGTCTCCATTGACTTTTAAAGCATATTTAATGCAAATGTTATAATGTTGTGCTAATGCCAGATATTCATTTGAGTGTAAAAACACTCTCCAATGCAATGTCATTTCTTATGTCAAATTTGTCATATGCTAAATTTAGTAGCTTTTTATAGCCTCAAAATACAAAGTATACAAATGAAAAAAAGAATAAAACTTTAGTGAAAATATCTTTATAGTTACTGCATGTTTCTGAACACTGTATATGACTAAAATTATATCAAAATAAAAAACATATGCAAAAAAAAATATTTATATATATAGAGTATTTGAGAGCATTGGTTCAAATCAAATTTAGGTTAAAACTGCTGCAGTGTGTGAGAACTTTACATTAAAGCTCAATTATACTTGAGAGCATTGGTTCAAACTAAATTTAGGTTAAAACTGCTGCAGTGTGTGAGAACTTTACATTGAAGCTCAATTATGCTTGACATTATAACATATGAGACTTTATATTATAGCAACTAAAAGTTTTGGTCAAAACTAAAAATGCCAAACACTTAATGAAAATCAAATGTTTTATGAAAAAACTTTACCGGTAGTATATGTTTCATAATATAAACTCTTAATATGTATCTAGTAGTTTTTAAAAAATATTGTGATGTAATTCATTTATTATTAAAAATAGTGTATGCTATCGCTCCACTGAGGTCAAAGACCCGCTCCGCCATTAAAAGCAACATCACAACTACTTTGTATGCCACAGCCCAGCTGGTGGCTACTTTCAAAATACATGAATTTTCGAAGTACAGTTGTGCATGTATTTATAAGTGTTACACATGGAGGAGCCAAGAAAATTAGTTAGATAGGAAAGGATATGATAAACTAATAAGTGAGGCAAATAAAAAGAAATAAAATTTTTGAAAAAACAAAGTACAATATTAAGAGAGGCTAAATACAATTTTAAGAAAACAAAACACAACTTTTATAAAATTTTATGTATAAAATTAAAAGAAAAAATGGTTCAAGAAGATGACCGTCCATCTTTGTCGTTAAATGGCTCCACACCTGTATGTATATATATGCATAACATATATATATATATATATATATATATATATATATAAAAGACCCTCGAATTAATTGATTGTGTTCTTTGGAACGAAAAGGAAAAATTAGATTGATTTATGCATGAATGAGCACAGCATACGTACAACGTAAGATGTTCGTTGTTTTAGGGGATGTTAGCGGTTGAACATAAAGTTTCAAGAAAAGGCCCATTGATATTTTAGTATGTATATTAGTTGTGCTAATCAATATATCGTTGCTACAATTACAAAATAGTCACAAATGAACAAAAGGGTGTTTTTCCCCACGCATTAATCGATGTTTACAGTGATGCAACTTTGGGGCTTAAGTAATGGACAACGAAGGCCCATACGCGAGAAAAATTCGAGAGTGTTCCGCTCCCTATTTTATTAATTATTAGTAGGGATATTTTGACAAAAAAGCAAAAAAAAATTTAAATTAGACAAATGACTTTTTTTTCACTAAAAAAACATACTTTTTTATGTAGTAAAATTGTTCCAGATTTTTTTAGAAAGATAAGAAAAAGACTTGTAGCAAGAAAAGGAACCTCAACGGAGTGAAAAGAAAAAAAATTGGAGCAATTTTCATGTCCCAAAAGCTTATTTTTTATGTTAAAAAACTACCCAAAAAAATGATCATTTTGCCAATAAGACTTTTTTTTAAAGCCAGTTTTCAAAATCACCCTATTTAATATTAGTAAGATGAGGAGAACAACGCATATTTTCAAATTTTTTTAAACTAAGCAAGTAGTTTTGAAAATATTTATAATAAACAATATATTTATAATATAAATAGTTTTTTTACAATTTAAATAATTTTTATTTATATTTTAAATAAAAAGATAGATAAATTATTTATACTTTAAATTTATTTATTATATAAATATAAATAAAATTTATTTACATTATAAATAAAAAATAAATAAATTATTTAAACTTTAAGTTTATAATTTCTTACAAATACTCTCAAACTCTGATATTTATTAGAATTAGGCACTTATTTCAAGCTGCCTTGGGAAATGATGGAGCCATTGCTGCAGAAGGGATTTTTGTCAAATTAGACACCATTATTGCAAAATGAATCTTTGTCAAATCAACCCGATATGTCATTCAGAGCTTTTCATGTTTTTAAGGGTAAATTGTTATGTGAGTCTTAAAGGATATTTAGTGTAGGGTAGTTTACATCATTAATTGAATTATAAACAATATAAAATTTTTAAATACTATAATAAAAAGAAAAAAAATTGTTACGGTATAAAGCTCTAACATATTATAATAAAAACAGTTTAAACTAATAGTTTTCACTACCATGTCAAACACCTTATTAATCTTTCACGAATGTATGATTTTAATCCTTAACATTTTATTTTTAATTTATCAGCTCTTAACTTTTTATTTTAGTTACTGAAGGACCAATTTAACTGTTAAAGCATTAATTTTAGGGAGTAGTTTATCACCTCTTTTTATAATTTTGGGATCAATTTGTCACCTTTTTAATAATTTGAGGGAGTAGTTTGTCCCCTTTTTTTCATCTAAAGTTAACTGTTTGATCGTTACATTGGTCTCTCGGCAACTAAAATCAAAGGTTGAAGACTAAAAAATAAAAAATACAAAATTAGAGACCAAATATTCACCTTCTTCAAAGGCTGGGGACAACTAAAGCATTTCACCCTTTCTTTTAATGTCGTTTAGAGCTTTCTAACACGAAGCAAACGATGGCGTTTATAGGGTGTTTGGGATAGTAATTTAAACTATCAGTTTATGTTTAAGAACTGTAGTATATAAGAGTTTTATATTATAACTTTTTGCTGTAACATGTGAGAGCTTTAAATTATTCACCAATTAAACTATTGTTCTAATATAAGTCTTGAGTGAACCCAAAACCTAGCACTGCTCCAGAATCATCCCATGTTCGCCATGTAGCTCATGGCATCGTTACTTGAAAATTCTCGATCCTTCTCACTTGTCTTGTCTATGGCTTCCTTACCAAAGGGAATTTGTTTTAAAAATTTTTGAAAATGTTTTTACATGTTTTTCTAGGTAAAAATTTTAGAAATATTTTTTAATATAATTTTTTAAAACAAAATTATTTTAACCCATTTTAAAAATATTCGCAAAGACAACAGTCTTTTCTCTTGCAAAGTTGTCGTTTCTCTCACTCTTTTTGTTGCTGCAAACTTACGAAATTCCCCCGACGTCCTCAGGTACGATATTAAACTCGCTTTCTCTACATGTCGTTTTTGCTGTTTCCTTGTATGATCTCAAGAAATAGCAAACAAACATTATTTGGATGTTTGGACAGTCACAAGCGTCTTTTGTTATGGGGCCGACGATTTTCGTCGAATTTTACCCTTTTTTTTTCTTTTAATGCTTTACTTAAAAAACCCTCAAAAAGTGATCCGGGCATCCGATTTAGGTGAGGTGTTTGAATCTCCCGTTTTAAAGTAAAAAAAAAAAAAAATCTCTGGAAAATTTGACACAATCAGCTTTTTTTTTTTTCATTTCAGTTTTAGATGAGAATATGAAAAGATGAATTCAATACATTCCAGGATGCAAAATGATGAATTTTCTTCCCATTTTTGTTCATTTCTCAGGATTGCCGGTAAATAAGTCATAAGCTAAAGTGGATACATGAAGGGTATAACTGCATTATCAACTGCAAAGAACAAATTCAAACCATTCTACCCTTTGAAAGAATCACTTGGTATTATCCTCTCAACCCTGTTTCTGATGTGCCCACCATTTGTTTGAAGAAATTGCTAAACGAAACAATGGCTTGCTTCGTAGTTATCCAGTTTTAATTATTTTATTGATTTGTTTGAATTCAGAAAACTTATTTCAATATCATTTATGAGTATATAATTACCCTTAAACAATCTATGAAAATATTTATTAGTTTTATAAATTTATAAAACATAAAAAAACTTTAAAACAAAACATCAAATTTCAAAAAAAAAAAAGTTGAGTTTTATGTTTTTTTGAATGTTAGATATTATTTAAAATTTTTCTCAAGAGAAAAAATTCTGAAATAAATTTGATCTAATTAAGGGTATGTATGTTCGTCCCTTTATACTTTTTTGTCCACAAAGCCTGTAAATAATGAGATTGAAACAAGTTTTTTTAAATTCAAAAAATACTTTTATAGTTTTAAAAAACAAAGAGATGATTTAAGAAAAAAAACTAAAACCATAAGGCCTAATTATGTAATTAACCCATGTAATTAACCCAGGAGACAATTTAGTAGATGAAGCATTATTTTCATCGTTATACTGCGGTAAACAGTTGTATAATATTTTTAATAGGTAATGTGGCCTCTACAACATCAAAGAAATATGGGAAAGATGTTTCTTTAGAAGAGAAAGCAGCTACAAAAGAAAAGGCCGATCCTATAGTCGCCTTCAGCTGACCTTCTCCGCTTCCACCATTTCTTGGACTGCTGATTGCTCTCTCCTTGCTTGAGTCTTGGTCGAGTCGCGATGGAAACGACGACTGACAGGTGAAAGCCTCTCTCCTCTAGCACTGCTGGTACTTGATTGGAAAGTAAAAAGAAAGCCCTTTACTTGATGAAAATCTTTAGAATGTACACCAAAATTTTGAAAACATAACCATGTACTCGAGCCGTCAAGTTCCAAACGTGTAAATAGCTTTTTAGAATTGGGTTGATGAGTATTCCAAAAAGTATGGTGTAAATCTTTACTAGCCGTTGTAGTATAATGTGAGGACTCTTTAGGAACCCTGCAAATCAAGGAGGTACGTGTGAGTGTATTATATTAGTGTGGTTGATAAGAAGAAGCTGGGTTTTTACCCCGACAAAGAGGATTAAGCATACATTCGGTTGTCTTCGGAAAACTATCAAATACTTTAGTAACAATCTTCAACAAAACCTGGATTGTTCAATTGGGAGAATCATGTCATGAACAAAAACAAAAGGGATCAGCAAATAATTGCACTAGTCAAGTTGATTGATTTAGCATTAGTTAGAATTCAAGAATTTTGAAATAGTTCCACATAATTTTTTTGAATAAGTTAGGTGAAATTACCAGCACTAGGCCTCCTGGTTTGATCGGTGACTCGATCACGATTTGTGCTTTCCTGCAAGAAATCACATATTTGGTGAAGCTCGGGTAGCATTCTACAGAATCCACGGACTAAAAGTAGTGAAAACCGATGTTGCGAGTTATACTTTATAACAAGTTTTTCTCCTTCTTTGGAGCATTCAAAGAAGCTGCAGCCTCTTGTGTAAGGGATCTCTGCCTTCTTCCATTCTGCCATGCCATGGGTTAGCCTTGTCATGTTACAGAAATTAAGGGATAATGATCTAGTGAGACTGTGTGGGTGTGGTTGCAATATAGGAAATTAATACCCAAGTGCCAGTTTGCAGCTGCTATGAGCTCATCTCCTTCACACACTTGTTTAACCCTGAACTTCACATTGTCCCCCATGCCCGTAATAAGCTGGTCGAAAAAGTTCAAAACCTCCTGCAAAATGGCTTTTTCTTTGGTCTTTTGATAGTGTTAGCAAAAAGAAAATGGCTTAAAAATTGTCAAGAAGAAGAGTTGTATGAACCTCTCTGCCTACAAAGGGGGTAGGGAAGGAGCACTCTTCGATATAACAGTCTGCTGAGATGTAATCGCCTAGGCGTTTTAACTTTCCGTCGTTGATGCATGCGTATAATTCCTTAATCGTTTCTGATGGGGAAAGGGAGCTTGAACTGAAAATGCTGCCCATCTTTGAAGCCAAAATCGGGTAATATCTGTGCGTTTTGATCTTGATATTCTGTTTCCTGGGGTTGACATTCTGATGATGGGTTTCCAATCTGTTCTTCTCAAAGTGAGATGTTGTTTTGGTGGCCAGGGATGGCTTTGCATTTGGTTTGTGGCACAAACTCTTCCATGAGGCGGCGCCTGTAAAACGGATAGCAGCTGCCATTGTCTTTTGCCGGATCGAGACAAAGGGGTCTAAGAATTTACTTGTGTATAAGGTTAGGATGAAGGCACCAACATGATGAAGTAGAGCAAAGAATAAAGGGACATTCTGTGCGCCATTTGCTTCAATCAAGTAATTTTTACTAAAAGTTCCTTGTTTGGTCGCCTAGACTCCAAGGTTTATTGCCTTGACATGAAATCAAAGAATCACAAATGTATTTATCACTCTGAAGATTTAGTTAGCTTGGCAAACGGCAAGAAATTGATCCTCTTTGGTGCTCTTCGTGGTTGGATTATTATTATTATTATTATTTACAAAATGTCTTCCTACGTTCTAGTAAAATGTGTCAATCTTTGTGAATTTACTAGTAAATTTGCAATGGGTTTCCCTCCAATTTTTGAGCAAGGATTAAAAAATCGAAAATTTCTGAAATTCCCATCAAAATTTTAACATTTTGACCATAGTAGTATTTTTTCCAAGAGAAATTTTCACGTGTTCTGTAAAAATTTACGTCATTTTCTGTTGAGATGATCACTCTCGAAGTTTCTGTAAAAAAGTGATGTTTAAGTAAATACTATATTCACACTAAATAATTGAAGTATATATTAGGTTTTAAAAATATATCTAGTAAATAGAAAATTTATATTTATTTAGTGTGTTACTTTTTTATTTGTAGTGAATAGATATTTACCTTAAATTTTCTATTTACTAAATAATTTTATTATTTACTATGAATATTTTCAAAACATGCTATATTTACACAAATAATTAAAATATATTTGCACCAAATTATTGAAATATATAATAGGTTTTAAAACTATATGTAGTAAATAGCAGTAAGTAAATAGAAAATTTATTCAGTATGTTATTTTTTTATTTGTAGTAAATAGACATTTACCTTAAATATTTTATGTACCAAATAATTTTATTATTTATTATAAATATTTTCAAAGCCACCATTTTACTTAAATTACTTTTATAAAACGCTATTTACTATAATTTTCAAAAATTATGTTTGTTGAAGTATTGATATTATTTCTACCAACACCAATATGTTTCATGTGCGTAAGTCATGCCATGTCTCTTCAATTCAACTCTTTTCTTTAGAAAGAAGTCGGTGGTCGAAAATGACCACCCTAGTAGTCCTTGAAGCCTTTGGGCTTTGGGATTGCAAAGGCTTTTCTTGTTTTTTTGTTTGTTGCATGCTCTTCATATTGCTTCCCTATTCTTTCCTTGATTAAGAGACTGCGTGATTAAATGGGTGTATCACACAAGCAGTGACGGAGCCATGAAATTTTTTCAGAATCATAATAGAACAAAAATTTTGAATTAAAATTACAAAGTAATTATTTTTTTTTAATTTTGCCCCTTTTTTGCCATTTTTTATCTTTGTTGTTTTTCTTAATGAACCAAGCATATAAGGTAAAATTTTAGTCACCATTTAAAAGTTAGAGCTCGAAAAATATAATTTTCATAGTACTGTTATTTTTTTTTGGGAAAGTAATAATGGATAGTTTTTGATTATAGGGTGTTTAGGAATCTTGGTTTAAAACATGTAGCAAAAGAAAATTTTATACTCTAGCTCATTTTTGAATTACACTATAGCAATAGGGAGCTTTACAATATTTAAGTTCAAAACGATTAATTTGAAGCAATTATCCAAACACATACTAAACATATTTAGACTTTTAAGTTTGAAATATGACTATATTTAAAAATAAAAAGCGAGTATATAATTTTAAAAAATTAAAAATTCTAAATTTATAGGATAATTTGGGTCCATTTGGCATAGTTTCTGCTTATGCTTTTAGTCAATAAAAGACGAGAAGCAAAAAATATAGTTTTCTAGTAAGTGTTTAGAACAATATTCTTAACAGAGCTTCAAGAGGTCAAAATAGTTTCAATTTAAAAAAGTTACAAAAATGTTATATTTAAGCTCATAATGAATTCAGGATTTGAAGTCAGTGGGGGCCACAAATAAGAACAAAATTTATAAATTAAAATAATAAAAAAAATTATTGCACAAGCAATACATTGTAATTCTCAGAGGGTTTTTAGGCTTTAAAATTGTTATATAATAGCATTATTATCAATAGTACAATTAAAAATGTCTTTCTTAAACAAACAAATTGTTAATTATCTCTCATGACCTCTTAAATTTTCCACAACATTCATAGAAGAAATCTGTCCCTCTAGCTCCATTATTCATATTTCAGAACACTACTATGGTCATAAAGAAGAAGAACAAATAAAAAACAAAAAACAGGGAGACTTCAAAAAGAATATATAAAGGGTAAGTCAATCTTTGTGTTTGAATAAACTGAAAGAAATTATATAAAAAATGAGATTCAAATAAAAAAGAACCATAAACTATAATAATAGTCCAATAAATACAAACAAAAAAGTCCTATAAAAAAACACAAATAAAAATGTTAGACGTTTCACTATTAAAAAAAGGTTTCTTGAATTTGTAGTTTTTGTTGAGGGGAATTTTCATAAGTTGTATCTTTTAAGATTTATTTTTCATAAATATTACACATGTTTATTTATGGCACAACTTAATATTTATTATGAACGATAATGTAGCATAATATTTTATAAATATGGTATAAATAAACACAACTTTTAAAAGTGTAGCATAAAATGTAATTTTCTCTTTTGTTAAAGGTAAAAATTATACAATGTGACCTTTTTTTAAGAAGTGATTTAAAATTTGTCTTTGTTTACAAATATCACTTATATGTCCCCTTTTTTCGAATTATATTTATTGAGAGTCCAAAAATACCCTAAAAATAGACTTTATCACGTATTTAGTTTTTTTCTAATAGCTTTCCTTATTTCTGTCATAGTTGAATCGTTGAAAAAAAATAATATTACAGAAATATAGATACACTTAACTCATTACAATGTAACTTAAACAAAGAAAAATCATCAATGTTATTGAAGTACTTACAATATAATTTTAAAAAATACAAGAAGCAATAAAAAATAAATATCATTAACTTGATGTAATATTGTTTATATTATCAATCCATAACATTAGCATAACCTAAATATAAAGTATCATTATCACCTAAATTTTTAAAAAATAAATATCATTAAGTATCATTATCATTACGTATAATTAACTTAATGATATATCAATTATATAACATATACAACACACAAAAAAACTTAATAAATATTATATTATTAATTTAATTACATATCATAAAACAACAGAAATATCATTATCAGTTAAAGTATTAAAAAATGAATGTCATTACGTATTATTGTCATTACGTATCATTAACTTAATGTTGTATCAATTATATAACCTGTAAGACACATAAAAAAACTTAATAAATAGTATATCATTAATTTAATTACAACACCTAATTCCCATTTGTTAAAATCGTGATTCCAATTTGTTGGTCAAAATTTCTATCTGTCGGCTGAGGGAATTTAAAATTGTTATTTTAGATACTAATTTAAATTTAAATAACAAACACCTTAATTTCAAAGATTTTTTTAAATATTAATATTATAATCTATTTAAAATATTAAATACATATATTATTGTTATTATAAAATAATAATTAAAACTAACAATATTATTATTAAAGTCATTAATATTTTTACACACATATATTGAAATAAATAAAGAATATTTATCAACTAAATGCATAAGTTAACTCTCCGAGTAAAAAACGTGCTACATGTATCCGTGATCTTGTTAAAGGAGCCGAAAACTCTTTTTTATGAAAGTACAAAGCAATATTGCTGTGGTAGGGCACTCATTGAGCACATCCTCGGAACAATACAACTCCAACACGTGCACTCTATTTTTTATATTTCACTTTCTTAGTGGGGCACGCGGTCCCTATTGACCCATATGGCGGTCCATTAATGTTAATAATAATATAAAATTTTCAATAATTTTAATATAAACTTATCGTATATTATAAATTTTGAATTAAAATTTTCGGCATAAATAGGTTTGCCAACTGCAAGACAATTTCATGGTTTTTATTCTAATCTTTTTCTTTTACGCGCATTAATTATGCCAGTGGTAAAACCATCTTGGGAATTCGCAACAATTGAAATTTTAAAATTTTTTTCCCCTTGAAATTTTCAATTTTCAATATTTGTATTGAAAGTTTTAGAAAACTTTTAGTTATATTCCAAATTTAAAATTTTAATGCATTTATATTTCAGATTTAAAAATACTAATTTAACCAAAAAAAAACTGAATCATAAATAAATTCATAATAGTGTCAATCATAAACCTTAAAAAGTGAATTGAACTCGATTTAAATAGTTTTATTATTGTTTTAGTTAAAAGTTTACTTCATATTCCTCCTAAAAAATTTATCTGCTTCACCACTTAAATCATGCCTTTGTTATTAGAGGCAAAGCTGATTATAGACGATTTTCCTATTTAAATTTTTTTATCTTTTAATTTTATATGAGAAAGGCGATGAAAGTTATAGTTTACCCCTTCTTAAAATTCTAAAATTATATGTTTGCCCCTACTAATATGTCAAATTTATCACTTAATTTATATCTAAATCTGATTAAATTTTAAGAATACTTCCTCGCCCCGACACGTGTCTCCTTCACTTATTTTATTTATTTATTTTTGGCTCCGGCCCCATTTAGTGTATGCATTGGTGTTTGTTTTTGTTGATGGATTAGATCTTTCTCCTACCATTGAGGTTCTCTTCAGAAAAATAAATTTTTATGATTAACATATAAAACGACATACTGACTGAAAACAAGATAGCAATGCTCAACAGCTGCCGCTAGAAGGCTCTCTACTGCAGGTTGTTGGGGGTTGGGAAGCATGACAGCCAAAAAGTTTGGCTGCATAAACAATGTACCTTCTATAGGGTATTGCCTCAGGTGTTGAGAATAGCTACACAATTATTTTGCCGGCTAAATTATATATTATGTTTGAAAAATCCTTTTTATTTATTATGTTATAATCTTATTATTCGTAAAATCATAGATCTTAATCTAGTATGCAGTATATTTTTTAAACTAAATCTTATTATTTTATTAATAATGAGATTATAACCCTACATGATTGACTAGAATTGCTTATTATGTTAACATGCATACACCTGCATATAGATATATGGGTCATGTACAAAAAATATATATATATATGTGGTGTGTGTATTTATGAGCGCCCGTTGTTGCTGTATTTCTGCTGCCACTGTCCTACAGCTTTCCTCCTGAGTTTTCACCCCTTTTTTTCTTTGTTTATTTATGGTGATGGGTTGTGTTGCTGCCATGTATACATCATGTGTACACGTAAACATCATTTATAAAGGATCCTTCCATGGCACTGGCAGGACCTCACATGCATGTTAAATTTGGATTCGGTTAAAATTCATCATACTATATAATATAATGGGCAGATTTTGATATAAATCTGACGGCTCTATTGGTAGTCTCTTTCTTCTAATCCTACTATAAAAATCTCCTTTTTGTAAAAATATATATATATATATATAAACAATATTGAATGCAAAAATTGTAGTTTAGAAAAATCATATTTTGCCCGGGGGAACAGAGCCCCAGCTAACTCAATAGGGCCCCATCTACGTATTGAGTCTCAAAAATAGAACCAGAAAAATTAATAAGAGAGATGAAAGCACAACAGAACTAATAAGACGAGGGGTAACATTAATTTTAGAAATTACGAAATACAATTTTAAAAAAAGGTACATGATGTAATTTTAGAGGTAGAATAAAATTTTTATAAAATTTTATATAAAAAATTAACGGAGGTGGCTGTCCATCTTTGTCTCTAGATAGCTCCTCTATTATCTGATGGGGCTCTGTCCCTGTCGAGACGTTTCTGTTTGCTTTTTGTGGTTCGAGTTACGCTAGTTTGAATTATTGGGTTTTAGATGAAAAGTGTCAAAAATTTAGTTTGAATTGGAATCCCAATAAATATTTTGATATATAATTAATTTAGAGTTTAAAAATGAATAAAATTTAAAATTATGTGTGGACATTAAAAAAATAAAAGAGTGAAAAATACTATTTAAGCCGTTATAGCTGAGTTGAGCTGTTAAGGCGTGCATGTGAGAGAGGCCGGGTGAGCCAAGCCAGTTGCAAGCTATTGAGCCGCGTGTCAGATCTTCTTGCTTTCATTCTCCCTCGAGCGTGTGTGCGTCTCAGCGCAACCATGACTTTGCTTCGAACGCATCTCCCATGGGCCTGGTTGGAAAGTGTGATCTCTTCCTTTATTTTTTGCCGCCGTGGGACCCACAGATGCGAAAGATAAGCTCAAAAGCTTGAAATCAAGGGGCCCTAATTTTGACTTTGATGGGCTTTTTGGCTCGAAAATTTGAAAACGTTTTTCAACTTTTATCCACTGTTTGGCAGTGGTTTTAAACACATAATTTTTATTATAAATTTAATTATAAACAGTATAAAGCTTTTATGTATTACAGTAACAATAAAAAAAATTACTACAATATAAAACTTTTATATGCTACAATAAAATGACTTTAACCAACGGTTCCCACCACCTTTTCACCACCTTTTAATATCCAAACCCAAAAATGAGTTCAATCTCTCAAAAATGCTGAAACAAACACCCCCTTAGCGGGGCTCCATAATTTATACCTTCTCAAGAAACAAAAAAACTTGTATATGATAATAATTTATACAATATTGATGGGAATGGCAGCATATGCAGGGAAAACGGCTATGTGGAGGACCTAGGGATAAAGATTCTGAATAGGTACATAGACATATAATATTATATATGGTGATGCAGCTGCACATGGTTGAGACAATAATAGAGATGTTTCTCTCTAGGTAGAACCAACAAAAAATAAAATAAAATATAATAAGTAAAAATATTTCTGCAGGCAGAAAAAACGTCCTTTTTAAAGCCCACGGCTGCAGGGGAGATGGTAAATTTTAATTCTTAAACCTTAAATTCTGAAATGTGTGAATTCAGAACAGTGAAGTTACAAAATTATACAAGTAAATTAACCAATCTTTATTTTATGAGAACTTCTCGGTATATTTATCAATTAAGCTTTGACATATATTGCTCCAAAACTATCTTAATCTAAATTGTAACATATTTAACCGCAAGGAAACGTTAAACAAGAAATCATGCACTAGCAAAGAGTTCATTGCATTCGTCAGCATAGCCGCGCTCGCTCTCTCTCTCTCTCTCTCTCATATGTCTATACATATTGCATATATGTGTGTGTATATATAGATATAGTTTAGGGCTTGTCTACGTCATCGCGACATTACATGAAAGAGTGAGAAATGTAACACATTCAACGTAACAACAGCGTGGAGGTGTAACAAATGGATTGAATAACTAAATTTTCTTTGTATTACGCTTTATATATATATATATATATATATATATATATATGTATAACAAGTTGTTCGTAGGATTTAAACCTAAGATCTTCTCCTTTAACGCACCTTACTCTAACAACTGGACTAGCACCAGTTAATTTATACTACGTCTTTTCAACATCAATGTTACGTTGAATAAATATTACTTACAGTTTTCACATTAACATACAATATGGTCCTTTCCAAAAAAAAAGTGCAGCGCAAGCCTAGATTTATATATAGCAAGTAATTTTGCTACCTGCAAACCATCTACTTAACCATGTGATGCAGAATTAACAATTGAAAACAGAGGAACACAGGTGGCTAGACCTGTAGGTAACAGCCCAACTATTCAAACGTGACCAAGGATTATCCCTCTCCAAACAATATTAAAATGAGCTCTGCTCCCTAAAACACCCACAATGGCATTTAGACTCGTCAATTTCAATTCTACCCCACAAAAATTTTTTTTTAAAAAAAAACACACACACACATAAAATCAATCATCTGCCTATCCAATAATCAAAATCAAAACAGCCTCACTGTCATTTTGCCCATATAATGATCAGCGAGCTCCTAGGCAGCTCTTGAACCCGCACGTGTAAATGGTCAGACAGATTTGAAAACAATCAGGTGGGCCTTAAAGATATGGATCATATCATGCATATAGTCAAATCCGATGTCAGAATATCATACAAAATAATATCAATTTGCCTCGAGTTGAGCTGAAAAGAATCTCTTGTACAGCCAGGCATCCTCGCTGGCATAAACCCCCTAAACCCCACACCAAGCTTTGTGAAAATAGCTGTTTTTCTATGGTCTTTCTCAGACCAAACGGCAATCACCCCCATGCCTTGTTATTCTAATTGGCTTGGAATGTTGCTATATATACTCCAAAGTCTCAGATAATGTGACATATCCACATTTATTACAAGAGAAGACATTTGAAGGAGAGTAAAAAAAAAGTGTACTTGTCTTTGATATTGAATGATGAATAGCAAGGTGAGTGATGTTTCTGATGCTGCAATGACAGACAAGAGTTTCCGTTGCAAAAGGCCTCTCCCGAAGAGGGGTCAGATAAAGTCGAGAATCGCGGCGTCTGCTATCCATTCCATAGTTTCTGTGCTTTTTAGAGCCTCTTCAGACAGAAAACGTCCCTGCAGGAGACCCACTTGAAGAGAGAATCAGATCATTAGGAATTTCCTTGTTGCACAGTGTACTATTATTATCAACATCTTAATAATATTTTGTTCTTCAGTTCTATCTCAATCTCTGTCCCTCTTTCTTTGCACATAAAACCAAATTGATTTATGAACCAACTGCTTGAGGTACGCTAGAAAGCAGTTCAATAAAAAAACTAGTGTACAATGTCGACCATTAAAATGGCACGAAAGGAGGGGACATGTCAACGTCTTTTGATTTACAGTTTGTTTGTGGATACTAATCACGGCATTAATCAATTACAAGGACACAAATAATTGGACCATACCGTAGTCAACATCCCTCGGACATTATGATAATTATAGTTGTAAAAAGACACAACCAATTCGTCACACATTACCGTGCAATGCAGTATTCCTGTCAAATGCTTCTTGTTCTATTCACGTCACTTGCATTGTCTTCTTGCTCCTTGTTTGGCCAATCTTGTTTTCTAAACCGAACATATTGGTTAGCTAGTGAATTTCCCGTAAACCTTTCAACATGCTTTAAGTAATTCCAAGTCTATCAGAATCAATGTTGTTTTTTTCTACAATATTTGCACTGGCTTTGTATTGTTGAACGTTCAGCCGTCATTTGAGAGACACCAAATTCTGGCGTTATCTGATAAGATGCATATTGTTCAGATGACAAGTAGTACGTTCCATGGATTTCAGAATGCCCAAAGACCAAATAATCTGTAGCTTGGAACCAACCAACAAAAAATGAATTTCTCTTCTTTATAGATCATAATTCATCAAATTGACACTGCCTTCTCCCCATTCCGCTGTCACTGAGATATGTCCGCACTCCATACAACCTTATTAGCCCCATATGTACTTCTTTGCTCTCTGGATGCAATGAATCTTAAGCAAAAAACTAATGAATGAATCCTCTAATATGAATATAAACTGGAACCAGTCTCCTTTCAGGCTAGTTTTTTCTTTCATTGCTTTCCTCAATTTCCCAAGATCACTCCACATGCCAGCTGAAGCATAGATATTTGAAAGAAGAACACAGGCAGATTCATTCTCAGGCTGTGGTACCAAACTATTCTTAGCTACAAGCCTTCCCAGGTGTCCACATTTCCATGTAGACAACACGCTGATAGAAGAATCTGCCATGTATGAGTATCTGGGTCTGTGGCATTTGGTTGATGGTCCTCTTTCCTTCTTCCAGGCATCCAAGTCGACTCAGTAGGTCAACCACAATGGCATAATGTTCTATACTGGGGAAATATTCCATGAAGTTGAAACATGAAAAGGAACTCCATGATAAGTTATCTTATCAGTTTGATGCCAAGTCTAGATATCTTGTAATATAAGGCAGTTAGTTTGAAGTGAAAACCATGTTGATAATATTCCAATTATCATTACATTCCAAGAAGCTAGATGGCCTGTAGTTGTCCACGTAAAAGCCTTCTTTGCATCCCCTATGCTCCCACACTTGAGGTAAATGTCAGTATCAGCACTTCTGTACAAAGCCATTATGACCAAATGCTGTTTCAACAAATCCATGAAAGAAGCACAGGCTTTAAGGATGATACAGAAGATCAACTATTGATTTCTTGACACAAGGCCCCTGAAGTACAGAATGAATTCAAAGCATCAACAGGAAAACTAGCACAAACGAAAGCAGTCACCATCGTGTTAAGAAGTGCTGCATTTGCGTCATGACCAAAACAAAATTGCACCCATTTTGATTCATTTATCAGATTGCATTTCTCATACGTTGATGTCATGGAAGTCATTTCATAATCATCCACATAAACCTCAATTTTATTACTTGAGAATTAATTTGCATAGCCAGCATTAGAGAACTAGGCTGTTGTTAAGGACACATTTGACCTAACACCTCCAAAGCTGGACTGAAAAGACCGTTATCAGAACATCCCTTAATCAAAGAATTCCAAGAAACACAATCCGGGACATCAAAGACCTGCCTAGCGTCACCATTTTCCCACACTTCCCATATATGGAAACCAAAGCATTGCCAACAGAACCCACCTGAATGTGAAAACACCCTACCTTCAGACAAAGAACTTGGATCTGTTCACCAGGTATCAACATAAAATAACCCGCAATTGCAAACAATACATTGATCACCGCATACTCGTTCACTTCTGAAACAGAACCTTAAACAATTCCAAACCCTTCACGCCATCATATGCAGGTCCTATACTTTCAGTCCAAGAAACGCTGCCGGTTCGGTAATTTCATCAAACATCTTAACTGAATCCGCCTCTCTACCACATCTAGAGTATATCCATAACAGCATTGCTCAAATGAACAAATAAAACACCTAAGAAACCAATTCCATAAACATGTTCCTTTTCTAACATCATACTCAAATGAACAAAAAACACACCAAAAAAAAAAAAAAATCTTTACACCAATTCCATGGATACTCAAACGAACCAAAGAACAAGCCGAAAAAAACAATCTTTACACCAATTCCATGAATCAGTTCCTTTTCTAAAATCACACAAAAGCACAATTACACCAATGAGGCTAAACTCATTCCCCTTCCACCCCAAATCCCTCATTTTAACGCCAAATAAATAAATAAATTACTCTTCTCAAGCTCACCATTCAAAAGGTAACCACAAACGTCGCCGTCCAAACCACATTGTCCGGAACCAAACACTCCCTAAACACTTCGCCGCAGACCGAACATTGCCCTTTTTCTAATATTTCTCAATCAATCTGCATAGAACGAAGACGGTCGAACCAAAACGCTAACCGAACACAAACTCCATGGGCAATCACGTCTCCTCAATTCCATCACGCGTTTTTGCCGAAGAACTCAACACGAACGAGTCGGCGTTTTTCGACGACGTCTCCGGGCTCGGAGAAGTGGGAGACAACGTAAAGGGTTTGAAGAATTGAGAGCTTAAGGATTCTTCATTCATGGCGGTATGTTTTGGTTTGAGAGCTTTTTGGGAAAAGGAAGGAAGGAAGAGACAGTTTGAAGGAAACGGGAAAATTATGAACTAAAAAGCGCGCGAAGAGTAAGGACCACCTTTTAAGACGACCCTGCGGTTACTAATCCTGCAGTTTCTTGCAATGACCCTCTATTTTATTTTATTTTATTTTATTTTTGTTCTGAACTTGTCGCGTTTCACAAATCAATCATTGAACAAAAAATCTTTTGCAAACAAGCCCTTGAATTTACAAAACATATTGCATTAATAGTCTTTTTTCTTTTTTTTTTTAATGTGTGTTCCAAGATTCGACAGACATTGTTGTGTGATTCAAACGTGCTTCTCAGAAGCATTTAATGGTCATTTTGTTAATAAAAAGAAACTTAAAAAAATAAAATAAATAATAAAGTGAAGAGACAGAAGAATACCATCAAATATATATATATATTTATGTTTAAATGTCAAGACAGTTTAGTTATATCTTATTGTAGGTTTGTAAACAGGACGGTTAAGTGGTTGTGTTTAGAAATACAATCATGATTCAACTCTTTGGTTTTTTTTTAATAGTTAAAAACACTTCTACATCTAATTGGATATGACACTCATGGCTCAACGTCTACATCTACATTCCATATAAAGTTGTAATGACACCCAAAAAAGAGAAGGTTGGTTTTTTAATTAATTAGAATGTAGGGGTCATTTGTGATTTTTTGTGTGACTTGCTGAAAAAATAGTGTACTCAAATTAAAATATGTGACAAACACAATGTAGAACCTCCAATGTGTCATTTCTTTTTTCCAACTTTTTTTTCATTCTTGTAAGGATATGGTCTTTTTCTTCCTTTTTTTTTAATGGGAAGAATATACTTTTAGCAAATGGTCTTGTAAGAGCGTGCAATAACTGAAGCATAAGATCAATCTCATCTACTAAAATTCTAGCACTATTATAAATTTTGACTGATTTTAATAATTAGGCCTCCTGAAATATATGATTCTTGTATTGGAAATAGAACTCTACAAGGAAACATATCTACTAATGCAGATTTAGGAAAGATTTTTTTTATACCCTACATTTTGATATTATCAAAAATTATTCCTCACATTTTCAATTGTATCAATTTTGAATTCATGTTGAATCTGCCTTTTATGCCAAAATGTAGAATTTTTCTTTTATTTTTTTGCTTTATAATTTTTTTCTATAAGGGCGTTTAGATTTTGTTTATGATAATCAAAATTGATTACTCGTGGAGAAAAGAATTGTCGATAAATTAGAAACTTGAAGAAACAAATATGGTAAGTACAATATACAATTTTCTTTTGATAATCTTAAAATGCATGCTGTGAAATACAGTAAAAATGCATGATATAAAAATTTAATAAGAAAATAGCAATAAGCCAAATTCATTTCAGTTCATTTCAAAAATCTTCTTTTTTTCAGGCAACTTGTAGGAAAAAAAGTATGTTAAAGTGGGAGCCTAGGAGACAACGGTAAAAACTCCTAACCGTCGTTTTAGCTGTAATCACAAGCAGGACAAAAATTGCATTTCCCATAACAATTTGGTCCAAAAACAAAACGGCAACTCTAGTTCTGCTCTTTGCGGTTTCATGGATGAGTGTTGCCGCTTCAAAGTGGGTTAAAGATGCCCATTTCTTTCAAAGAACCAATGAAAATGTTCTTGATCCACTTTATACAATATGGGCCAATCCACTAATGACCCTCCAAGACTTATTCGTTCTTTTTTCTTTTTTAGTAGTTGAAATTGAAATTGAACATGACACTCCAAGACTCTGAGAAAGTAAAGACGGCATTGTTCTTTTTTGGCTGAAAAAAAGGGTATAATTCCATGAAGACAATGCTCTTACCAACAACAACGCAATGATACTTTTTTACAACGAAAGGCAAAGAAGATCCATCCTATCATGAGCATTGTTATATGGCACGCTGATGCTAAGCACTTTTCACTAATACAAAATACTTACAGATAGAGTCAATCTTTTATTAATGATAATGCTTAATGCCTATAGTTTTTAAGCATTTTTCTTCCATAATCAAATAAAGATAAATGATTTGCAACAATATTAATACCAAGCAAGACGGGTCTTACTTATACGGTAGATAGGTCTTATGTTATACGATCTACCTTTCGTTGATATGTGGTGTTCAGTGCCATCAATGTTCTCGCTACAACATACCTAATACGACACCTTAGCACTTGAAAGTTAATTTAAGACGTTCTTAACAAGTTATAAACCGTCTCTCTCACTCCTCATCAGATATATTTTCCATGCATTGAAAACACAACCAAGGACGTTGGTAACACAATCACTAGAAGCATCCAATGGTAAAATATAGTACCATTACTTTTTTTTTTATGAATAGTACAATTACATGTGATTATGGACAGAGACTCGAATATTTAATGAGCACTTGGATTTTGTTTACACTCATATAATTCACATGCCACTTTTTTTTTTTTTGTCCATGGACCTCCATAAACTACGATCCCATAAAACAACAACTAACAGCACAGAAGTTCCAAATTCACAATAAACAACACATTCTAGAGTGGTAATATTATGCAGAAAAAATCAAGAATTCAAAGCCTTCTTCTAACTAGGGCCCTCACGTGCATTAAAATTCATGGGAGATTCTGAATGCAATTAATTAGCCCGCATATATCTTTTTTTGTTCCTGTTTCTTTTTGTTTTTGTTTTTGTTTATGTGTTTTATGTTTTCTAGCTTTTTTTTTTTTTTGGGTTGGTCTGGTGATTTATGGCTCTAAATTGTTAATCTCCATTGACCTTATCTTGGCTAAAGCAAAAACAGCCATTTCCAAGAGTTGGAAACTTGGAATTACATAAAACATACAATCTGCCAATTTTTGAAAATATTCAAAGGCAACAATTTCAAGAGCTTGTGCAAAGCTTTCCCTTCGTGTTTTGTGGTCTTTGTAGGTAAATTTGAGACTTGAACTCAGAATGACTGTGTTATTTGCTTAGAACTCAACAATTTTGCATTAACTTCTAATCCGTTTTGGTACAATAGGAAGTTGAGGAAAATGGTCTTGGGTGAAATTAGAGAAGCCAGAAAAGGCAATTTTCTTGTGAGTTTGAGGAAATCAATCATGTGGGCATTCTAGTTTTGCCGTTAAGTTAGTCAGTGAAAACGGACACCTTTTCTGTAATGTGTCCTCAATAATTGAATTCTAGATCATTTGGGATTCACAGTTAACACTGTAGTTTACGGTTTCAACCAATTTTTTAATAGTGTTTTCTCTCACATTTATAGTGCTTTCGGTTCAAATACAATAAGATGCATAGCACATTTGTTTTGAACCAAAAACAATAAAAAAAACCCTCACATGTTATAGTGTAAAACTCTCGTATGTTACATAGTTTAAACCCAAAGTTTTGGTTCAAACAAATACCCCAAACACCCTATTTGTTCCAACTCATTTTTTAAATAGCCTAGTACGTCTTCTAAGTAAATAAGTTGAATAGTTTGGTATGATAATAAAATCCCATCTTACTAAAAGAGTGTTTGGCAATCTTGGTTAGAACCATAATTGTAGCTACGAAATGGTATAAAACTCTCACATGTTACAGTAAAAAGCAAAAAATTGTTATAGTATAAAGCTCTTATATGTTACAGTATTTTGAACTCAACCATGGTTTTAACCATACTTCCCAAATACCCAATAATTGTGCAACACAAAATAGGAACTAGTTTTGAGCTTTCTATTTATTGCATTTCTGTTTCTTGTACAGATACTACATTAAAACAAAGAAAACAAAAAGATTGCAAGAAACAAATGAGCCAAACATGTTTTTGAAGAGAGAAAGTGCGAGGTCAAGAGAGAGAAAGTGAAACCAGGGGCCAGAGGACCAGCGTGTTGCCGATCCAATGGCCTCCAAGTTTCGACCAAAGCACTGTCGATGACAGATCTCTAGTGTAACACCCGTCATTTTTCATGTAATGGTTTATGATTGATATATAACTACGTTAAGTAATTTCTTTATGATATAATGTTACTGACCATTTTGTTGAGTATGATGACAAGTGACGGTCACGTGGAATTGATATGCTCATGATGTTTATGTCAAAAATGATGATAATTTTAAATTTTTTTTTCTAAAAGAGTTTTCAACTTGCCCTAAATTTATATTTTTTATAATGCTCTAGAGTTATGTATGCCCTAAAGTTAAATTCTTGATGATGAAACAAATGTTGTTGCTTATTTTCTTATTTTTATAATATTAATGATGTCATGATAATTACATGTGCAATATTATTGTTGGGTCATAGAGTAAATATTATTGTTGTGTATAAATAATTTTGCATTATATCTAGTGGGCAGGGAGTCATGATGCCAGTGGAGGGGGAGAGCTCATGTCGGTGCACGGATTCAGAGCAGGGAGAGGGAAGATTGTGACCATCGATCTAAGGCCGGTGTTGAGGAAGGAAGAGCCACCATTAACTGTAGCGAGTGTGGAAGGATCGGAGCTTCCTCTAGCTTGGATGGAGGCGGATGGCAGAGGGAGAGGTGGTGATTGCTCGGGGTGGCCAGTGCCAGTGACAAGTCTAGCCGTTGGCTGCTCACTGCGGAATTATGGGGCCCAACCATGGGACAGCTTGGTTTGTGCCGTCTGAGGTGGGGAATGGTGGTTGGACTGGTTAGGAAGTAGGCGGCCTCAAAGGGGCATGTAACTGGATTTGGGTTATGGTGGTCAAGGCGATACATGATCTTGGTTTAGCAAAATGGGGTGGAGGTGGCATTTTGGTTGAGACTTTTTTTTTGTTTGTTTGTATTATTGTTGGTTTTTTTTTTTAGGTTGCAATAAAGGAGGTGGTTTCCTACCTCCGATCATTGTTTGTTTGTCTCCTCAGCTCATTGGGGGCACAAGGTGTTTAGCTGTCTGGATAGACAGTGATTTAAGCCTTATTAGTATGTTTTCTCTGCCCATTGACGGCGGAAGGTGTTTAGTTGTCCGGCTAGACGATGGTTTAAGCTTTGTTGTATGTACCCCCCAAAAAAAAGGTTTAATTTGGGATCATTTAGGACTAAAATGTAGCATCGTGAGGCGAAATCATACTATGAGAGCCACAAATGAGTTAGAATATAATTTAATTGCCTAGTTGTGCAAGTGGCGTCTACTTTATTGGCTTCAAATTTATGTTGTATTTTTGCCCTTAATGGCTTTTTATTGAAGCTTTCATAGCGGATTATTTTTTAAAAAAAAAAAAAACAAAGGCGCCAAAGAATAGATAAAATATCTAGTACAGTAGATTTCAGTTTCCATTTGCAGCAATTACACCTGCAGATTCCAAATTACTATTATCACCATCGCAATCAATTCTGAATGATTTATATACCATTTTTCCTGTTGCATTCACAATATAAGAAGCCAAATGACACAGTTGTCTGAGGTATAAATGGGCAATAGCTCTCCTCAAATGGTCATTTTGCCTCTTTAAAAGAAATAACAATATGGTCCTTTTCTGGGGAATGCTATAAAGTCCTTCCAGCGGCGGAGTTAGAAAATCTTTCCAATAAGAAGACACCCTAAGAAGGTTAAGATAGTTTTTTTATTGAATAAAAATACAGCTACATATTTCAATTATTAAGAGGACGCACAACAGGAAGTAAACTCAAAACCTAAGCATTCACAAAGAGATTTAATAAAAATATTGGGGATAAATAAAAATTAGAAATCTAAAAATATGATCGGAAGACGTGCTCTCACTTGCTATTACGAGACACAATGAGATTTAATACAGAAGACAAGAAAGTAAACTTAAAGCCTAAGCACCCATAAAAAGGTTCGATATAAATCTTGGGAATAAAATTAAAATTTTAAAAACATGATTGGATGACATGCTTTCACTTGCTAATATGAGACACTGCAAATCTACGGATTTTTTTTTTTTTTGGCTCCTTAATCTTGAAAGTGTCCGTGAGAGATGTTAAAAAATAATAAAAAAAATTTTCCAACTTTCTCCGGTTGCAGTCGACAGTCGACGAAGACAAATTTAAGTGTATTAGAAAACACCAGTTTGAATTAAAAAGTTTTAATTATTCAATCAAGTTTCAATACGATACTTTTTTCTCATAAAATTTGAATTATTAGTTTTTAGTTTAAATTTATAGTTTTTGAACAATGTTCCAAACGTTCTTATTCCCCTTTGATACGTTACATATTGAGATGCAATATATAACACGGAGTGAAAGCATGATCTTTTGAGATAAGGTTTTCTGAAACAAAAAATATTCTAAGTAGTGAATAAATTAATGTAGAATATTATTTTTTCACTGCAACTTAGAACCAAAATATTTCAAATACTTACCCAAAACTTGGAACTTAATATGTTTACTTACTATGATTCTAAGGAGAGATAGCTAGTCAAGATGAATTAAACAGCTCTCAACACTAGGCTCAAATTGCTGCTCATGATCATAACTAAATATATGTGTATGCAATATTGGTTCAAACTATTGCTTATGTGTATGCAATATATATGATTGAGTTTTTAATAGTTACAAACAATTATAAAAATAAATACATATCTTAAATAGAATTGATAACCTAATATTTTATATATTTTAATTATGCGGGATTACTATGGTGTTTGATAGATCAGTTTAGACTACAGTTTGAACCACTTTTTCAGTTATAAATAATATAAAGCTTTCACATGTTACAGTAGTAAAAAAATGACTATAATATAAAACTCTTTTATGTTACAATAAAAACAGTTTTAACTAATAATTTACACCATCTAAATTGACCATGCGTTACGTATTGAAAAAATATGCTATAAAATAAACGGACTACAACGGTACAACAATATGGTTCATGAAAGTTGCTTTTGAATTTGTTCCTAGGACAATGATTGTACTTTCCGAACAAATTCATGATGTAAGGAAAATAGGTCGGCTTTGAGAAGTAATAATTCATTGAAATGTTTGTAAATAAAAAGAAAATTTTCTCTCTAATGTCTTTTTTTTAATCTCTCTTGTGACTATTTGAACAACAAAATCACAAGAGACATTTTCTATTAGTACTTAATTAGTACATGACAAGGAGTTATCTTTCTCTTAATCATACCCCCCACACACACACACAAAAAGCCCTATTTCTAAATGCATTTAACTCAATAAATACATGTGAATTTAGCTTTTGTAGCTGTTTTGCTAATACGGTTCCAACTACAAACTCAGTTATAAATAGTGTAAAACTCTTACATACTACAGTAACAATAAAAAAAATTACTATAGTATAAAGCTCTTATATGCTACAATAAAACTAATTCTAACTAACGGTTCTCACCACCTTTTCAAACACCGCGTTAATCTCCAACTTTGGAGTAATGTTTACGGTACGACCCAGCTTAAGCAATACAAGCTTGAGTGCTCCCTGGAGTCTTCCTTAGTCCATTTTCCATGGAAACTAGAAGGAGAAAAATAACAAAAGAATACCGCGTGGTAGATGAGTAGATCACTTTCTTTTTTTGGTGGCCAAATAATCAGGAGATGAGATTAATAATTAACTACTGGATCCCACATTAGACTTGTCCTTCTGATGAAGACGAAATCAACTGATCCGAATTCAGGGTAATCTTTTGCCAAATTTTTATAGAAGACAATTTTATTTTACTAGTGAAAGCATGAGTGTTTTAACTGTTGAATTAATTTTTAACGTATTGATATGTGACTTTAAGCAGTTCTATATCACATGCTGTGAATTTATAATGTGTTGGAATTATACATTAAACTGTTAAAATCTTAATCCGATGGCCAAATAACCATGCTCTATTAGTTGAACAAAATTGCTTTCTTCACCGTAAGAATTCCTATTATTAAGAGCCTCTTTTCTAGATAGTTTTAAGCATATTTGGCAAACCGGTTAACACTAGAACAAATTGTCTTCAAAACTACATATAAAAACTTTATATTGTAACATATTTTGTTTTCTATTATAGCATGTAAGACTTTACATTGTTTTTGGTTCAAACCAATTTGTCACACGTATTATTAGAAAAAAATAGAAAATGTTCTCCACGTACGAGACATGGTATTCAATTATTTACTACAACACTTGCTTTTTTTTTTAATATAAGTAGATTTTTCTAAATAGTTTTAGAACATATAGAAGAGGTTCTTCTCCGTGTGACATGGCATTCAATTATTTACTACTACACTTGCATTTTTTTAATTTAAGTAGATTTTTCTAAATAGTTTTAGAAAAAAATAGAAGATGTTCTTGTATGTGACATGGTACTCAATTATTTACTACTTCACTTGCAATTTTTTTAATATAAGTAGAATCATTGTTAATCAAATTTTTCTCAATAGGGTATGGGCTTTTTATTAATTATTAAACACAAGTGCATATTTTCTATTAATTTCAAAAACATTTAAGGATCTTTGTACGTAGTTTTTAAATATATTTTTCTTAAGTGTGTTATACTAGATTTAATAAATGTTTAGGAAGTAAGTTAGAACTAAAAGTTATAATTGAAAGTATTATAACATGTAAAAGTTTTACAATATATCATACTTTTGCTTTACACCGTAATGTGTGAGTGTTTTTCACTATTTGACTTAGAACTAATGAGTTGAAACTGAGTTTATCAAATACCCCATAAACAACACAATTTCAAATCCTCAAAATTATCTTAAGATGACAACCATGAATTTAATAGGAATATTAGACAATATAGTTGTAAGGAGAAAAAAAATAATCGATCAAAGTTAAGCATAAATCATCAAAAAATGATCCTAGTATTCCTTAAGAACAGAAACAATGTATCTACCTCAATCACCAACCCAAATAAAAGGAAACCAAAAGAAAAAAAAAAAGACTACACAATTTCTTTGGTGGAATGAAAAAATAGCTTATCAATAGAACTTTTTTCAACTATTAGATCTATATCATTATTGTGATTTTGATCAGATCTAATGGTTAAAATTGTATAAGGAACAAAAAATAAAAGATGCGGCAATTTTTCTCGTAAGAATGAAAAATAACTTATGGTAAAACCTTTTTAAGCACCAGATTTGTAAAATATAAGTGATTTTGATCAAATTAACGGTCAAAATCGTGTCCTACTAACTTGTTTCTACATGAAAAAGGTCCAAAAATCTTATAAAAAAGTCAAACTTTTTATAAAATGCCACATGTTAAAATGTGTCTTAACTTAAACATGGGCATGTTTGGGATAACTTTTGCTTGTGCTTTTAATCAGTAGAAAAAGAACAGCAAAAGCTGTAACTTTTTCATCTATATTTTTAAAAGAGCTTTAATGGATCAAAATAGTTTCATTTTTTTCAAATTTAAAAAAATGTTATATTTAAGCTTGTTGAGGTCTAGCTCTGGACGGCTATGTGTTAACACCACGTGCAGCTATGCACAGTGATTAGATGGCTTTTCCTGCTTATCTCGACCTCTCGAAGTGAACCTGTACAAGAAGAGGGATGCTTCGGAGGTAAGGGGCATCGATGTGGTGTTGGTCAAAGGTTCTCCAATGCTTAAGTCAAATACTTGTTCGGCAGAGTACGGGAGCAGAGTTAGTTGAGAAAGAGCACGTTACCTCGAGCTGTAGTAAATGCACTCAATTTATAGGCTATCACTTGAATCGGGTGCTAGATAGGTTTAATCCGTGACCCGTGTGTCACATCAAGACTTCTTAGGAGGTAGATGATAAGTGTCATGATCCCCACTAGAGGTTTGGTCTCCATCTGAGAGTTAGAATGGGGCCAAATGTCAACATTTTGTGGTGAGTTGTTGCTTGAGTGCAAGCTTTGATAGTCTGACCCAAGCATGTGTTTTTCCTAAGGAGGCGATGCCTTGTGTCATAGCCAGCCGGGGTTTTAAGGAGCACCTCAGGTGAAAGAGCCGAGCACATGGAGTTGCATATTATCTTCTCAATGATTTTACCAAACACGATGGTTGAGCTACCACAGAGGCAGTCCTCGGGGATGGTGCCGAGCGCACTCCCAATAAAGCTTATAATTTATTATTGACACTCTATTATAAGTTTAAATTGTATTATAGAAGTGCTTTTCTACAAAAGTATATTTTATGGCTTTGACTAGAAGCATTTTTGAAGAGCAAAATCACTTCTAATAGGTCATCTAAATACTTGTAGAAGTAACTTTTGGACTTAAGATGCCAAAGCCATCTAACTTTTGGACACATGTTAAAATGTGTCTTAACTTAAACATGGGCTTGTTTGGGATAGCTTTTGCTTGTGCTTTTAATCAGTAGAAGAAGAACAACAAAAACTGTAACTTTTTTCATCTATATTTTTAAAAGAGCTTTAATGGATCAAAATGTTTTCATTTTTTTCAAATTTAAAAAAATGTTATATTTAAGCTTGTTGAGGTCTAGCTCTGGACGGCTATGTGTCAACACCACGTGCGGCTGTGCACGGTGATTAGATGGCTCTTCCTGCTTATCTCGGCCTCTCGAAGTGAACTTGTACAAGAAGAGGATGCTTCGGAGGTAAGGGGCATCGATGTGGTGCTGATCAAAGGTTCTCCAACGCTTAAGTCAAATACTTATTCGGCAGAGTACGAGAGCAGAGTTAATTGGGAAAGAGCACGTTACCTCGAGCTGTAGTAAATGCGCTCAATTTATAGGCTACCACTTGAATCGGGTGCTGGATAGGTTTAATCCGTGACTCGTGTGTCACATCAAGATTTCTTAGGAGGCAGATGATAAGTGTCATGATCCCCACTAGAGGTTTGGTCTCCATCTGAGAGCTAGAATGAGGCCAAATGTCAACATTTTGTGGTGAGTTGTTGCCTGAGTGCAAGCTTTGATAGTCCGACCCAAGCATGTGTTATTCCCGAGGAGGCGAGGCCTTGTGTCGTAGCCAGCGGGGGTTTTAAGGAGCACCTCAGGTAGAAGAGTCGAGCACATGGAGTTGCGGATTGTCTTTTCAATGATTTTACCGAACACGGAGGCTGAGCTATCACGGAGGCAGTCCTCAGGGATGGTGCCGAGCGCACTTCCAATAAAGCTTATAATTTATTATTGACACTCTATTATAAGTTTAAAAGTGTATTATAGAAGTGCTTTTTTTTTTAAAAGTATATTTTATGGCTTTGACTAGAAGCATTTTTAGAGAGCAAAATTACTTCTAATAGGTCATCTAAATACTTGTAGAAGTAACTTTTGGACCTAGGATGCCAAAAACAGTTTATAAAAAGCCCTCCCAAACATACTGTAACGCCCCTATATGGGGGTTAACAGTTTTTAATGAGATAAAGTAAAAATAAATAATAAAAGTAAAACCTTAAAAATAAAATTTGCCCGGGACTTAAATGAAAACTCTCAACTCAAAAATAAAAATATAAACGATAAATAAACCACAGTTTTAATGTAGCACCTTAAATTTAATAATATAAACTGTTGTCATCATCATTTTAACCCTCAACACATTATAATACAGTCACAGAAAGTAACAATTGATGCTTACATTATCATGAAGAACATTCTCAACAATTGAAGCAGTCCCAATGTAATATAGCTACATCACTTCCTCAACTATATTTCTCGTAGCCACCTCACACTTAGTGAGTCCTGAAAAGATATAAACATAAGGGTATGAGCAACACTATGCTCAGTAGAGAAAGCCATTACTCACCTTTAGGTTTTTATCATTACCACATTAAAATCTGCATGGTTAGTAAGTTACATCATATTCCAGATTATGAGGTTTATTATGATCACATCTTATGGATACCGTAGTTAATCATTACCAAGTGTCATAATTACACATTTATACAAATATTACCAATCATCATTGTTCCTAGGTATCCATGTTAAATTGAGTATCACTCAACTCATCGAAACCCAAATGGGCGCACTTGATCACCCTATAAACATTCCAAGGGTGTTCCGGTGAGGGGACATCAAGCCCCGAGTCCTCACCAAGTCGATTCCTGTACAGTGTGTTCTGGGACTTTCAACCCAAGGAAGCGTCATCAGCCTTCCCCCTATTTTACCTTTTAGGGTATTCATGCCCAAGGACGTAACCGTCGCCCTCTTCATGTCTCACAATTTCTCTATATTGAATCATTATCAATAGAGTTAGTTTTCCTAACCATGCTTCTCAATTTATAACATGTGTCAATTCATTATGTTCCTCGCCGTACAATACAAGACGAGTCCATGTCATAGTTTCATATGTGATACTCATATAATATTAGTTCAACATAGATATATATATTGCGGCAAAACAATCAATTTTAATTCTATAAAAACCTCACAAAAGATGAGTAATAGAATCCCTACCTTTCAAGCTTATCAACAGTCTCTTAATCCTGGAATCAATTAACGTTAGCTCCATACTCCCTTGATCCTAAGGCGTGCATAAGGACAATTAAAACTAAAGCACAACATACAACTACATTCATAAAATTTATTTTAATTTAATCTTAGAATTTCAAGAAATAACCACTGCCCATAGAGGTATTATAAAGTTTAACAATATAAATTTTCTGTCTAGGGCATATACACTTAGACTTCATACATATGCTCCAAAATAGCAACAAACATATACTTAGGTTTAAGAACGCAAATTTGAATAATCCTTTAGTATAAAAGAAAATTTATAAATGAAAGACTAAATTTGTTCATAAGATTCTAACCTCGGATTATGGTTAGTTGGAAGCTTGAAATGGCTTCAAAACAGGTTCCTTTAGTTCGGTATGACTGAAATTCTTGCTCAAATGGAGGTGATGGTGGCTGATTTTTATGGCTGCCTTGAAGAAGTTCTCTAAGTATTTTGCTTCAGCAAAGAAATGAGAAGAAGAGTGTGGGAACCGTGGAAGAGAAAGGAAGAAAAGATAAAGTCTTTGAAGAGAAGTGATAGAAACAATTATAGAGGAGACATGTTGAAGCATGTCACGGAGGAAATAAAGAAAATGAGGGTCAAGAGTAGTTGGAAAAGATATCCTTATGTCTCATCTAAAGACTTTAACACACATAATGCCAATATGACATTTTTGAGATTTATTAGAAGTTCTAAGGCTTTTTAGTAATCATACTAAATAAATATAGGAGAATTTTAGAAAACTTAAAAATAGATAAAAATAAATATTATAAAATAAATTTAAATGAAGCAATTTTTTTTTATACATTAAAAATTAATTTAATTACCTCAATACCCGTTAGGAGAATAACGGGTGTCACAGCTCTACCCCCCTTAAAGAAATTTCGTCCTCGAAATTTCAATTCTAGCAATACTAGTAAAAATTATGATTCCACTATGATTCCAATTCTGAGTCTAAACCGTTAATGTTGTTTGTCCTCCAAATTTAAGTTATCGTATCTCCACTTATTTACTTGCATAATAAATCTTACTCCTAAATCCCTCAATGAGAGTATTTCTGACAAGTTTCAACTTATAACACCGTATAATAGTCTAAGAATCTGATCAGGCATACATATTGACCATACCATGATTCCAGTCCTTCATTGTCCATGGACTGTGATTTACAATCACATTTAAGGAGATTGCCAGAGAAATTTTATATACTTCATCTTTAGGTTCCTTTTCCTTTTTGAGTAAGGAAAAGTCAAATATATTTGATTTCATACCTCAACTAATAAACTAAAACATAATCATAAAACATATATCACAAACGCTTTTATTCAAAACTATACATTAAACTTACTCATAGAGATATTAAACGGAATCTCAGAGTTGCAAACATACCCGGCATATTTTTCATTAAACAGCTATCCTCATGACACAAACATTCAACCCAAATAATATACTCATATTTCATATGGAATATCCCCATAACTGACTCTGGTACTTCCACATAATATTAACAGAATATTACACATTACAAACATGATACGGATACGTTTCGAGAGTACAAGGCACTCCGTATACCAGCTATCCATATCATGCATGCTTAGAGGATACAAAAACATCGATAAACAAAAGATCGGACCTTAAGAAGGATGCGTTTCGAGAGCATCAAGTACTCCGTATCCAGCCATCCCGGCATTAGGCTCAATGAATCTAAAAGATTTAACAACGACGTACCACAAGAAACACAGAATACAAGGCAAACGGTTATTCGTAACACACTGAAATACGGACACACATGCCTACATGCCAAAGATAAAACAAAAAGATTACAGATGGAGATTCAAATCAATTGGCCGCTCCCGGCTTTCCCTTTCCCATTCAAGCTTGGATGTTGCAGTGTCGGATTCTGGATGTATGATTTGCATTTTATCTATCAATTCCTCAGCTGTTGAAGCAGTAACAAAGATTTGTCTCTCCGATTCTGTAGTGATGTTTTCTTCCACAGCGTAATCTAGAAATTTCAAAAGACCGTCATAAAAACCCTTTACGTTCAGCAGACCCAAAGGTTTGGAATAAAAGCCCAACAATTGCCCACAAGCAACTATAAATATTTCCTCAAGAGTACCTAGACCACCAGGTAATGCTATAAAAGCATCAGAATTATAGATTATGTCTTTAAAATTTTTAGGGATACTCCTGACTCCTTCTCCCTTACCTATGGCTTCCTTACAAAGGTTTCCTTCAACTGGAATATGAGGCCAAATTCTTACATCAGTAGCGTCGCTAGACCTAGCTGCTAGTGCCATATTTACCATCATTTTTATACTACCACCCCCATAGATTATGTTAATCTTCTTGCGTGCTAGGACTTGCCCTAAGTGATTTGCAGCTTCTAAATAAGCTTTATCTTTTCCAAAGCTGGAACCACAAAAGACACAGACATTCTTTATTTTCTTCGTGGACTGGGAGGTAGACATATTTGGTTTATAGAAGTGGTTGCTTAATGTCTGCTCCACTTAGACTTCGGGTTCTACATGAGTTTTTAAAGATGAGAAATATACAAAAAGGGCTAAAGAGATAGACGAGTAGGTAATGAAAAGGTAATCCAAAGATTTAAACAAAATCTTGTGCGGATAAGAAAGTAAGATAAGGTGATTGATAGTTTACAGAAAATCTGATTCACTTTTTGAAAAAGATTAGACTCTAATTGTATAACTTTTGACAATTGAGAACAATTTGACAGAAGACCCTCTTGACACAACTGTAGACTTTTTGACAAATATACACCAAGTCTAGATATTTAATATAAACGACAAATACTGTAGAACTTTTGAAATTTGAGACACAAATCTTGAAATATCTGGATAAGCTTTTCAAAATTCAAACATATTACTGTACCGTATGTGACGTGTCTGAGAAGATAATATATTTTATTATATATATATTTAAGAAAATCATAAATTAAATAAGATATTAACACTTACTGTATCAATCTAATAATCACAATTATTTCAAACACAAAAGCAAATATTCTGAGTAAAAGAAAAACACAAACTGTTGAACATCAGCTAAAACTGCTTCAAATAAGTAAAGACTAAATAACCTTTATAGAGCGATGACTTATTCCCCATCCAGTTTTCTTATGGCTTGGCAAACAGGATCTAGAAATACCATATTCCTGAGGCGTTGTCTTTCTGTATAAAATTTAGGCCAGAGTTTAAAAATAGCTCCTTGAACATATCCACTAGGGTGACGTGGAGAGGAGGATGGATGCTATCCAAGTTCTCCTTTGAAAGTCCATCCCTACAAAACCTTATTTTATCCTCTCTATTCGTAGACATATAACCAGGTGAAGTACATTTACCGTTACAATTTTGTCTTCCACATTTGTTACAAGTGACCACGATGGCACGAGCTCTTCTTTTCATTGCACTACGACTGGTACCTGTTCCTGGTAAACCGACATCTTGACTAAAGTCACTCGGACGGATTTTCCCCTCTATTAACATTCTCACATCACAAGGGATACCAAAACGCATAAGAATCCACAACCGAGTAATTCTAGCCTTGTATTTCTTTCTGAGAATCTTTTGGGAGAGTGATGGGAAATACTTTCTCAGGTGTTGGTACTTTGGGTCCATGATGAGATGAAAGAAGAGTAAATAGAAAGGAAAAATTAAGATAGTAAATTGCAGAATCCTAGAATTCCTTCTTCTTTTAGAGGAAAAGAAGAATTTTTAATGAAAAAGAAGAGGATTTGCGATTTAAAGAGAAAATAACAAATTAAGAGAGAAAAAGTGAACTCGGAGAAATAAGCTCTTATGCACAGTAAACGTATATGTAAACAATGATTAAACCACTGTATATGACACGTATAGAGACCACGTGGGAGAGACAGTGTGAATCAAACTGATTTAAGATTTGAACTAGGCCCAAATGTTCTTAGTTGAAAATGGTCAGGTTGTTTCGGGCCTTAACACATTTAGAACGAGTTAAATAACAAACATAAAATTGAAAACCAATTTGTATGAATCTTAAACTCAATTCAAAGCCCACTATAGATAAAGTTAACTATAAACAACAAATCTAATTTAACGACAACAAGGATCTTCCTGAATGATATTTAAAATCATTTCATAACAACACAATCTTCCAGCAACTCAAATGATTTTGTTTTAATCAAAACCTTATTGAACAATGCATACACCCATATGTTATTCATAATACTTAACATCTATCAATGGATTCATCATCATTACTACCAAGGGTTTAGAATGTGACTAACCTTGAAATCAATACGATTTACGTCTTTCAACGTAGACCATATCAACGAACAAAGACACTAGATGTTACTACTTAAGAACATCTACAATCCCCATAATTCTACTCATACAATATATAATTTCCTCATATAACAAAACCTTAGGTAACCAAAAGATTCACTGATACACTTAAATACAATGTACGTAACAAAATATTCCAATTTTGAGATTCATGCATTCTAGACTTTACACAGTCTCAACAGACCAAAAGTCTAACATTTATCTCTCTCAAGATTCAATACCATGATTCCCAACTTATATCATATTCCTCAAATATATAGAACTTTTAAGAAAAGACATTGACACTTATGTGCTCCATCGAATCCACACATAATCATTACTTAGGTTTGAATCAATTACGAAAAATTTGGCATATCTATGTCAAACTTTAAAATCAATAAATCAAGCCTTATATTTCTTATTGTTTTTCACGAGACAAAAGGCTTTTAAATCCTCGTATCTATACGAATTTCTCATCGTTTATACGAATTAGATATGCTTATAGGTCCAAATATTATACGAATCTCTCATAAGCATTCTACTTATAAACTCATTCCATATAATTATCATTCCCTTATAACTATTAATACTTTCCTTCTATATAATTATTGTACTCATATAACTATTGATATTTTCATTCTATGGCCTTTCCATGTTACATCCTTCTAGACTGTATAAATCAATGTGAAGGTTCATTTTGATGATGACAATAAAATTCAGCTTCAAAACCATCTCAAAAATATATTTTTTTAAAGTGGTGCTACACTCCCTAGGTTAACCGAACCTAGGCTCTGATACCAAAAATTCTGTAACGCCCCTATATGGGGGTTAACAGTTTTTAATGAGATAAAGTAAAAATAAATAATAAAAGTAAAACCTTAAAAATAAAATTTGCCCGGGACTTAAATGAAAACTCTCAACTCAAAAATAAAAATATAAACGATAAATAAACCACAGTTTTAAATGTAGCACCTTAAATTTAATAATATAAACTGTTGTCATCATCATTTTAACCCTCAACACATTATAATACAGTCACAGAAAGTAACAATTGATGCTTACATTATCATGAAGAACATTCTCAACAATTGAAGCAGTCCCAATGTAATATAGCTACATCACTTCCTCAACTATATTTCTCGTAGCCACCTCACACTTAGTGAGTCCTGAAAAGATATAAACATAAGGGTATGAGCAACACTATGCTCAGTAGAGAAAGCCATTACTCACCTTTAGGTTTTTATCATTACCACATTAAAATCTGCATGGTTAGTAAGTTACATCATATTCCAGATTATGAGGTTTATTATGATCACATCTTATGGATACCGTAGTTAATCATTACCAAGTGTCATAATTACACATTTATACAAATATTACCAATCATCATTGTTCCTAGGTATCCATGTTAAATTGAGTATCACTCAACTCATCGAAACCCAAATGGGCGCACTTGATCACCCTATAAACATTCCAAGGGTGTTCCGGTGAGGGGACATCAAGCCCCGAGTCCTCACCAAGTCGATTCCTGTACAGTGTGTTCTGGGACTTTCAACCCAAGGAAGCGTCAACGCCTTCCCCCTATTTTACCTTTTAAGGGTATTCATGCCCAAGGACGTAACCGTCGCCCTCTTCATGTCTCACAATTTCTCTATATTGAATCATTATCAATAGAGTTAGTTTTCCTAACCATGCTTCTCAATTTATAACATGTGTCAATTCATTATGTTCCTCGCCGTACAATACAAGACGAGTCCATGTCATAGTTTCATATGTGATACTCATATAATATTAGTTCAACATAGATATATATATTGCGGCAAAACAATCAATTTTAATTCTATAAAAACCTCACAAAAGATGAGTAATAGAATCCCTACCTTTCAAGCTTATCAACAGTCTCTTAATCCTGGAATCAATTAACGTTAGCTCCATACTCCCTTGATCCTAAGGCGTGCATAAGGACAATTAAAACTAAAGCACAACATACAACTACATTCATAAAATTTATTTTAATTTAATCTTAGAATTTCAAGAAATAACCACTGCCCATAGAGGTATTATAAAGTTTAACAATATAAATTTTCTGTCTAGGGCATATACACTTAGACTTCATACATATGCTCCAAAATAGCAACAAACATAGACTTAGGTTTAAGAACGCAAATTTGAATAATCCTTTAGTATAAAAGAAAATTTATAAATGAAAGACTAAATTTGTTCATAAGATTCTAACCTCGGATTATGGTTAGTTGGAAGCTTGAAATGGCTTCAAAACAGGTTCCTTTAGTTCGGTATGACTGAAATTCTTGCTCAAATGGAGGTGATGGTGGCTGATTTTTATGGCTGCCTTGAAGAAGTTCTCTAAGTATTTTGCTTCAGCAAAGAAATGAGAAGAAGAGTGTGGGAACCGTGGAAGAGAAAGGAAGAAAAGATAAAGTCTTTGAAGAGAAGTGATAGAAACAATTATAGAGGAGACATGTTGAAGCATGTCACGGAGGAAATAAAGAAAATGAGGGTCAAGAGTAGTTGGAAAAGATATCCTTATGTCTCATCTAAAGACTTTAACACACATAATGCCAATATGACATTTTTGAGATTTATTAGAAGTATAAGGCTTTTTAGTAATCATACTAAATAAATATAGGAGAATTTTAGAAAACTTAAAAATAGATAAAAATAAATATTATAAAATAAATTTAAATGAAGCAATTTTTTTTTATACATTAAAAATTAATTTAATTACCTCAATACCCGTTAGGAGAATAACGGGTGTTACACATACCCTTATAATTTTAGTTGTAGTATGGCACCATCTTTTTGTGTATGGCATGAATAAATGCATTTTTAAAAATGCAGCATAACATATAATTTTTCTCATACTTAAATTATTACGTTGGTTCCTGACCTTTCAAAAAACTGTTATTTTAGTCCGAACATTTTTTTTATTGAACTAACCCAAACTTTTCATTTTGGTTTTTGATGGACCATTTTAAATGAAAAGCATTAAAAAACGATCATGTTATACACACATGACCTCTTTAGTTAGAGCATTTTAGTAAAATAACTAATATAGTTTTTAGAAATTAATGTAAAAACCTAAAATCTTCTATAGACCATTCTCTACCATTTTTACCAACCATTCTCCTACATCAACCCATCACCATTATTTTTTTCACTTTTTTCAGCCACAAAGAAGTCAAACTTAAAAAAAAAAAAAAATTTGAACCCAGATTGCGACCCTTCCTTTCTTTTTTTGGTTGATTTTTTGGATTTTCTCTCTTTTTGTTCGTGGTAAACCAAAGGAAACACTTTTTGATTTTCTTACATTTTCTCGAAATCAAAGACCAAAATTGAGCTAATTAACTAACTGTTTAGTTTGATTGGAAGCTTCCCGAATTATCTGCAAATAATTTTGGTGAGGATCTTGTTCGTTTTCTTGTTTAGTTATTTTTTGTTTCGTTTTTCCTTTTCTTGGCAATTTTGTTTTGGGATGTTTTTTTGAAAGAAAATTTTGTTTTGGGAATTTCGGAATTCAACTTCTGGGTGTCGGATGATTGGGGATTTTGAGAGACAATTTTAGTTTGGTTATTGTCTACGATTTTGCTTTTTTTTTTATTTATTATTATTTGATTTTGTTTTTGTTATTGTTTTTGTGGAGGTGAGGTGGAGGGAGTGGTAGTAGTCAGCGTGGGTGGCAGCGACCTGCTGGTGACCGACGAGGGTGCGGTGGGCTTTGTGGCCTCCAATCATGTGACACCCGTTATTCTCCTAACGGGTATTGAGGTAATTAAATTAATTTTTAATGTATAAAAAAAAATTGCTTCATTTAAATTTATTTTATAATATTTATTTTTATCTATTTTTAAATTTTCTAAAATTCTCCTATATTTATTTAGTATGATTACTAAAAAGCCTTAGAACTTCTAATAAATCTCAAAAATGTCATATTGGCATTATGTGTGTTAAAGTCTTTAGATGAGACATAAGGATATCTTTTCCAACTACTCTTGACCCTCATTTTCTTTATTTCCTCCGTAACATGCTTCAACATGTCTCCTCTATAATTGTTTCTATCACTTCTCTTCAAAGACTTCATCTTTTCTTCCTTTCTCTTCCACGGTTCCCACACTCTTCTTCTCATTTCCTTGCTGAAGCAAAATACTTAGAGAACTTCTTCAAGGCAGCCATAAAAATCAGCCACCATCACCTCCATTTGAGTAAGAATTTCAGTCATACCGAAGTAAAGGAACCTGTTTTGAAGCCATTTCAAGCTTCCAACTAACCATAATCCGAGGTTAGAATCTTATGAACAAATTTAGTCTTTCATTTATAAATTTTCTTTTATACTAAAGGATTATTCAAATTTGCGTTCTTAAACCTAAGTATATGTTTGTTGCTATTTTGGAGCATATGTATGAAGTCTAAGTGTATATGCCCTAGACAGAAAATTTATATTGTTAAACTTTGTAATACCTCTATGGGCAGTGGTTATTTCTTGAAATTCTAAGATTAAATTAAAATAAATTTTATGAATGTAGTTGTATGTTGTGCTTTAGTTTTAATTGTCCTTATGCACGCCTTAGGATCAAGGGAGTATGGAGCTAACGTTAACTGATTCCAGGATTAAGAGACTGTTGATAAGCTTAAAAGGTAGGGATTCTATTACTCATCTTTTGTGAGGTTTTTATAGAATTAAAATTGATTGTTTTGCCGCAATATATATATATCTATGTTGAACTGATATTATATGTGTATCACATATGAAACTATGACATGGACTCGTCTTGTATTGTACGGCGAGGAACATAATGAATTGACACATGTTATAAATTGAGAAGCATGGTTAGGAAAATTAACTCTATTAATAATGATTTAATATAGAGAAATTGTGAGACATGAAAAGGGCGACGGTTACGTCCTTGGGCATGAATACCCTAAAAGGTAAAGTAGGGGGAAGGCGATGACGCTTCCTTGGGTTGAAAGTCCCAGAACACACTGTACAGGAATCGATTTGGTGAGGACTCGGGGCTTGATGTCCCCTCACCGGAACACCCTTGGAATGTTTATAGGGTGATCAAGTGCGCCCACTTGGGTTTCGATGAGTTGAGTGATACTCAATTTAACATGGATACCTAGGAACAATGATGATTGGTAATATTTGTATAAATGTGTAATTATGACACTTGGTAATGATTAACTACGGTATCCATAAGATGTGATCATAATAAACCTCATAATCTGGAATATGATGTGACTTACTAACCATGCAGATTTTAATGTGGTAATGATAAAAACCTAAAGGTGAGTAATGGTTTTCTCTACTGAGCATAGTGTTGCTCATACCCTTATGTTTATATCTTTTCAGGACTCACTAAGTGTGAGGTGGCTACGAGAAATATAGTTGAGGACGTGATGTAGCTATATTACATTGGGACTGCTTCAATTGTTGAGAATGTTTTTCATGATAATGTAAGCATCAATTGTTACTTTCTGTGACTGTATTACAATGTGTTGAGGGATAAAATGATGATGACAACAGTTTATATTATTAAATTTAAGGTGCTACATTAAAACTGTGGTTTAATTGTCGTTTATATTTTTATTTTTGAGTTGAGAGTTTTCATTTAAGTCCCGGGCAAATTTTATTTTTAAGGTTTTACTTTTATTATTTATTTTTTATTTTATCTCATTAAAAACTGTTAACCCCCATATAGGGGCGTTACAGAATTTTTGGTATCAGAGCCTAGGTTCGGTTAACCTAGGGAGTGTAGCACCACTTTAAAAAATATTTTTGAGATGGTTTTGAAGCTGAAATTTTATTGTCATCATCAAAATGAACCTTCACATTGATTTATACAGTCTAGAAGGATGTAACATGGAAAGGCCATAGAATGAAAATATCAATAGTTATATGAGTACAATAATTATATAGAAGGAAAGTATTAATAGTTATAAGGGAATGATAATTATATGGAATGAGTTTATAAGTAGAATGCTTATGAGAGATTCGTATAATATTTGGATCTATAAGCATATTTAATTCGTATAAACGATGAGAAATTCGTATAGATACGAGGATTTAAGAGCCTTTTGTCTCGTGAAAAACAATAAGAAATATAAGGCTTGATTTATTGATTTTAAAGTTTGACATAGATATGCCAAATTTTTCGTAATTGATTCAAACCTAAGTAATGATTATGTGTGGATTCGATGGAGCACATAAGTGTCAATATCTTTTCTTAAAAGTTCTATTTATTTGAGGAATATGATATAAGTTGGGAATCATGGTATTGAATCTTGAGAGAGATAAATGTTAGACTTTTGGTCTGTTGAGACTGTGTAAAGTCTAGAATGCATGAATCTCAAAATTGAAATATTTTGTTACGTACATTGTATTTAAGTGTATCAGTGAATCTTTTGGTTACCTAAGGTTTTGTTATATGAGGAAATTATATATTGTATAAGTAGAATTGTGGGGATTGTAGATGTTCTTAAGTAGTAACATCTAGTG
The DNA here is from genome assembly GCA_025403435.1 of Artocarpus heterophyllus. Lineage (NCBI taxonomy): Eukaryota > Viridiplantae > Streptophyta > Magnoliopsida > Rosales > Moraceae > Artocarpus > Artocarpus heterophyllus. The sequence continues at coordinate 31,543,943 of CM046343.1, forward strand.
TCTTTGCTCATTGATATGGTCTATGTTGGAAGACGTAAATCGTATTGATTTCAAGGTTAGTCGCATTCTAAACCCTTGGTAGTAATGATGATGAATCCATTGATAGATGTTAAGTATTATGAATAACAGATGGGTGTATGCATTGTTCAATAAGGTTTTGATTAAAACAAAATCATTTGAGTTGTTGGAAGATTGTGTTGTTATGAAATGATTTTAAATATCATTCAGGAAGATCCTTGTTGTCGTTAAATTAGATTTGTTGTTTATAGTTAACTTTATCTATAGTGGGCTTTGAATTGGGTTTAAGATTCATACGAATTGGTTTTCAATTTTATGTTTGTTATTTAACTCGTTCTAAATGTGTTAAGGCCCAAAACAACCTGACCATTTTCAACTAAGAACATTTGGGCCTAGTTCAAATCTTAAATCAGTTTGATTCACACTGTCTCTCCCACGTGGTTTCTATACGTGTCATATACAGTGGTTTAATCATTGTTTACATATACGTTTACTGTGCATAGGAGCTTATTTCTCCGAGTTCACTTTTTCCCTCTTAATTTGTTATTTTCTCTCTAAATCGCAAATCCTCTTCTTTTTCATTAGAAATTCTTCTTTTCCTCTAAAAGAAGAAGGAATTCTAGGATTCTGCAATTTACTATCTTAATTTTTCCTTTCTATTTACTCTTCTTTCATCTCATCATGGACCCAAAGTACCAACACCTGAGAAAGTATTTCCCATCACTCTCCCAAAAGATTCTCAGAAAGAAATACAAGGCTAGAATTACTCGGTTGTGGATTCTTATGCGTTTTGGCATCCCTTGTGATGTGAGAATGTTGATAGAGGGGAAAATCCGTCCGAGTGACTTTAGTCAAGATGTCGGTTTACCAGGAACAGGTACCAGTCGTAGTGCAATGAAAAGAAGAGCTCGTGCCATCGTGGTCACTTGTAACAAATGTGGAAGACAAAATTGTAACGGTAAATGTACTTCACCTGGTTATATGTCTACGAATAGAGAGGATAAAATAAGGTTTTGTAGGGATGGACTTTCAAAGGAGAACTTGGATAGCATCCATCCTCCTCTCCACGGTCACCCTAGTGGATATGTTCAAGGAGCTATTTTTAAACTCTGGCCTAAATTTTATACAGAAAGACAACGCCTCAGGAATATGGTATTTCTAGATCCTGTTTGTCAAGCCATAAGAAAACTGGATGGGGAATAAGTCATCGCTCTATAAAGGTTATTTAGTCTTTACTTATTTGAAGCAGTTTTAGCTGATGTTCAACAGTTTGTGTTTTTCTTTTACTCAGAATATTTGCTTTTGTGTTTGAAATAATTGTGATTATTAGATTGATACAGTAAGTGTTAATATCTTATTTAATTTATGATTTTCTTAAATATATATATAATAAAATATATTATCTTATCAGACACGTTACATACGGTACAGTAATATGTTTGAATTTTGAAAAGCTTATCCAGATATTTCAAGATTTGTGTCTCAAATTTCAAAAGTTCTACAGTATTTGTCGTTTATATTAAATTTCTAGACTTGGTGTATATTTGTCAAAAAGTCTACAGTTGTGTCAAGAGGGTCTTCTGTCAAATTGTTCTCAATTGTCAAAAGTTATACAATTAGAGTCTAATCTTTTTCAAAAAGTGAATCAGATTTTCTGTAAACTATCAATCACCTTATCTTACTTTCTTATCCGCACAAGATTTTGTTTAAATCTTTGGATTACCTTTTCATTACCTACTCGTCTATCTCTTTAGCCCTTTTTGTATATTTCTCATCTTTAAAATCTCATGTAGAACCCGAAGTCTAAGTGGAGCAGACATTAAGCAACCACTTCTATAAACCAAATATGTCTACCTCCCAGTCCACGAAGAAAATAAAGAATGTCTGTGTCTTTTGTGGTTCCAGCCTTGGAAAAGATAAAGCTTATTTAGAAGCTGCAAATCACTTAGGGCAAGTCCTAGCACACAAGAAGATTAACATAATCTATGGGGGTGGTAGTATAAAAATGATGGTAAATATGGCACTAGCAGCTAGGTCTAGCGACGCTACTGATGTAAGAATTTGGCCTCATATTCCAGTTGAAGGAAACCTTTGTAAGGAAGCCATAGGTAAGGGAGAAGGAGTCAGGAGTATCCCTAAAAATTTTAAAGACATAATCTATAATTCTGATGCTTTTATAGCATTACCTGGTGGTCTAGGTACTCTTGAGGAAATATTTATAGTTGCTTGTGGGCAATTGTTGGGCTTTTATTCCAAACCTTTGGGTCTGCTGAACGTAAATGGTTTTTATGACGGTCTTTTGAAATTTCTAGATTACGCTGTGGAAGAAAACATCACTACAGAATCGGAGAGACAAATCTTTGTTACTGCTTCAACAGCTGAGGAATTGATAGATAAAATGCAAATCATACATCCAGAATCCGACACTGCAACATCCAAGCTTGAATGGGAAAGGGAAAGCCGGGAGCGGCCAATTGATTTGAATCTCCATCTGTAATCTTTTTGTTTTATCTTTGGCATGTAGGCATGTGTGTCCGTATTTCGTGTGTTACGAATAACCGTTTACCTTGTATTATGTGTTTCTTGTGGTACGTCGTTGTTAAATCTTTTAGATTCATTGAGCCTAATGCCGGGATGGCTGGATACGGAGTACTTGATGCTCTCGAAACGCATCCTTCTTAAGGTCCGATCTTTTGTTTATCGATGTTTTTGTATCCTCTAAGCATGCATGATATGGATAGCTGGTATACGGAGTGCCTTGTACTCTCGAAACGTATCCGTATTATGTTTGTAATGTGTAATATTCTGTTAATATTATGTGGAAGTACCAGAGTCAGTTATGAGGATATTCCATATGAAATATGAGTATAGTATTTGGGTTGAATGTTTGTGTCATGAGGATAGCTGTTTAATGAAAAATATGTCGGGTATGTTTGCAACTCTGAGATTCCGTTTAATATCTCTATGAGTAAGTTTAATGTATAGTTTTGAATAAAAGTGTTTGTGATATATGTTTTATGATTATGTTCTAGTTTATTAGTTGAGGTATGAAATCAAATATATTTGACTTTTCCTTACTCAAAAAGGAAAAGGAACCTAAAGATGAAGTATATAAAATTTCTCTGGCAATCTCCTTAAATGTGATTGTAAATCACAGTCCATGGACAATGAAGGACTGGAATCATGGTATGGTCAATATGTATGCCTGATCAGATTCTTAGACTATTATACGGTGTTATAAGTTGAAACTTGTCAGAAATACTCTCATTGAGGGATTTAGGAGTAAGATTTATTATGCAAGTAAATAAGTGGAGATACGATAACTTAAATTTGGAGGACAAACAACATTAACGGTTTAGACTCGGAATTGGAATCATAATGGAATTAAAATTTTTACTAGTATTGCTAGAATTGAAATTTCGAGGACGAAATTTCTTTAAGGGGGGTAGAGCTGTGACACCCGTTATTCTCCTAACGGGTATTGAGGTAATTAAATTAATTTTTAATGTATAAAAAAAAATTGCTTCATTTAAATTTATTTTATAATATTTATTTTTATCTATTTTTAAATTTTCTAAAATTCTCCTATATTTATTTAGTATGATTACTAAAAAGCCTTAGAACTTCTAATAAATCTCAAAAATGTCATATTGGCATTATGTGTGTTAAAGTCTTTAGATGAGACATAAGGATATCTTTTCCAACTACTCTTGACCCTCATTTTCTTTATTTCCTCCGTGACATGCTTCAACATGTCTCCTCTATAATTGTTTCTATCACTTCTCTTCAAAGACTTCATCTTTTCTTCCTTTCTCTTCCACGGTTCCCACACTCTTCTTCTCATTTCCTTGCTGAAGCAAAATACTTAGAGAACTTCTTCAAGGCAGCCATAAAAATCAGCCACCATCACCTCCATTTGAGTAAGAATTTCAGTCATACCGAAGTAAAGGAACCTGTTTTGAAGCCATTTCAAGCTTCCAACTAACCATAATCCGAGGTTAGAATCTTATGAACAAATTTAGTCTTTCATTTATAAATTTTCTTTTATACTAAAGGATTATTCAAATTTGCGTTCTTAAACCTAAGTATATGTTTGTTGCTATTTTGGAGCATATGTATGAAGTCTAAGTGTATATGCCCTAGACAGAAAATTTATATTGTTAAACTTTGTAATACCTCTATGGGCAGTGGTTATTTCTTGAAATTCTAAGATTAAATTAAAATAAATTTTATGAATGTAGTTGTATGTTGTGCTTTAGTTTTAATTGTCCTTATGCACGCCTTAGGATCAAGGGAGTATGGAGCTAACGTTAACTGATTCCAGGATTAAGAGACTGTTGATAAGCTTAAAAGGTAGGGATTCTATTACTCATCTTTTGTGAGGTTTTTATAGAATTAAAATTGATTGTTTTGCCGCAATATATATATATCTATGTTGAACTGATATTATATGTGTATCACATATGAAACTATGACATGGACTCGTCTTGTATTGTACGGCGAGGAACATAATGAATTGACACATGTTATAAATTGAGAAGCATGGTTAGGAAAATTAACTCTATTAATAATGATTTAATATAGAGAAATTGTGAGACATGAAAAGGGCGACGGTTACGTCCTTGGGCATGAATACCCTAAAAGGTAAAGTAGGGGGAAGGCGATGACGCTTCCTTGGGTTGAAAGTCCCAGAACACACTGTACAGGAATCGATTTGGTGAGGACTCGGGGCTTGATGTCCCCTCACCGGAACACCCTTGGAATGTTTATAGGGTGATCAAGTGCGCCCACTTGGGTTTCGATGAGTTGAGTGATACTCAATTTAACATGGATACCTAGGAACAATGATGATTGGTAATATTTGTATAAATGTGTAATTATGACACTTGGTAATGATTAACTACGGTATCCATAAGATGTGATCATAATAAACCTCATAATCTGGAATATGATGTGACTTACTAACCATGCAGATTTTAATGTGGTAATGATAAAAACCTAAAGGTGAGTAATGGTTTTCTCTACTGAGCATAGTGTTGCTCATACCCTTATGTTTATATCTTTTCAGGACTCACTAAGTGTGAGGTGGCTACGAGAAATATAGTTGAGGACGTGATGTAGCTATATTACATTGGGACTGCTTCAATTGTTGAGAATGTTTTTCATGATAATGTAAGCATCAATTGTTACTTTCTGTGACTGTATTACAATGTGTTGAGGGATAAAATGATGATGACAACAGTTTATATTATTAAATTTAAGGTGCTACATTAAAACTGTGGTTTAATTGTCGTTTATATTTTTATTTTTGAGTTGAGAGTTTTCATTTAAGTCCCGGGCAAATTTTATTTTTAAGGTTTTACTTTTATTATTTATTTTTTATTTTATTTCATTAAAAACTGTTAACCCCCATATAGGGGCGTTACAAATCATGACTTACAAAAAGAGTTTTTTTAAAGGAAAAAATGAGGGGTTTAGTTGTTTAGATGTTTATAATAAATTTTTAATTTAATTTTTATTAATTTATTGATTTATTCATTATTTTTAAAAATAATTTAATAATTTTAATTAAAAAATAATTATTAACATTTAATAATTTGACCGATAAAATAGCCCATCATTCACCATAATAAAAGGTTGGAATCAATTTTATAAAAAAAATTAAGTACCAAAACAATATTTTTCGAAAGGTGAAAGACTAAGGGAGTGTTTGGTAGTGATAAGAATCATTTAGTTCCCACCACAATTTCAGTTATAAATAATGTAAAATTTTTATATGTTATAGTAACAATAAAAAAATATGCTACAATATCAAACTCTCATATGTTACAATAATTCTATCATTAATTTTCACCACCCTTTTAAACACCCTATAACATGCAATTTATGCTTTTCTCGTCAAGAAAAAGCAAAAAGAACTCAAAGATATGATGAACGGACGAGATGGAGCAGAATCCTCCACCTTTCTCTCCGTGACACGCTTCTAGAGTAGGAGTAACGACATCCAAAATTCTCCACTTCCCGCACCGTATATGTATATATACACACACACGTTAATACGCCAGCAAAAATAAAGATGAATTTTTTGACTATGTTTTAGCTCAAACTCAATCCTCCACAACAGTCTCTGCAACCTGGCAACAATGTATGCTCTCTAGACCTAGTTGTCTCTCACACTTTCTCTCTCTACTTTCTCTCTCTCTAATCCAACCGTTTTCTTCTCCAATTTCCCTTTCTGGGTTTCCCCATTTTTGGGGGGATTCTTTTTAAGTTGTTGATTGAGCATGTTTTTCCAGAACAATGTGTTTTTCTGTGATTTTTCTTTCCTTTTTCGGATTAGCCTAAAGGGAAAGAAGGAAAAAAAATAAAAAAGGTTGGTTATTTTTTTATTTATTTATTGTTGGGAGAGGATTTTCGTGAGAAAGTGAGAGAAAAAATGAAGGCGAACCAGAATGATTCCGAGAAAGTGATAAACCCCATTGTCGTCCAAACATCCCAGACCAGACCTCTCCCCAAGCTCCTCTTTTACCTCATGCTCTTCGTCTGCGTCACCTACGTCGTCTACACTCTCCGCGTGATCTCCTCCTCCTCCTCACTTGCCGCCTGCGACGATGACTTCGCCACGCGCCGCCACGGGACGAACAATATATTGATCTCTAATGTCGCCGCGGCGGAGAGCCAGACGGCGGTGCGTATTTTCCTGCGCGAATCTCAGGAGACGGCGGAGGTGACGGAGATCAAGCACGTCGTGTTCGGAATCGCGGCGTCGTCGAGCCTGTGGAGCAAGAGGAAGAGCTACATTAAGCTATGGTACCGGCCGAAGTCGATGAGAGGCGTGGTGTGGATGGACGGCGCCGTCAAGAGCGACGGCGACGACGCGAGATCGCTCCCTCCGGTGAGGATCTCGAGCGACACCTCCAGCTTCCCCTACTCCAACAAGCAGGGCCACCGGTCGGCGCTCCGGATCTCGCGGATCGTGTCGGAGACTCTCCGGCTAGGGCTAAAAAACATCCGGTGGTTCGTCATGGGCGACGACGACACCGTCTTCGTCACCGATAATCTGGTCCGGATCCTCCAGAAGTACGACCACAATCAGATGTACTACATCGGGAGCCTCTCGGAGAGCCACCTCCAGAACATCTTCTTCTCCTACGGCATGGCGTACGGTGGCGGCGGCTTCGCCATTAGCTTCCCCCTTGCCAAAGCCCTGGCGAAGATGCAGGACCGCTGCATCCACCGCTACCCGGGGCTGTACGGCTCCGACGACCGAATGCAGGCTTGCATGGCCGAGCTCGGCGTTCCTCTCACCAAAGAAGTCGGCTTTCACCAGGTCCGTTCAGTCCTCTCCCTCCTTCCTCCTCCGCTCCGCCATTTGTTGTCGGTTTCGAGCTTTTTGAAACCACCATTAATGAAGCTATTTTAGAGAGTTAAATAAATGTCTAACTACATTCTAGTATTTTTTAATTCTAATCTTAATTGAACTGCCTGATTTTGTGTGTCGTCTTAGTCTTCTTTTCTGGATTAGCTAGCGTAGCTCAGGTTTGCGTGTACCTTTGATGCTACGTTGCCTAGTTTATTGACCGTTGTTTGTAAAAAAATTGAATGCCCTCGAGTTGAACAACAAAAACAAATATTGCTCTTTTCTTATTTGGTTCGTTAATGACATAATTCACATAGAGCAGGTTAATTAATTCATTGCTAGTTTTGTTGGGAGAACTGACCGGGTTATAGACTTCCAACTCTGTTTTATATTTTCCTTTCAAAAGATATAGAATTTTGATCTTGATAGCTTGTTTTTAAGAAAATTAGTCGGGGTATAATTGAAAAAAAAAAAAAAAAAAAAAAAATATATATATATATATATATATGTATGGTGTTGCTATTTAGCAACTGTAGGGGTCTATTTGATAATGGTACGAAGGGACCGGTGTTTGCTATAACTTGACCTACCTAATCCGCTCGATAAAAGTCTCTGATTTATGTTTGCTGCAAAGAACTAGTTAGGCCTTCTGGGTTGGATTCTAGTTTCTCTCGCTGAAATTTTAAGTCTTTGTCCAGATTATATAGCTAATTACAAGCCAATGAGTGTTGAAAGGAGGTGGATTACTCATTCAGTTTTTCTATCCTGCAGATTTGATTGATTTTTTAGCCAAAATGTTTAGTTTAGGATCAATTGGCAAGTCAGAGCAGAACACTGGTCTTGGCCTTGGTCTTTTTAACCTGTAATTCTTCTTACGGTTTCCATTCTTTTCTGTTTGCAGTACAGTTGAGACAGAAATGGTCAAGTTACACTAACATCATTTGTTTTCTTTGAACCAGTATGATGTGTACGGCAACCTGTTCGGGCTCCTTGCAGCACATCCTGTGACACCGTTGGTGTCACTGCATCACCTAGACATTGTTGAGCCCATTTTCCCAAATGTGACACGAGTAGAAGCCCTGCAGCGGCTTACTGTTCCAATCAAGCTGGACTCTGCAGCAATTATGCAACAATCCATCTGCTACCACAAGTCAAAGAGCTGGACCGTTTCTGTCTCGTGGGGCTTCGCTGTACAAATATTTCGAGGAGTCGTTTCGCCTCGTGAGATGGAGATGCCGTCCAGAACGTTTTTGAATTGGTACAAGAGGGCAGATTACATGGCGTACGCATTCAACACGCGCCCCGTTAGCCGAAATCCATGCCAGAAACCTTTCGTGTTTTACTTCTCCCAGGCAAGACTAAATCACACGACGAATCAAACGATCACCGAGTATGTCCGTCATCGTGTCCCTCACCCTTTGTGCCGGTGGAAGATGGCCAATCCTTCCGAGTTTGACATTGTGAAGGTTTTTAAGAAGCCAGACCCTGATCTATGGAACAGGGTAAGTTGTATCTCTTTTAATTGCTTGCGCTTTTCACTAACTTAAAGTGCATTTCATTTCAATAACTCGATGGGGTTTTCTTTTGGTTTTGTCTTTGAATGGCTTTTTGCAGTCCCCAAGGAGAAACTGTTGCAGGATCATGGACTCACAGAAGAATGGAACCATGTTGATAGACGTTGGTGTGTGTAAAGATGGTGAGGTCACTGAATTATAGAAAAACAATGAAAAATTTAGGCTTAGCCATGAGCTTCCTTGTCTTCGTTCTTATCTTCCAATCTTCTCCCATCTCTCTTTTCTTCTCATTCTTGTCTCATTTATTAATTTGTTTTTGTTATCTTTTGCCTCTCCATTTTTGTGTCTTCATAAGTTAGCTGGCACAAAAAAAAAATAAAAAAATTGAAACTTAGAAATGGAAGGAAAAAAAAAAAAGGAAAGAAAAAGGGTGGAATATTGTATCATCGTACAAAAAGTGGTTGTACACGTTATTCTATTGTCCCAGCTTGTTCAACCTTTTTTTATAATATTTTTGCCCCCTCAAGTGGGATTTTTAGGATCTTGAGTGATCTAATACCAAAAGACCCGGTATTGCTCTACTATTTATTTTTGGGTGTTTAAATTCTATTTGCATACGCTTAAAACACATGCTTACGATACAATATTTATGCTGAGTTATGTCGGCTAGCTACTATTAATATTCTTTATTTTCTTTTCTTTGTGTAAGCCAAATAATGCATTTTTTTAATTCAAGTGATAGAAGCATCACATGGGAGAATGATTATGTTGGCCATGTATCCATATTTGCTACATGAAGAAATATTCATCTATGCCATCTTTAGCGCATCGCTTCTAGCGTCTTGAAAATGAGTTTGAAACAAAAAAGTGAAACTGTATTATATTATGTAAGAGCAAACAATTTTGATTATAGGCTTTGTTTAACAAACTTTATAAAAATTAATAAATTTTAATTGTTATAGTATAAAGTTTTTTTATATGATAATATATAGTTAAAAATATATATTTTAGTCTTAATTTATAGTGTGGTAGTCAGTTGAGCTCAATACAGTTAATATTGAAAATCAGATATTTCTGAATTGGAGTGGTCAATAGATCCAAAGGTTGGTCGATTGTGGGACCCAACATGTATCTGATAGAAAGTGCTCCAAGTCTGAAAATCTAAAAATAAAGAAAGCTTTTCAGGACACGACACGACTTTGGGGTCTTGGTCTGTGACAAAAGAAGGGCCACCATCACGGACACTATGCCATTTTCAATGATTAGTTTTATATATATTTGATTTCGGTTGAATCAACATCATGGGATTATGGTGATGCTCAAAAAAATAATAATAATAATAACTTTTTTCTTCTCTTTTTTTGTAGTAAAAAATAATTAAACTTGGAAGTGCAACATGAGACCCAATTTGACCTAGTCTATTCTATTGTATTACATCCCTATATTTCTTTAATTGGTTTCCGTAGGTTACAAAGGAAGACATTAAGGCAGCTTTGTTGGATTCTGTTATTCAATTTTTCAAAGAAAATGGAAAGGGCCTAACCATAAATTGAATAATTACCACCCATTGTCGGCGTCTTTAAAAAAGGGAATAAATTTCACTATGCCCTTCCCAGTGTTGGCGTAAATAAGGCTAGGTCAAACTCATTATAATAACAAGATTTATGAAGTTTTCTAGAGTAGGAATACCTAGAACATGATAGATCTGTTGAAAATCTTTCTAAAAGCCTAGGTCAAGCTAATTAGAATTACAAGATTTATGAAGTTTTCTAGAGCAGGAATACCTAGAACATGATAGATCTAGTGAAAATCTTACTAAAATACAATTAAAAAAATTATGTAAAACGTTAAAATATGTTGTTTTCTTCTTTTATATTTTATTTTCTTAGTTATTTTTTATCGTATTAGGGCAATTCTAAATTGAGTAAGTTTGTAATTCAAATATTGAAAAGAGGAAACTGGATAATGAGAAACTAATAAGATAACAAAAAAAAAAAGAGAATCTAAATTCTTATTACTTACAAAATTTAAATTATTTAATATTATTTAATTAATATCTCCATTAAAATTGACATGTATAGTATAATGACAATTTGACCATTTAAACGACAATGATATTTTTTTGGTACTCTACCAAAAAAATTCTAGATATTTAACGTCTCAAACCATTGGTTAAAATTACGAGGAATAATTTTTGTATGGCCAAAGTGTTAAATTTGAAGGAGCAATGACACTCATTATGTATAATTACAATAGCAAATAAGTGGGATTAAACCAACACATTTGGGAAGCTTTTGAACTGGTAAAACGACAATTTTTCATAACCATCCTATCAAGGAAGCTTTATCATAGGTTAAACTTAAGAAATAAGATGTTTTTATTTGATGCTTTTACTTTTTCTGTCAACATAAAACGGTCCCTTTCTTTCCTTTTCACTTTGCCTGGACTTTTTTTTCTTTTTTGGACAATGCAAAAGGATTAAATTATTAAGTCAAGTTAACGACTGTCTTCTATACCAAATACTAGCTTTGGAACCAGATCATTGACTTAAGGCACGTTTAAAAAAAAATTAACTACACAGTTTAATGTTAAATCATCTTTACTTCTATGTAAAGCTTGAGCTTACAGAAATAATATGAAGAAAACAAAAAGATTGTGTAATGCCATAATGTGATTAGAAGGCACTCCAAACACCATAAATGATGAAAAAAAATTAAAACGCGACAGCCAAAAGTGTCGGCAGAATATGGACTGTGACATGAACGTTAAAAATATAAAATTAGGATATACGAAAAGAGCCACAGGGAAAGTGAAATATGCAGTTTTGACTGAAATTATTTTTCCTATTTTAGTTTTGGACTAGTACAACTGTGGCTGATATTTAAGACCTTCCTTTTTCAAGGTTGTTGGTCAAGGACCTTCAGTGGGCTCCACCTCAGGCCCACACCACCTGCAAACTCTTGTAGTTGTTCTACACGTGTTCAGAGATTATGGGTTCCAGGTACGTTAAAGTGGGCCAAAAAACTGTGGCCCATTCACGCAAATCTATAAGGCTTCCTGGTTGTCCTCAATAATAGTTTTCAATTTGTAACGCAAGAAAACAAGATAAGATAAAATATAAGTAGCAAAATAACAGACTGTGACCTGGTGGTTTATTTTGGCGGCATGTCTATTTAAAATTATTATTATTTTTTTAGATTTAAAAGTTGAAAGATAAATAGTTATTAGTAAATATTTTATTCCGTTCTCATTATAGAAATTGTCTTTTTTTGTTGGCATTTATTTCCGCATTGATTATGTTTATTTTGAAAATATGCATTTGTCTTATTATGGTATATGGCATTCACTTCTAGATCGGACATAAGACGTTTATGAAATACACATTTTGACCCGTTCATTGATAATTATCTTATTTTCAATCAAAATTTAACACAAGAATCACACATTAAAGTTTCGAAGAGATGAGAAAAATAGGATTTGAGGAAATAACCTTTGTGTTTTGTTCTCTGGAATTATTTTCTATGTTCTTGTAAAAATGCATATGAGACAGGCAGATGTGGAGAAATAGACACATGGTTCTTTTGGACAAGAGTTCTGTTCTTTTGTTTCTTAAGGAAAATTGGACATGTTTTGGTCAATTTAGTCAATTTATGTATTCGATGATGTCAGTCACCGACAAAAATCAATTATCATGTTTTACTTTTGGACTCCACTCTATAATGTTGTCTAATTTCTTTACCTTCTTTTGCTGCTGAGTACTTTGATTCCTTCTCACCAAGAAAGTTTGTTTTCTTGTATATACGACGATTGAAAAAAAAAATTTCTTTCCATTCCTATAGAGATAAAATCCCTATTACCCACGAAAAAATAAGCTTCAATTTAATATATAGTGTATTTTTTAAACTAAGACCTGTTGTTTATAAGTAACGGGATTTTAATTCTATAGGATTAAATAGAAGTGTTCGATTGAAAATAATAACGAATATATGCTTAGGCCACAATCTTGAGCCATCAAATCCATTTCATTGACCTTGGCGCATAGTCTTTCATACTCTAAATTTTCACACGTTAAAAGAAATATTTTGTCAATCGTTTGCAAGTTGTTTTGTCGGAGTCTATGAGCTATGACCTATATTGAAACAAGGTTTTGACATCTTGTCGTAAATAAATGAAGATGAGCATGAACAAGAAAGTTGTAGATCATGTTTTGAAATGTTGATATAGGAATCCACAAGCACCAATCATTTGAAGGAGAAATAAGCTAGCATTTTTTTTTTTTAATATTTTTGATACCGGTGGCCAATATTCTATGAAAAAGATAGGTGGCTAGCTATAAATTTTCTGTAAGTCTCTATTTATGCTAATTTATGTTACGTTTTGTTGATTTTTAACTAGTTCAATTATTTGACAATTGGGTTAAGTGTTCATTTTACGCATTGGTCTATCTTCGAAAATGTCAAAAGTTATCTCTTCGTTTTTGTTATGTAAAGATAATTTTATAACGTAACTCATTCGTTTAAGAGTTTTGTTAAGAGGGAAAAAAAGATTTTGTTAATGGTCATTATCAAATATTCACTGTCATAATAGGCATTAAATGCAAAAGAAAATCTAAAAATATCTTAACGTTTGTTTGCGAAAGCAGATAAAACTAATTAATTAGAATCAATATTGATTAGAACAAAAAAAAAATGAGCGGTTTTGATTGAAAAAGAAAACGGCTGGAACTACTCTTCTATAACCCCATAAAAGGTAGTCCGAAATTCTGTGGTCAGAGCAAATCAGCAAAGGGAAACGAGGGCTCATTTGAAGGGGCGGAGCAGATAAGATGTGTTGGAAGTTGGGCTAAAGCCACATCAATCCAGAAGAGTTTTGGGCTTATAACAAGGTTAATCTTTGCTGCTTGGACTGAATTTTTTCAGATTAATTTAGGAGAAAATTACATACTAAGTTATCTTTATTTATGTCACGTTAAAAAGTTAATCACATTCTAATTTATGTTATATGTTAAGTTAAGCTACAAATAATCATATATGATATTTATAAAAAGTAAACCTATGAAATTTTCCTTGCAAAACAATCCAACTGTTATGCTAATTATTAGTAGACTCAAAGCCCATTTCACTTCTCTCCTTCATTTTGGACATGAATTTCTTTCCGGTCAGTTGGACGAATTAAACGCCGCTTCTAAAGGCGGAGAAGCGTCTCAAAGAAAACGAGGTTTTTTGTTTTTTTGTTTTTGTTTTTCAGAAATTTGTATAGTAAACGAAAGGGGATTTTAAATTAAAAAATGGAATTCCTTATTAGTTACTTGGTGATGGATTGATTTGTGGTCTATCACTCATAATTAATTTGATGGTTTATTTCTGATGAACCAATATCAAGTAATAATTTACCAATGTCAATCAATAATAAACATCAATGGATCATCAGTAACAATCTGTTGGTGAATCACATATATGGGTTTGGATTCAAATTTTTTGTCTAATTTTAATATCCTAAATGGTGTTGAATCAATCATATTCGATACGTTATTTAAAAAAGTTTAAAACAGTGTTCAATTGACTTCTAAATGTATTTTATTAAATAACATATTATTGATTAGATATCATTTAAGATATTAAAAATTAGATAGAAGATTTAAATCTATAGGTCTATTACTGATAGACTGTTGGTATCTTAGTGATTGACCACGTCTATGACTGCAAAACCCAACAGGTAAAAAGGCCATGTCTATGTCTGTGAAAATCCAACAAACTATTAGTGTCTTAGTAATTAACCACGCTATGACTGTGAAACCAAAAAAAAGGGCCATTTAACTAGAAGATAAAATAGTATGTAAAAATAACTTGACCTTAAGGGTAAAACAAGTCTAACTTACCATTCCTATATTTGATTTCATTTCTATATTTGATTCGTTTTCCCCTCCTCTCTATATGCTTAGATACAGAGACCAAGAAAAAAAGACAAAATCCGTTTAAAAGGATTAAGTCTGGTATACAAAAAGTTTTGGTTCGAGCAAATTTTATTATAATGTATTTTATTATAAAATTTAAATTGTTATAATACTTTATGTTTGAAGTAAAGGTTTAAAAGTATGGTCCTAAATGGTCACTATTTCATTTTTCTCATCTAGGGCGTGACCTTTGATATTATTTTGATCAGTGATATTAACTTTTGGTTGATTATATTGTGTGGTTAGAAATTATGTACGCAAAAGACCCAATCATATTTTTCTGAGCCTCTTTCATAAAATTTGATGAAATATTGTTGTTGTTGTTTAGTTTCCATCTGAAATAAATAACAATAATAAAGAGAAAAGACCCATATGATGATAAAAGGCGAAGAATTAACTTATGGCTAGTAATTATTAGCCTCTGTTTGGTATTGGTTCGTTCCAACTAACTTTTCAGTTAGGAACAATGTAAATCTCTTACATGCTATAATAAAAGCAAAAAAGTTGTTACAGTGTAAAGCTCTCACGTGCTATAACATTTATAGTTCTAATTAATGATTTTAAACGCTATGCGAAAGTCCTTGTTACATTTATGGATGAAGACTTCTGACACAACATAAACAAGAAGAAATTAATTAAAAGCAAATTGAATTCATAACAGTACATAATCAGCTAAAAACAGAATGAGAGTGAGAGTTAGAACGTGCTCATTAATAAAGTTGTAATTTAAGTTTAAATTTCATTCAGTATTGACTGTCTAAAATATTAACTAAGTATTGTACTTGAACAATGTTTCGAGTTGAAAATAAAACAATGATACCATGGCTTCTTCAAAGTTGTTGTTGTTGTCGTCGTTTTTTTTTTTTTTTTTTGAGGACTATATATGTTTGAAAAAACTTTAAGAGTTACGGTCAACAGATGAAAACATGGTTCTCTAAAAAAAACTTCCCGCCAGTGTCAAAAAAAAAAAATATTTTGCATTACTTATACTTTTACGTTAGACTGTGGTAAAAGAACAGAAGTAAAATCATAATTTTTAATTAGTGTTTGAACCACATTTTTTAAATAGTTTCGTTAAACAAAAATAATATTTAGTCTCTTGATAACCAATAAATATATTTTAATTTCAAGGTTTACAATATCTTCTTGAAACCCTTGTATAAATTTTAAAGCCTTTTTTTTTTTTAAAAAAAAAAAGCTTTTTTAAGAAACTCTTTGGAGAGTACAAAAATCTTTTAGAAAATTTTTTTCTAAAAGATTTTTAAAAATTTTTAGAAGTAGTTTTTTGACCTAAAATGCCAAAAACAACTTTGAAGAAATAATGCGGCCAAACATTTCTCTTAAAAGACTTTAAAACTTGTATCAAGACTTTAATAAGATTTTTGCATAAAAGTCATTCTAACACTTTTATTGGTTTTTTTTTTTTTAGAATTTAAATGTATTTTTGTCCCATTAAAATACTCATTCGAAATTGAAACTCCAAACACTTAACTAAAATCATGACTTTTACTTATTTTCTATTATTAACTAAAAGCAAAAGGCGTCAAAGTTTAACCTATAACAAATAGAGAATCCAAAGAACAAAATTGAAACCTAAAATTGTTAAATTGTGGCTTCCCGCCCCCTTCAACCTTATGTCAACGTTACTGTGAAGTTCGATTAATGTATCACATTAATCGTCTTTGTGCAAAATCTTTATAATCAAAATAATAATTTAGGCTCTACAACTTGATAAACTAAGATGTTTCAACGCTAATTTAAACTAATACTATTACTTAACCTTCTGTAAGTTCATTAATTCCCATGGAAGCCTAATAAAATATAATTCGGTTTGGGAACCTCTCAATGTTTAATAACGTTACTAATATAACAGGTTAGTAGTTAAGCATGACTATGCCATCTAAGAATAATTAGTTGGTGAGATATCAATTTGCATATATGAAAGAGATCCACTATATATGGACGTTTTGTATCGATTTTTAACGGAAAAAAAAAAAAAAAACCGTTGGTCCTGCTTGTGTTCCATTCTGTCACAACCGAAAAGTAGGGCTAGTGATAAATCTTTAAAGATTTATGAAAGTAGGGTTTTAGTTAGAACTCTAATTGTTCAGATAAATTTTTATTTACTTTTCTATTCTAATCCTTAAACCCACAATGATTCATCAGCCCATCAAACCCAGAGAGTATACACATAATTTATAAAGAAGTATGTTTATCTCAAAAAGAGTTTATTATGCATCATTCACATAACACATATCACTTAGCATATAGTTAATACAGATAAAGTTCTTAAGTCACAATTCAATACAGTTTTAATCAATCAAAGGTTCAGCAGACACATATAAATGATTATGAAGACTCCTCTAAAGCATTACAAAAGATGTAGTTGCAAGCTTCTAGATGCTTTAACTACACTATCGGTCAAACTCACACTAAACACCACCTAGGGAAAAGAGGGGTGAGCTAGAGCCTAGTAGAAATACTGACCACTTGGTTTTAAACTCACATACAAAAACAAATAACCAAAGTCCATGTATTTCTACAAGAAAATATTATATAACCTTTATAATTTCAAATAAAATTCCAATAAAACTAAAAAAATGAATATTCTAACAAAATTTCATAGATAAATAAATAAATAAATAAAATTTATGAATAAATGAATTAAACATTCAAAGAATGGCAATCTAAACCTATATAACTTTAGAAATTTGCTGTTGAATCTAACACTCAAGCTTTAGTTGTTAGTGAAGGAAAGAAGGAAAGAAAGGGATTTAGAGATATATGTTGTGCTCTAAATGAGCACCCCGTGTTCGTTGTGCCCCATATGAGCATCCGTGAGTAATATAAATTTAACAGTCCTCGAGAAATTTTTCATATGGCCATAATTTAATCTAGCGACATTGCATAGAGTCATGACAACTTACAAGACAAGGGTTACCCCAAGTTGCTCTCAAACTCTTAATATTACTAAGACGTTAGTTAAATTAGTTCTAACAAAATTTTGGTATCATGAAGGCTATTTTTTTTTACTAAAACTAAAATTTAAACATGCAAGAAATAGTTCATAAAATAGTTATGGTATGTTATAACTTCAAGACGTGCCACCCAAAGCATATATAAATATATATATATATATCAACAATAAATAATTTTTTATAAACATAAATAAACAAATCAATATAAAAAATTAAATCAATTTCAAATTAAAAATTTTAATTATTTAATTCCACCTTTATGATCAATGAAACTAAATTATATCATAAGTTCTACAAAAATTTTTATTTAATTTTTTTAAAGTTTTAGGTAGTCGAAATTGTATCGGATGAGGCATAAAAACGCTCCGGTTGAACAAAAATTGGAATTGTTAAGCCTAAAATTAGAAACTTCGTTTGTTGCACTTGCTCTTTTGGAATTTTGTCTTACAATTTCAACATCGCGAACATGTTGGGAGCATTGGAAATAGGTTGGTGTGCACTTTTTTTGAAATTGAGTAGACAGTTAATGGTTTGACTGATGTTGAACAAGAGTTGATTGACGTTGTCTAACATCAACAAGGAGGAGGTGGTTGAGGTAGGTACCAAAACAAAGCTCTCGAGTATGTTTCCGATGGTTGCTTCTTAAAACAGCGTCCAGTTTATCAGAAACTAGGAGGCGTTATGGGTCTAAGGAAATTCGACGATGATTGGACCAGTGAGGGGGTGGTTCTTGCATCTCTCGATATGGGTAACACAAAGATACAGTTGGCCGGAGAAGACGGAGCCAGACAGCGTCGGAGTCACACTTGGAAGCTTGGAAAACACCAACTTTCTAGGCTTCTCTATGGCAGCAGGTGCCGAGAGAGCTAGCATGGCTTTGGCAGCTAGAAGGTTAGGTGGTGGCGCTCCCGACTAGCTGGCATGTATAGGCGGTGGCGGCTAGACATCAGCTGGCAGAGATAGGCAGCAGGTGGCGTCCTTTGGGCGTGTGGGAAAATCTGTTTTTTGGTTGTCTTATACATTGTTTTGTGCATTTGTCTAATCTTAGAAGCTTCTAGAATTAGTTTTTATCTCACAATTTTTTTAAAATCTCAAATTGGCCAAAATTTTGAAATTTTTATCAAATTAAAACCAAGGATTTTACATATTCGATCCACAAATTAAATAAGTATTCATTAATAACAATCTTATCTAGCTACTTAATATTCTGGATATTTTTAATTGGCACTTAAAACATTACTAAAAATTCCATCTTTATTCAAATTTGAGAATTGCTACAATGAAACAACTTGGCATTTTTGAATGATACAAAAACTTCCAACCAATACTACAAAATTTGTTTTTAACATCAGTCAAAAACTGTTGCTAAAGAATTTTTAACAATAATTTTCGTACCGAAGATGTAATTGATATCATTAAAAATGGATAACAATACAAAATCCTTGCATTTTGGTTCACATACCATGATACAAGGAACACCATATGTGTCTATATATATATATATGTGTATATTCTTATAGTATCGATATATATATGTATACATACTGTCTTTGAGAGTAACATAGAAGTTTAGTTCAAACAGTTACCGACGATGTAATTGATATCATTAAAAATGGATAACAATACAAAATCCTTGCATTTTGGTTCACATACCATGATACAAGGAACATCATATGTGTGTCTATATATATATATGTGTGTGTGTATATTCTTATAGTATCGATATATATATATGTATACATACTGTCTTTGAGAGTAACATAGAAGTTTAGTTCAAACAGTGGCCCGTGTGCATGTACATGCCAAATGGGAAAAATTGAATCTCGCGCAGTTTGAAGGAGCAAAAAGATATATACATACATATACATATATATATATATATATATATATAACATCTCAGCTTGCAAAACCCTAATTCCTTTCACACTGTAAGAAAAAAATCAAGTTGATATTATAAAGTGACCTTTTTGATATCATTTTGCAAAAGCAGAAGGCATATAAACCGACTCCAAGGTGGGCAAAACAAAAAAGATAGAACCTCCCAATTCCTTATTGGATTTTAGCAATATTTCATGTATAATACATATATATATATATATATATGCTTAAAAATATCGTGATCTTCTTTTGTCCATGATCAATATTAGGGACCACAACTAAAAAACCAGCACACTGTTTTGTAGTTTCTTAGGAATTGTCTTAATCTTTAAAACCAAAGGAACAATCAAATTATGCTGCTAAATCTGAATTGTTTTTATTGATAGGAGAAAAAATTGCACATTATAATTTTTGTATATGATCGAACCTGTGAAATTTTGATCATTTCCCCACTTTAACAGGAACCACAGATGGTTCAATCGCTTTGGCTTCAGCAAAGATATAAAGAAAGAGATGCCTAACTACTTCTAAACAATAGGTTTAAATTTCAGAAATTCTTTATTAATTATTCTAGCCGAAAGATGAGAGAGAATCAATGATGACAAAAAAATGACCTAACAGGGCTCTCTTTTACATTCAGGAATCAATTCTCATCAATTTAAGGCTGCAATTATGCTTCAGTGAGCCTATTAAATTTAGACCGTTGTGACTTGAGCTCTCTAAATGCTAGCTAGTAGGTAAAAATATGGGCCAATTTTCTTTATCGTTTCACTTGCAGTCTCAATAAATTCCTCTTAAGACACTGATTAGGAAAATAAAAAGACACACTGATCTTGTTTTAGATTGACAATACATTTATATATATATAAATACGCCTTTGCTTTTAGACTTCTACATAACATATATTATTCAACATTACACGCTAACGATAGAAATTAAGTGTAACACTAAAAATTTTAGTTAAACATAATCACATTAAATAAATAATATTACATTATGTTTTTTATTTTTTACATATAGTATGAGGGTACTAGGCTTCTTCCAGAACTACCATAAACAAACTCTATGTATATATGTATGTTTATAACAAGTATAATTCCAAATAATTAGCCGAACCACTTAAAAGAGAAGTTATAAAAGCATAAATATGTTCTTACAACCAAAAAAAAGGATCATGTAAAAAGAGATATTCCGAAATTAATTACTAGTCAAGAAAATGATCATGATGATTCATTCACTTCTCTAAAGCCCCCCTCCAGTATTGCTTTATGTACGTATGAACAGTATTTTTTGGCTCTAATATTCTATACCTAATTTGACTTATTATCTAAAAATCACCCTCACTATTTTGTTTTTCTTTTTTTTTTTCCACCCACCCATTTCTCCATATATTTTTCTTTATCATAAATCATGCCAAGTCATGAAGCAACTGAGCCCCCATCAAATTCCTGTAGGGCAAATTCTGGCCTTCCCCATCTAAGAGCGGGTACTGAACAGCTGGTTGACACTCGTCAATTTCATGGTCTCTTGGGTAAAACAGCGAGCTTTGTGAAGCCGTAGAGAATGCTAAGCTCACCCCATGATTTGCCCCCCCATGCTGCTGCAACCCTAGCGTCAACGACACCCCTCCACCGCCTCCGCCTCCGCCACCGCTGTTAAATCCGAGGGCGCTATTAATGGTGTCATCATGATTAGGGTACAAAACCGCCCCGGCCGCCGACGACGGCTGCTGCTGGTTGTACGACGAGAAGTCCAGCTCCATGGTCCCGAAAGCCGTCTCCTGAAAACGACCGAAGTTTTGTTGTCGTGGCACTTGCATGGAGCTAGGGTGGGCGGTTTGGAGGGTTTTGCTGCTTCTAATAAGGTCGGTTTTGTCGGGGTTGATGACGATGGAAGAGAGGCATTCAGAGTCAATTCGGACGAGCTGGTCTGGCGTCGGCTTTTCGTCTTGATCGGCTTGGTTTCGGCCAGTCTGCCGGCCGCTGGTGTCGCCGAGATCCATGGCTAGGCCGTCCGAGAAGGATCCTATGTTGTTGTTGTTGCTGTTGGGATCTAATTCTTCCTTTGTCTCTTCTAAGTACATTTCTTCAACCATAGGCTTCCAAAGTCTCACTCTAGCGTTAATGAACCAATTTGATACCTGATCAAATTAACCATAATTAATTAGTAATAAACAACAAACACACCAAAATAAACACAATACGACACATGACCAAAAATGTACATATATGTATTTATCAATATATGTATTATAAAGCACTATACATTGCATATATTTGAAATTCAACTTAATAATGAAGAAAAACAATCATGTTTTGTGGTGTTAATAGATCGTAGGTTTTAAATTTATTATAGGCACTAGTCTTGTCGTAAATAACATAATTAGGAAAATAATTAGACATTAATTACTCAAATCAATGTTTGAATCGATGTTCTAATGCTTATGTCCTATATCCTCTATATTAAATTGTAGTAACGTTCAAGTGTATCTGCTTGTAATATTTAAAATGGCAAATGGAGGATCATAAGAAGATATGGCCTATTGATTCTGTACATTAATTATTTTTGTCGTGAGGTAGTTGAAATATACATGTCTAACACATATTATAATATATGATATAATTTGGTATGTCTATTTGAAGAAAGTATATGTGTATATATATATATATATATATGTAAATATAATACACCTGGCTTCTTGAGAGGCCTGTTTGGCGGGCTAAGATGTGCTTATCAATATCACTTGGGTACCTGCAAAATTTGATGACAGAGAAAAAACGACATTCCTGTCAGTTTAATTTTTTGTTTGGTCGGACTGGGGAGTAGTAAAACGAACATGGTTTGGTACTTTTGTTTCAGAATTAGTACTAGTACTATATAGATGATGAAAGTGTATACATATGGGTCCTATATAGAAGAAGAATAGAACGAGCGATCCACAATAAGAGAATAACAGTGATAGAGGAGAGAGAAAGAGACTGGGAGAGGAGAGAGAGAGGGACCAAAAAGAAAATGTTCACGAAAGAAACCAAATGATTGAAAACAATGTGACAAAAAATGAAAAAAACCGGGGAATCTGAATGGTGGTGGACACAAACTACCAAAGCATTGGCATTGTTTTCTTAGCACCAAAATGATTGAGACTAAACGACGTGAATCGTGAATTCCCAGTCCTTGCTATACCAATTACACAACTACTAACTAGTAGTACTATTTTATATATATATATAGATATTGTATGTATATGTTGGTGTTTCTTTTAACTTTTGGGAATAACATTGATTCTTCCTCTAAATCTACTTTGTTGTTTACTTCTATATAGGGGCTTCCAAATTTCAACACTAGTTTTCCAGGTAAAAAAGAAAAATTATGTGAATTTGACGCATTATTATCATGTCAAGTGGGTCAGTTAAGATTAACACAATTAGCTTAATTAACCCATTAATTTTTAGCAAATATTTTACTATACCATCAATTTTGATCATATTCAATTTTTGCTGCTATAAATATAATCCTTACAATGTTAATTATATTTCCTTCTCTCTTATTTAGTTGAAAAAATGTTAATAGTTTTCTTGTTCCTGGAGAAAAAATAACACAAAATATGAAATGAGAGAGAGTTTTACGGGTGTAAAAAATGTTCGAAGAGCCAAGCACGGAGGACAGAAACAGAACGCTCGGGAAGGCCACGTTGGGGGCGCCAAGGATGGCTCTCCATCATGCTCATCTGTTGCAAAGCCCTCTGCTGCCGCAGCGTCTGATCAAGAATCCGAAGCCGCGGCGTCTCGCCTTTGCTCGTTCCCGGAGCCGCCACGTCCTTCTCTCCCATTGCCTTCCTCGTCGCCTGAATTTGGCTCACAATTCCGTCCTTCAAACACCTGAAATGCCTCGACATGGCCTTCGAAGCCAACGCCGAGTAAACCATCGCCGCCCCGCCCCCCGCCACCTCCTCGAAGGACGACACCACGGCCTTCATTTGATCACAATAGTTCTTGTATCTTCTCTCCACCTGTATCATATATATAAAAAATTAAGCCCTGATGAAAAGTATTTATATGAGCATAGAATTATTATATGTTGAATTTAGATACATAGTTATAATTTGGAGAAATTGTACAAGAAAGTAATAGTTTTCAAGTACTTTTTTGAAGAAACTAGATGGGATATTATAGAACAACTTGCAAGTGAGAGAGAGAGAAAAAAAATAACAAAATGAGAATATATAATATATGTGAGGCTTTTGGGAAAAAATTTAAAGAAGAAAAAAGGAATAGAGGCTTTTTTTGAAATAAAGTGAGGCCTCAATTTGAGACGTTGTGGCTGTTTAATGAAAAAGGCCCCAATTCGTTTAATTAGTTTCAAGAATCAAGTACCGCTAATACTATAACTACTAGCTCAAGACCCCAATCATAAAGGCTAAAATTTTCATGATATAGTTAAAAAAAAAAAAAAAAAGATCCCTTTTTCTGTCTCAAAAGATCCCAAGAATCAAAATTTTGGCGAATACAGAAAAAAGAGATCAACCATGGAAAAGGAAAAAAAAGTTGTACATATTTCTTTAAAAAAAATTGTGAAAGAGATGTACGTATATATAAATATATATACAATGGATGATTTATACCTCTTCAAGCATTGAAAGCAGCTTGGTTTTTCTCTTCTGTAATTCCATGAATTCAAGGGAGCAAAGTGACTGCTTTTTGGAAGAACTAGCACCACCATTATTGCCATTATTGTTACTATTATCCTCATGATCTTCCCATTGTTTGGTCTTCTGTGCAGACGATTTTTGCTTCTGCAAATCCCTTTGCTTTGTTCCAAGGCTACAAAACTCGTTGAGAAGCTCCTGAGCCGGGCTCAAATACCTCGAGTTCCTCAAATGAAACGACTGATGGCCCACACCTTGGTTGTGATGATGATGATGAAGAAGAAGAAGTTGATGATGATCATCATCATTTGGAGATTTCCCCAAAAACCCATGATTCTGATGATGATGATGATCGGCCAATTGAATCGTTTGGTTGTGATGAACATTATTTGCCGGTTTTCCAAAGAACCCATCTTGGCTTTGGTTTGTGTGCCTTAGTTCAAAGGCTTGTAGGCCAATACTAGACGGATTTGTTGAGCTTAGAGTGAGTGAAAGGCCTTGGCTTGGCTTCTCATTTCCTTCACATGGGAAAACACACCTTAGAGAAGAATCATCAACCATGAACCCAGACTGAACAGGTCCCACCATTAGATTCTGATCATCATGATGAAGATGTTGATGATGATGACCAGGTTTGTTGATTAACCCTTTCCACATAACAGCAGAAGAAGAAGAAGGAGAAGAAGAAGTGTTGTTAGTGTTCTTTGATGAGAAGCCTCCTATCATGTTCTCCATGCCTGTAGTCAAGTTGATCAGCATCTCCTGATTGTTGGGCTGATCATCAAAGTCTTGGATCTGATGGATTGTTAATGGAGGATTGTGTGGTGAGACTCCTGAGTAGCAAAACCCACCTGACGAACTACCCATCTGATGGTCCCTTGACTTATCTTCACCAAGTTCGCTTGCCATCTATATGTGAATATATAATTGGGACACCTAAAAAAAATTTGTAGTCAATGTCTCTCTCTTTCTCCGTCTTCTTTCTCTCTCCAGAATAGTACTTCTGAGACCAGGCGTCCAAGTAGTAGTACTCTCCAACACACTTGATGATTTACTACCAAAAAAAAAAAAACCCAGATAATAAATCTCTATTTAATATCGATTTCATCAAATCAAAGTCATAACAAAAATAAAAATCAAGACCCTTTTGATCAAATCATACTATAAGGGAAAAAGTTTCCATTTTTATGACATATATTCAAAAAAAAAAAGATGAGACTCACAAAAGAATTAGATGTATATATAAGGTATATGTAGTAGTACTACAATTGAAGTGGTGGAGGTGTTGGAAGATGAGAGAGAGAGAGATAGAAATTGTATGGCCTTGTTTTTCTCAGAGCTCTTCTCCTAACAAGCCAACAATAACATGTGCCATGAAATTAGCCCAAACCTAGGAAGAAAAGAAAAGTAAAGAAAAGAGGGATGGATGATCATGATCAAATCTTGTTATATGATAATCTCCGCAGAAGTAATATAAGAAGATCAGATATAATAGGCCCCGATGATGACCTCCTCCTTACCATGTTCACCATTTCCTTTCATTTCACAGATGCCTCACTCAGTGTTCTCTCTCTCTATCTCTCTCTCTATCTCTCTCTCCTCTTTTTTTTTTTATCTCTCTCTAGCTCTAGTGGGTCAATGCCACCATGATATAAATACATCCAAATTAGAATTCCTAGAAGGAAAATTATGATATTCTATATTAAATTATAGTAAATTAAATTAAAACCCCCCTCAATTATTTCATACCCTAATGATTAAACAAATCACTAATATGGTGTTCAAAAGTAAATTAACTAAACTAAACAAAATACTATTTAATTACACTCATCATAAACCACAAAAAACAACCTTTCTTTCTCTCTGAGCAAAGTACTCACTGATAAAGAAGAAGAAGAACAACAAGAAACAGATGGTAATTACTAATCACAACAATCGTCCTTTGCCTGGTACATAGGCCACCAGCCGCCACATGACTCTGACTCTCTCTCTCTCTCTCTACTTTATTATTTTTTTTTTGCACCAAATTGTTTAAAACCTGAGACACAGACTTTCTTTTTCTCTCTCTGTCTTCTGCAAAGACAAACCCAAAAGGTTGGGAAAAAATTCAATAAAAGCAGCAAAAGGAGATTGAATTTGACAGAGAGATGGGCATTGAAGAACGAAAGCCAAGAAGAGAAGTAAGGTAAAAATTCGCAAGTAGGAGTTGTTTCCAGGCTTTTTCAGATGGGCTTCAGAGTGAGAAATGTTTCTGATTGGAGATTTCTTTTTTGTGGGGCCCACACTTTAAATTTGTACTATTTTATTTTGTTTTATTTTTTGTCTGAACACACACACACAAAAACATGGAGAGGAAGAGAAGGAAAGAGGATCAGAGTTCAGAAGATGAAAGAATAGATGCGATTGGGGTATTGTGAAAAATGTTCCCATAATAAGGGACTGTTTGGAGAGGATGAGATGAGGTGGTCCAATGTTTCCCTTTCTAATTCTCATTAATTGGTGTATTAAGTACTCCACCCATCCTCTCTCTCTCTCTCTCTCTCTCTATATATATATATGTATATTTTTATATACATACACATATTGCTTGGGACCGCATCTTTTTTTTTTTTTTTTTCATTCAATTTATGAGAATGAAAATAAATATGCCCAACCCACGCGCAAACGCATTAGGATACTGTCACAAGTCATACAGAGACATGGGAAATTTTTCACATTTTTTAAATTTTTTTAAAAAACTTTTTTAATTTATATACATATTTTATGTTAAGGGTAAAGAACTAAAAAAGAATCTACAAAGTTTTTTACTTTTGACGTCGTTGTCTCATAAGGTGAAATTGAAATGTACTCCTTTGCAACTTGCAAAAGGCCATGTTTAATTTATGTTTTTTTTTAATGAGAAGTTAATTCTTTTTTATTTTTTGGGTAGCTGAATATTCGAAAAAATTCAAAGGGTAATATCGTCAAATTTAGTGAATTTCACATGCATGGAATATTTGTTTATTTTTTTATTATTTAATGAGGTTCAAATCAAGCCCTAATTAATTTCTATGAACCATCTTGAAAAACAAGATTCATGTTTCAATGGTAGTACTATCAGGAATTCAATTCTATAGCTTAAATTTTCGTTTGTATAGTCCTAGTCTTCAAGTCAAATTCAGAAATTTATAGATTCTCATTTTTTTTAAACAAAGAATAAAAACAAAACGGACAACGTTTAAAACAAAACGTTTTCGATATAATTTTCCACAAATGTTTTTCCGGTAACCATCAAAAATGTTTTTTGTATCAGTTTCATGCAGAATTGAATTCTCATTTCGGTTTCATCTTTGCTATTAAGTACACCAAATAGCCAACAAAAAACCAATGTTTCTATTATATACTTGTTAAGAGCCAATGCAATGCACGTGGAAGCAATTTTGTAGTTAAATTTATGTTTTAAATTCATGATTACTTTGTTATTATCTAAAAATTTATAAGGATCAAATTTTATAATGCCTTATACTAAAAACAAAAATTATAGCAATATTTGAAAAAAATATTTTAATAGGAAGAAGTGAAGAAAATTTGATTGTACATGAGTTCCTCACAAAAAGAAAAAAAAGAAACTAAAAAAATTACAAAGGATACATATGAAAGAAATTATTTTAATAAGAGTAAAGCAAGAAAAAAAGTATTTTGTAGGAGTACATTGTAAAAAGATTAAGTTGTATTAGAAAAAAATTGACAAATTATGAATTTAGGAAAGAAAATGAAGAGAAAAAGTAAAAAAAAAAAAGTAATATTGCGTTTAGAAAGGTTAGAACTGAAACTTTTGAATTGAAAATTATAACATATGAGTGCTTTACATTGTAACTCACTTTTTCATATTATAGCATGTGAGAACTTTACTTTGTAACAACAAAAAGTTTTAGTTAGAACTGATTTTGTCAAATACCTTTAAAGTAGAAAATTAAAAAAATATACATATATATATATATAAGACCAGATAAGAAATAGTATTAAAAAATAAAAGAAAAAAAGACAAAATAAGCTAACCAAATTTTGAATAATGTTTTAAAGAACTCCTACTTATTATAGATAAATCTCCAACAAAATGATACAAATAAACAAAGCAATAGAAATTAAATAACAATTGGTGATAGATTCACAACACACACGCACCAAAAATTGAGAGTGGGTTTGACAAAAACATCTCTTAGATTTATTCATATAATTATTATTGAATTTTTAGTTTTTTTAATTTTCTTTCATATATATAATTTTTTTTCTGTTAAAAGCAGGTGGTCCAATAACGAAGCTTTCTTGGCTGCTTGCATAATTCTTTCTTACCCTATGCCCCTACAAATGCTGATGTCATCCTTCACTGGCTTTTCCCCTACTTAATTTATTATTAATTTCAATAATATGAGTAATTTCACAACAAAAAAAAAAAAAAAAAATTAGTGGGTAAAAAGGTTGGAAACACTACGCACCCTTGCGTACGTTAGCAACTCCCTGCTTACATTGAAGAAATTATCATCATAAAATAAAATAAAATAAAATAATCTCAATGCTCTCTATCTTTGCATTACGTTACTTTCACGAAGATTTTTTAATACATATATGTGTTAATAATATTGGCTCAAATGCTCACATAAGAGCCAAGGGGGGCTTTTCAATCTCAAACCAAAAAGCAATCACTGTACGGACTTCCTTCTTTTGAAGGGTCATATATCGTTGAGTTTTTACGCTTTTTTTTTTTTCCCTTTTTTTTTATTTTTACGTTTTTCTTGGGTCAATTAATTTCTTTTGTTTTGTAATTGTTCAAGGTCAATATTTAAGCTGGCATAGATGGGGACACGGAAAGGCCGAGAGTTGCTGCGTGAAACAACAGTAGTAGTTTTTTTTTAGTTCCGATCGATGCGTGATAATAATTGACAGAGCATTTTGTACAACAATATTCTGAACTGGTTTTTGAAACTCGTAACTGAGCATTGTTTGTAATAATTTACGAGTGTGTCTTTTCTTTGGTGTTGGCATGGACCATCCTAATATCTAGCTAGCTATCATATATATATATATACATATATACATATGTCTATAAATATATATGTATGGCCTCTCCGTTAGGGCAACACCATGGGACTGTTTGGAGCTAGATGTAGGCTGATTGGATTCAGCTTTCATTATTCATTCATTTATTGGGAATCCAACTGAAAATGATGAAGTTTGTGACCAAAGTCTCGGTTTCAAAAAATTCATTGTCACCCCCAATATTATAATCTTGTTATTTATAATATTATAGGTTCTAATTTAATATATAGTGTATTTTTTATATTAAGTTTTATTATTTTATTAATAACAGAGTTATAATCTCATAGGTTAAATGGGATTACTCTTCAACAATATTGATCTAACCAAAAAGGGGAAAAAGTGTGAATTTTGATACGAAAATCACATAAGTATGCAAATGAAGAGGTTTTTTAGCTTCCGTGTAGAACTTTAATTCCAACTGAGGTTTTAAGTTTAAGAACTATAACATGTGAGAGTTTTACACTTTAATAATTTTTTATTTTTTATTATAGTTATTGAGAACTTTATATTATTTACAGTTGTAATTGATGGATTGAGACTGAAGTTGCAAAAACATCCCCGTAGATGAATTGAATAGCCGGTGTATGTTAACGAAGAAAAGGAAGCAAATAAATAAACAAATAAATAATAGCTTTAAGCTAGGGCCTAGGTATATTTTTGGTTTCCACGAAATGATTTAAAATGGAATTGGAGTTTATATATATTTATTACAATGAATAACTTCTCACTTTGACTTTGTCATCAATTTTTATGATCGATATCATACTCTCGTTCTCCATGTGAACTAGGGTTTTGATAATTACATTTCTACTGCGTTTTGTTTTCCCTTTTTTTTTCCTCTTGTGCTTTGCATCATTTGATCATCAATTATATATTACTTTAGGGAGAAAAGGAATGTGGTATAATATTGATTTCTTCAAAAGTACTACTCACTGGAACTTCTAAATATAGGCACCATAGAGGAAGTTATCAGTTTCGTTCGATGTCTTGAACCCTTAATTTTTTTCCCCCTTACGTACTCAAGTAAATAGAGTCAATAAGTGGCTTTCATTCGTTTATCACATGCAACAACTTTGAGCATTCCTATACTTCCTGACGGGGTGGGGACCCATGTGGACCCCACCAATAAGGCTCACCCATTGTATCTGATGGAATTTAATCTCGTCTGGCAAAAAAAAAAAAAGTTTTTTCATTAAGTTTTAACCACTGTCGAGTCATTATAAAAGAATTAATATTTTTAATTTTGATTCATCAATATTTTAAAATCGGAATGTATGAGTTGTTCCAAATATCAGTCATTCTCTCTCATTTTCTTTTAAATTGGCGAGCAACAAGAAAAATAATACATATATATAATAATAATACATGCATATATGTGTATATAGCCCTCACTTTTCATAATTAGGGCATCTTCAAGCTCATGGAACGAAAAAAAAATTAACACCTTTAAATAATGTGATTTTATCGAGTAAATCGAAATATCCTTCACAGAAAATAATTAATTTAAAAATAATTAATATATATAAAAAAGGGCATTATCATATCATGTTGTTTTCATGGAATGAAGAGCTACAAAATATATGTATGAGCTAACTAGACCGTCAAAGTCGTCTAACAAAATTCTACAAAGGAATAACGTGTCGTCGTTCTTTGACTTTAAGTACTGCCTAGCTCCCATGGGTTTTGTGTCAATCGAGGCATTCTCTAATTACGTTAAATTCCAAGCAATTATCATTTGGGAGAAAATGGCGGCTGCATATGAAAATCTTTGCCCAATATTGCCCTAAAAAGTGAAAATAATCATACCATAATTAATTTCATAATCATCTATATTAGTACAACTTTGGACTATTTATTACTTCTTAACTAGCCAAAGCATGTAAGGTTTGATTGCTTTAGCGGTAATGATACCTTTGCTCATTTTTTTTAATATAAGAAAACAAAATTAATTTATTGGTTTTTTTTTAATTGCTACTTTTATGGAAAACGCCAGCAATTTGGCACAAGCGTGATGCATAATGCACCACAAAGGGTAGCCCACAAAGGAAAATATATGGTCTTGGTGGGCCATTTCTATTAATTGATCAATTACATTAGTCCAAAAAAGAGATAGTCGAGATGAAAACATTTTGTTATCATGTATAGCCGTTAGATTGAATTGATTTATTTCCAATTTTAATTTTTCAGCATCAAAATCTTCACCCCTCCATTTTTTTTTGTTCTTGAATGGACTGTCAAGATCTGCCTTAGGCAGTACCAACCAATTGAAGTATGTGTGTGTGTGTATATCTATATATATATGTATATATTTTTCCGCATAAATGGACGGTCCAGATTGAGTTGTTGAGAATCAAAGTCTAGAAAACTTGAGGGCAGTTAAACAGACAAAAAGAAGGTTTAGCCCATTGTTTTAAAAATGGCTAGTGAAAGGGAAAGAATGGATTTCATATCATCTCAAAGAAAGCAATCCGCTACTTTTCCTAATTGTATGTCTTTGGAAATTTGTTTGATCCCTACTCTTTGGCAATGCTAAAAGTTCTTTTTTATTATGCATATATGATATACATATATAATGCATATATGTCGCCATGTGGGGTCTATATTTTCTAAAATTGGACCAATATATATATATATATAGGTATATATATATAGGAGCATATGTATATTTTAAAGGAAGTTAATGAAGGAAATTGATTCTATTAGTCCATGTGTTCACAACTTTAATTGTGACAATTTAAAGTTGAAAGAAAAAAGTTACTGAGTAAAAGAGAAAAGAAATTGTGTGATGATGCTCTCTCCTAGTTGCAAGGCAAAGTTCCGGAATGCGTATATGTCATGGAAGCCACAAATCAATTTATGCAGGAATTGATAATCCAATACTGAAAAAAAGATCAAAAATTGAGTTGGAGCGAAAATTTGTTGTTATGAAAAAAAAAAAAAGGGATCAATTAAAACTGAAATGGCATTTTACATATATACCTATACACATACATATATATAGAGATAAATTGAGACGAGAATTTTTAACTCTATCTTTTATGGTGAGGTCAAGTGTAAATTGTTATTGATAGATTATGCCCGCAACGACATTTTGTGCATACAGTTTGTATGTTTAGATGCTTTCTAAGCTGGGAATCATGTAGGAAAAAAAATTAGAAATTTACATATACTAATATTAAACAAATAAAAATGGTCCCTCCATTAAAAATAATAATAATAAGAGAAAAACTAGGGGTGGCGTTGACTACAGACTACGGTAAATGTAAGTTGGATCAATTACTCAGTCATTCTTGTTCCTTTACAAGTTTGGAAGTTAATAATTTTCATCGAAACATTTCTATAAACACACATTATACAAATGAATATATGAGATATATACAAATATATATGTAATCATAATCAAGATCAAAAGAATCCCAATTCCTTCTTTCCATTGAGACCACAATATATAAATACACGTATATGCACACACACACACACACGTATATATATCCAATTATCAAGGCTTCCCTGCATTATATATACTACTGTTCCTGATTCAGTCTTTGGTCATTGCTTTTTTCTTTTCTTTTCTTTTCTTTTCTTTTCTTTTTAACGTTTAATGTATATATATTTTACACATATATATTTCATCATTATAAATAGCATATAAACAAATAAATATTTCACGCACAATATAAATACATGTCTTGTATACTGCTTAAACAAAACAAAAAACGTATTGCACACATATAATTTAGCTCAAGCGATATTAACTCAGTTAGTCTTTAATTTGTTTGAGAAAACAGTTGGAATTGGTTTTTGGTTTAAATTTCATGAGATAAAATACTATAATAAAAACAATTGGAACTGTATGATTGTCAAATAGGAGCTCAGTCCTCAGTATAAATCTAAAAAAGATAGCAATTTTTTTTAAATTAATTTAGAATCACGTAGGCGCTGATAACGCAAGGATTGGTACTCCTCCCGATGGCCTCTTTTCATTCCTCCTATGAATTCCCATGATCTAATTCTTTTCCTCCACCAAAAAAAAAAAAAAATGGTGGACCAACGACAAAATGGAAAAGTGGAAACAGCTATCTGTTCACTTTCTTTCCGCATTGTCTGATAGATGATGATCACCAATGCATTCCTTTGTTTTCTTCCTAACTTTCCCTCTTGGCCCTACCTCTTAATTTCTGTACACAGAATTCTAATATATATATATATATATATATATATAGCTAGGTAAAGGGGGCTGATCAGAGGACCCTTTTTATATGTTATATGGTGACAAAAATGACCAACTTGTGGCTTTGCTTGCCTTTTTGTGTTCGACATGGTACATACGATTGCTTCTCTCCAAGGCCCAAGCAATATCAATATTCGGTGTAACACACACACACACACACACATATATATATAGATTCCATATTATAGAAAGAAAAAAAAAATTTGTTATTGACAACGTAATTAAATAGCAACTATCCCATTTAATTTGGACTCTATATTGGTTTTTGCGGTCCGTCTGATTCATAAAATAATGTTTGAACGGAAAATATTTTTTTTGAAACTGTCACAAAAAAGATTAAATTGTGGTTGAAATTTGCGAGACCAACGGGATGTAAATCTCTCGTGCCAGCTACCTTACTCTTGAGAAAATTGCTTGATCAACCGTTTCATTAATTCTCCCTACAAAAAACTAGATTTTTTGTTGTAACAATTTTTAGCAAAACTTTTAATCACAATAAAAATCATAACAAGTTTTAAGAAAACTGTTAATCACAATAAAATGTAGTAACTAATTACATTTAGCCATAACTCTTAGTAAATTTTTTGTTGTGACTAAAATTTTTTTAGTCATAGAATATTCCATGACTAAAAACCCTGTGGCTAAAAGTTTTAATTACAACAAAAATTCTACTAAGAGTTGTGACTAAATGTACATTAATTATAACATTTGTTGTGACTAAAAATTTTATTAAAAATTATTATGATTAAAAATTTATTTATTTTTAGTGTCTACTCTCTACTATCAAATTTTAGTGTTTTTGTTTATGGGCCCTAATACTTGTGTCTTTGTCTCTACATATGCTTTCGCTACACGTGGCATTTTCAATATAGGACTTTTTGATCAAGAAAGAATGAAGCTATAATGATGTACAACAAAGGGGGGTGTAATTGCAGACCTTTAAATTCCTAGGGGCAAAAAGGAAAAGAAAGAAAAGAAGAACAAACAAAAGATTGGGATTCAAAAATCACTTAAGACTCGAATCAAGAAAGTGAAAAAGCTGCAATGTGGGAAAGAACAAAGTGGTGGGGTCTACTATATATATTATTGTTCGTGTGAAAGTGTCAATACTAACTAGTGGATTAATATGTGCGTGTGAACGCCACCTAGCTAGTGCGCAACTTAAGGAACATTTTAATCCCAAGCTGCTATTGCTTTACAAGTTTGTCCAGCTGCCTTACAAAGCCAACAATTTGCTTGCGTAGTACTAATTAAAGCCGTATTCATTCTTGAAAAATATGCATTATATTTATGGGGTGTTGTTTTGTCGGTTTAAACTAAAAATTTAAATTGAAAACATCGTAATAATTTAAATTCTGTGAAAAAAATATTGTAACAAAATCGAATTAAACTAAAAAGATGTTTAACAAAATCAATTCTAGTCAGAACTTTTAGTTGCTACAGTGTAAAATTCCCGCATACTACATTGATTATAAAAAATGAGCTATAGTTTAAAGCTTTCACATGCTATAGTTTTCAACTCAAAAGTTTCAATTTTAACCATATGCTTTCCAAACACCTTATAAAACATTTTATATATTTAAACCAAAGAAACAAGCACGTTGCATCTCCTATTGGGTTGATAAATTAAATAAAAACGAAAGAAAGGAACAAAAAAAAAAAAAAAGCCATTTAAATCTCTACGGGTAATACCATATAATACATTCTTTTTTTTTTCTTGGTTATATAGTACATTCATTGTAGCATTTATCATAGTCTATGCATGAATATTTCCAAGTTCATCATATGATCTTAATTAATGGTCAGAATATTTGCATTGTTCAAATCGAAGGATAGCGACCTCTAGAAGTACTTGATAAATTTGTACCTGGGGGTCTTCTGAAATTTCCATAACACCTCCAACTTATTGGATCCTTATATGCATCTTTTTTTTTTTTTTTTTTTTTCCTGGTATCATAAAACGGTGTCACCGACAGAAAAAGAAATAAAGTAAAAAAGGAGGTGAGACTTAATGAATATCAAGATCAAACCAACGCGATCATGGTACCAAAAGTATATATATGGGCTGCTAACTTTTTGACCATTTAAGAATTGGAGTTATATATACATATACATATACATATATATATATATATATATATATATATATATATATATATATATATATATATATATATATATACATACAGATGGGATCTAGCAAAACTGAGATATTTGGTGGGAATTAAAACAAAGCTATCAGATTGATGTCGTTGCCAAGGTCAAATAATGTTGCAAAAATTTTCCAAATGCTATATTTTCATTAATTGGCTAACTGTTTGAAAAGCCGAAATTATACACTTTAATTTCACATAAATATTATTCCTTCATTTCATTTGTGGTCCAGCCTTCTAGTTGGTGTGGTTTCAAGAGCCTTGCAAAATGATAGTGACCTACAATTAATGTTTGATCTATGACAAAATAGTGGCCACCAAAAGAAAATATGTGGTTGGTCTTTGAGCAACAAAACGAAATTATTAAGCGAGTATTACCCAATAAGTGAGGAAACCAAGTTCGTTTGTTTCAGGGATTCGAATTATGCTGATTTGAACTTTTTAGGTTTGAAATAAAAAGTTTAAAAAGTGTGGTTTGTAAGTGAAATTTAAACTAAAAGTCAAAATCTGAAACTATGGAAAAAGAGTAAAAAATTTCTCATATGTGAGAAAAGTTGAGCTCAAAAATCTTAAAGTTAAGGGAGAGGGAAATCTGAGTTTGGACAGTATTTAAGCTTAAGTTGTCTTTTCAAAGTTTCAAGTTGGATTTTAAATTTAGAGAACCAAATACTTGCTCAACCCAAAATTTGTGTTCAAACCTCTTGAACCCTCTAAACAAACGGCCCACAAGTTTTGTGAGAGAACAAATTAGGGTCATGTTTATCATGAAGGTTAATTATTTTAAATCACTACAAAAGAGTTAAATATAAATACTAAGAGTCAGTTCGATTTGTGGGTTTGAACAACAAGTCTATTTTTTACAAGAGGAAATATTGTAACAAATAAAACCGGACTACAATTCAAACTACAAACCAAATGTAGCTTAACTCTAATTAAACGCATTGTTAGCAATAGCATTTTGATGCATCAACTTGACATATGTTTGTGGCTTTGGGTGTTTGATAGAAATCAACATAATATAATAACTATATATGTCAGATTGTGTAGTGTATTAAATGTTGTCGTCAAATTATGTTGGTCGATTATATATATTCTGCTAGCTGGATATATTTTAGCATTTTTCGCTATAATTAATTTTTTTTGGTCTCAATTTAGGTACACTTATGAATTCGTTATCATAAAGTGCAGTTTGAAAAGCTTTGTTTCTAAATTATTTATAATCTTTGAAGCAATATGTAGAAAATTATAGGGCTCTTTAATTAATATTTACTTAATTGCTCTATTGATTGAGATGAGAAAATTGAATAAAAGAGGATCTAATTGATACTTATTTAGATTTGAAATGATAGAAGTTTCATGTTTGGTCATTAAAATGATCATCAATAGAAACAATCTTTCTGGCCAAAATTAATGCTAATTATTAGGAGCATGTTAAACTCTCCTTGTGATGAGAGAGAGAAATTTCTCATTACGTACGGATTTAAAATTTCAACCACACGTTTTAATTAATTCACTTTGATTTAAGCATGAATTTTTTGTGTAGTTAATATGCCTATATTTGAAAAATTCAAGGAAGTTGAACAGAGTGGCACTTCTAATGGTCTCTTTAAAATAAATGGCATCAACTTTTCTAAATCAAGTAAATGACCATTTATCAGTGATAAATTGAGTTTATCTGATAAACTTTATCATTGATAAATGGTCATTTGTCTAATTTAAAAAAGTTATAGTCATTTATTTCAAAACTACTTTTAAAAAGGTTATTTACCTCTATATCTCATACTCTCATCACAAGGAGAGTTTAACATTTCAACCACATTTTAATTATTTCACTTTGATTTAAGAATGAATTTTTTAGGTAGTTAATATACCAATATTTGAAAAATTCAAAGAAATTGAACTGGGTGGCCTTTTTAATGACATCTTTAAAACCAATTACTACAACTTTTTTAAATTAGGCAAATAGCTGTTTATCAATGATAAACTGAGTTTATCTAATAAACTTCTTGATTTTATCAGCAAATTATCACTGATAAACGACCATCTACCTAATTTAAAAAAGTTATAGTCTTTTTATTTCAAAAATATTTTTAAAAAGGTCATTTACCTCTATATCCCATTTTTATTGAATATGGCTAAAGAATTTCTTGATTTTTTGAAATATGTTTTGTCAATGTTTAATTTTTAATCAATAGATTATTAACAACATTTTCACACCGTAACTCTAACACAAGAGGCACATAATTCAAATATCCTCAATTTCACCGTAAATATATATATATAAGCATTTAGACTGTCTTTTTCTTAATATTAACTTGTGTTTTGCAAAAGTGGTTCATACCATTTTTTCAGTTATAAATAGTGTAAAGCTCTCAATGTTACAGTAACAATAAAAAAAATCACTACAGTGTAAAGTTCTCACGTATTATAGTAAAAACGGTTTTAACAACAATTCTTGCCACCCTATTAAACACCCTAGACTCTTTTTTTTGGGTTCAGTGTATCATAGTTTCCAAAAAAGTGCTTTATATAAATTACGACCACAAAATAACAACGACAACAACAACAACAATAATAGCAAAATAATCAGCTCTTAAAAGATTCTAAATAGAAATAATTTATAGTTCAAATATCTTGTTTATAATCCCTTCATTTTAGCTAGTTTTACTGTCTTAGCGTCTATTAATGGACTGTCTTGTTTAAATATTTTTAACATTTTGAAAGCACCATCCAAATTGATAAATAAAAAATTATATAAAAAAAAGCATTTTTTTTTGCTAAGAAAATATAAAAAGATCAGCATGGATTAATTCATATTGACTTTCATATTTTTTTGCTCTATTTGTATATGCCATTTGCAAACATTACTGCGACGACAAATTAATTTAAAATTTTAACTACGCTTGATTAATCTCACCCCATTTATAGTTTAATAACAATTAAATAATTGTTCTTCCTTTCTCCACCAGCAAGAAACTGAGTCACAACAGAAGTAACGCCAAAATAAATGACACAAACTTAGAGGGAAAAAAAAAGAAAAGGGAAAACATTGCTAGGCTAAGTCTTGTCTCTCGTGTGAGATATTCTGTCGCATGTTTCCTTCATTCTTTCCGAGTTCACTAGCTTGGCGGTTCTTGGATATTCATTTTTTCACGACTAATAATTTTCTTTTTTGCTGAATATTTTTCACTAATAAGTTAATAGACCTTGCAAAATCACTGATATAATAATCCTTTTTCTAGTTTGGCAATCACAAGAAACTTTTCTTGATTATTAATTGCAATTAGGTTTCTCGTTGGATTTTTATAAACAGTCTTTTTTCTATAAATGACAAGTCTAATGAAAGCTACTCTTTTGTTGGTATATATTAAAGCTATCACACTTTACAATTTTTTACCTAGTATAATGGGCTGCTTGACTTTTAAAGTCTTTCTATATCTTTGCATTAGTAACTAGTATATGAAAGTTATTAGTCCAATAAGAATTTAATTTATTTAAAACAAAATTTCTCAATTGGTTTTGGTATTAATGAATTTCGTTGACGCCCATGGTTTGGGAAATTTCTCCACAGTCAATCCAACTATTAAAGCGGTTCTCTTGTTTTTTTATGTGGGACTTTTATATATTCCATTTTTTGTTTCAAGAGATGACCACAGAATGCTACTACTTTGATCACCTTTATCTTATATTTGTTAATCACCATAGTATAAGGAAAAGATCCCCTTTTCTTTTCCTTTCTTCTCCTTTTTTTAGACTTTTTTCAATAAAAACCCCTAACGACAGGTGCATGTTTTGAACATTAGCTCTTATCATAATTACTTTTTTTCTTGCAAATTTAATGGCTGAAAGATAGATATCCACTTGTTTATCTTTTTTGATTCCTATTAAAGATATTGTCTATCTTGTTTATCTTTTTTGATTCCTATTAAAGAAATTGTCTTTTTTTAGTAAAGGGTTTACCATAGTAAACAAGGATTCTGTGTTTTTTTTTTTTAAAAAAAAAAATTCCCCTTTTCTCCCTTCTAATCAATGCGTCTGCATGTAGACGGGTGTAGGGGGAAAAAATCTATTTTTCATGTTCAACCAAATTTTCTCTACATTAGTTGTTTTTTTCAATGCTAGTTTCAGAAATCCGAAGGGTCAATATAATAATAATATATGTATGTATGTATGTATGTCTTATGTACGCATATACCTATACTAGAGAAATTCAAACAAAGCTTTTTCACACACAGGTATATATCAATTGAACTAGAAATTTTTTTAATTTCCACTTCGTATATTCCTCATGAACATTGAATGCTTAGTTTTTCTCTCTCTATACATATAATATATATATATGTATATGTATGTATGTATTTATATATATATACACGTGTGTCATCGAACAACTTTGTTTATGGGTATCTTTTTTAGCTATATCAATTATTAAAAAGCCGTAGCATGTAATAGTAGATGAAAAATATGATCTTAAACTATAGGAACGAAAGCATTAAATGCCTACAACACTATATATTATACGAACAAATTAAATGCTTTGCATATTATGGGCTGCCGTTGCAGTTCCTTACACATGGGGGTAGGCCCTACATGATCACCGGTTCAGAACAAGAAGAAAAAGAGAATGTTTGCCGCTCAATAGGAAGAAGGATGGTTTGGTTTATAGGTTATATGGTTTCAAGATGGAGAAATTATTTCCAGCCGCCCGGGGGGGGGATGTTTAAACTATATCTTATATATAAATGATTGCACTCCTTTGCCTTTTTTCCTTTGATAGCATTAGTAGTTCCTCTTTCCTGATAAGAACATAAACTTTTGCAAAATACTCTAAATTCAAACCATACATAATATAAAACAAAAGTATGTTACAGTATAAAACTTTTATATACTACAGGCTTTGAACTTATTTTTAAGTTCAAATTCATTTGCTAATTACTCATGAAATTAGACAAATTCTAAACTATTTGTAATCAAAATTATTGTTACAATTGAAGAAATTGATAAATATGTTGATTTAACTAATGGTTAATTACATAAATATATCTTTTAATTTTAACTCATTTCATATTTTTTGGGATTGTTCAAATTTATGCACAATCTTACCTTTTCTCGGTCACTAAGACAGTATTGGTATTGAATACCACACAAAACACGGGACCCAAAGATCGGTTTCACCTTCTATTAACTATAGTGTTTAGTATCTAAAAGTAATTTTTATGTTTTTTACCACATTTATGTTTAAATTTGTTATAACAATCTTATAATAAACATGAAATAGTAAAATAGACATGAGAGATTAGTATCGCGGTTCGATAATCACCTACATTTGCGGGGCCATGCCTATATGTATGAACGATTCACTAAGTAAATAATATTACAATTCAAATGGACTTCTTCACCCCAAGATTCCCTCTCTAAATATGACGCCTATGACAACAATCTCATGAACATGCTAAGCAAGATCCCCTCAACTTAACGTTGAAATCCTTTCAACATAAAGTTTTCTCCCAAAAACCTAAATCTCTCCCAAAGAAAATAAAAATAAAATGTTCACAAAAATCTCTCTGTGAAATTTGAGGCTGAAAAGGTGTGCAAAGATTGTTGTGAGACTTCATTTAAAGGGTGTTTGGGAGAGTAGTTTAAACCATTAATTTGAGTTTGAGAACTGTAGCATATGAGAGCTTTACACTGTAGCATGTAAGAGCTTTACACTGTGGTATGTGAGAGCTTTACACGGTTACAGTTCAAACTATTGGTTTGAATAGTTTGAACTACTCTTCCAAACACCTTATTAAATAGCAAAAAGTGTCGATTGTCATATTCTTCATTGCAATGCACTGTCTGGATTTTATTGTTTATTTTGTTACAACAAATCTTCAAATTTTGGTATAAAATCAATTCTTAATTGAATCTTGAAATCTTCCAATTAGAGCAGCACGAATCTCTCAGAAACC
Source organism: Artocarpus heterophyllus (assembly GCA_025403435.1). Lineage (NCBI taxonomy): Eukaryota > Viridiplantae > Streptophyta > Magnoliopsida > Rosales > Moraceae > Artocarpus > Artocarpus heterophyllus. Next base: position 31,585,703 of record CM046343.1, read on the forward strand.
TTCCACACATCTAGATGAGTTATTTAGCAAAACAAAACTCTTTTTGCAAATCAAGTAACTTAACCAATTTCAACTTTCCAAAACCAATAAAAATTGTCTTTACACAAATCGATCAAAATTGGTTGTTATGAAGCAGTTTCCGTAAACATAAAAAGCCCTTTAATAATCCCTTATTGCGTATAAACAATAAATCAATGAGATTTTTGAAAAACGAGTATAGTTTTAACTTAACAAAACAAGAAGCAAAAAGAAAAACAAGTTTCAACTAAAATTGAAACTTTTCAAAACCGATTTCTGCAGTAAATTGGTCAAAAACAAAATCACAATCAAATCTTACAATAGACAAAATAATACCAACCCTAAAATCCCAACGATACTCGATGGTGTTCTAAGTATTTATTTATTTTTTATATATAAATGTGATACAATTTGTTTGATACTTCAAAATGTAAGGTATAATTTTTTTTTAAAAAAAAACCTATAATGTATGGCTAAAATATTATGGTTATATACAGATTTATCAAAAAGATTCATCATCATGTACATAGAACATGACTTAACGCACTTGGCCCCATTATAATATTGACAACCAGAGAAAGAAGACAATGTTGAAAAGTTATGCGCAAAACCTTGACTTAGTTGACTATCTTTGATTTGATTGACGGCCGATGTATTTATCATGGAAATGACTTTTTGTGTAACACAAATATTCCGGGAATGGGATTTATGTTTGAAAAGTTTCTCCATTTTTTTATTAGAAGGCTTAGGCTCCACAAAAATAGTTTATTAAAAGAATTTATTTTCCCAAAATAAGTGATTCATGCTTGAGAGCACAGTTCTAACTTTTGATAGATTTTTCTTTATTAGTTCTAGCATTCTCCGTCATATATGCACCATGCGAAGATTTGGAATGCTACAATCAGAGTCATTAATATTATTTAAATTGTGTATGCTTAGCAGCTAACTAATTTTCTAACACATTTTTGGGTAGAGAGAATAGTGAGTGATGCCTAATCCCATAATTAAAAGGCACACGTAAAAATATGTCCAATTTCATTGGAGAACTTGGGTTTATGGATTATTTTTGAATTGACTTAAAAAAAAAAAAACAAACAAAACAATGTCTTGGAAAGTTCAGGATCGCCAAGTTGAATCTATCAACATTTATGATATGAGAATTATTTGTCTTAAAAATCTCACAACTACTTAGTTTTAGTGTTAAGTGGATTCAACTTTAGAAGTACCTCAACTATCTGGGCCAATCTTTCCCTTGCTGTTGTCTTTTAAAATACTAAAGCAAAGCCCCAATCTAAGATCCATGTGTGAAATTATTTTTCTTTGGATCAAAATATAAAGGCGTGGCTCAAAAATGTTCATTAGGTCTTTGTTTTCCGACGGTCGAATTTATATAAAATTATGATTTTGATCAGATTTAATGGTTTAAAAATGCATACTATTGAGAAAAATAACCACTGAAAAACGACCCCTGAAAAGAAATAAAATATCACTTTTTTTGCCCCTTCTAGAAGTCTATTTGGTTCTTGGTCTTGGAAGATATATACGTAAGGGAAATAAACTTTTCAAACATCATACAACAAGGAAAATAACGTCTTGTTTTAAATGTAACAATTTCCTTTGTCGTGACTTTCCCAAGAATCAAACGGAATCTAAAGGCATAAGGCACATTTTTTAAATTTTAATATTCTCGGTTGTAGTCAATTTTGGAGAGGCGAATCAGATTGTCCACAATTTTCCATTCTAAAAGCAATTCATAGTACCACGCACACAAGTTTGTTGGGGACCAAACAATTGTGCATTACTGGTCCCCCCCTCTCTCTCTCTCTCAAGGCCCAAGGACAAAAACCCTTTTTAGATGGGAAAGAACCCAACTAACTTCATTTGATTAGCTCATCTAATCTCTCTCTCTCTCTCTCTCTCTCTCTCAAAAGGCCCAAGGACAAAAACCCTTTTTAGATAGTAAAGAACCCAAGTAACTTCATTTCATTAGTTCATCTAATTTCCCTTTTGGATTCTAGCGTTGATTTTTAATCACAAGAATAACTAAACATGAAAAGATTCCCCTCTCTCACTCCTCTTTCTCATTTGAACCACACATTTGGATGATTAGTATTGAGATAAATTTAATTTCTTGCTGTAAGTGCACGCCAAAGCTTGTGTTATATGTGCTTATGAAAACCACCTAAGCTAGAAATTTCTTATTTTCACACCATGTATACATTTGTACACGCCAAACTTGTACAATATGATTGAAAACAAATCCTAGGGTCAATTGTATAGATAAACTGATCTTACAATGTTTGCAAAGGGGGAGAAAGAACTCATAGCTATTAGTGGTGGACATACAATTTCTTGTTACTCATATGCAAACCAAGTTTCTAAAGTATATTTCGGAGAAGAGTTTAGAATTTCTTGCCGTGTTTCTATTTTTAAGCATTAGAAAAAGAGAAGTAAAGTTAAGGCTTTTTAATTTGTATTTAGATAGTATATAGAAAAGTATCTTTTGATTTTAGAAGAGCGTTTGGTCCTGCTTGATTAAATAAGTCAAAAACTTTTATTAGTATAAAAGATATTGATTTTAGAAGAGCGTTTGGTCCTGCTTGATTAAATAAGTCAAAAACTTTTATTAGTATAAAAGATATTGTAACTCAAGATGGAATTTTAATTTATTATTCTTACACTAAAAATGTAAATTGAAGAACTTTTCATATGCACTTTTTTTTATAAGCATCAAATAATGGGCTTCTCACAGTAGTCCTTATAAAAACAAAAAAACCTTTGAGGGTCTATCCAAACACATCAAAAACAGCTTTTGGAATAAATAAGCCAAAAATAACTTTTTTTAGGCATTATAAACAGGCACTAAAGGGTTTGCTAAGAAGAAGAAGAAGAAGAAAAAAGAAATACAACTTGTTTTGCAAACTCTACTATGTGAAAAAATTCATGAAAATTTTGCTTGGCCAAAAGCTCAGTAGGTGGAGACTCTCCCCAAACTATTTGCATCCCACTTATTGTAAGGAAAATTTTCCATATTCTGAATAATATATGTACATATATTCTATTTCAGATTGTATAGAATAAAATGAAACAATCCATATTCGTCAGGGGCGAAATCTAAAACAATCCTTGTAAAAAAAATTTCTTAAGAAGATAATGATGTATATAATTTACTATGATGCATCGAATTAAATACCTAACAGGTTCAATTCAGGAATTTTTAAGGGCAGAGTTAGAAAAATGAGTTAAGAAAGACGAACGTGGGACAAATAAAAAGATGAAAAATTTTGAGAAAGATAAAATAAATTTCAAGGGGCTAAATTATTTATTAAACTTCGTATATAAATTTAAAAGAAAATAAAAGTTTAGGATAGTGGTCCACTTCGATCCTCAAGTGGTTTCGCCGACAGGTATTTTCCATTTACAAAAGAATAAAAATAATGAAAACAAAGCAACACAATAGGCAAAAAGGACAATAACACCTGATATATTTTTTTAAATAATTGTAATGTGTTTGATTTATTTTATCAAATACACAAATTACAAATTCAACGTTATTTTTAAAATATAGTGTTATTCCAACAATAAAAGTCCCAGAATTACAACTATTTCTGTCCACACAAAAGAACGTAAAGTCCATTATCTTCTCCAAGAATTAATGCATGCTTTAATCATCATTCATAAGTCCACGTAGGATTGTGTTCAATACATGGAATGAGATCTCAGAGAACGACCGAGTTCAACTCCCTTTGCTATCAATGGAACTTCCTTTTTCTATTTTGTGACTTTCCCGGGAACCAAACGCCATGCCAGCACTTCTTTCTCTCACCTTCTCCCCAACACCGCCAATCTCCTTTCCACGCAACAGAATCCAGTGCTGTAGCAGCTCTGGCCAGTCCAACAATGGCTGGCACGCCGGCACTTTTCCCGAGAAGCAACATCTCGCGAGCGGAGGCGGCGGCGGAGGAGGAAGAGTTCCGCCGCCCCGGCCTCGCAGGATAATCCTGGTCCGGCACGGCGAGAGCGAAGGGAACGTCGACGAGAGCGTGTACACGAGGACGGCGGATCCAAAGATCTCGCTGACGGAGAAAGGGAAGGCTCAGGCGAAGGAGTGTGGGAAGAAGATTAGGGAAATGATCGAGAAGGACGGGATCGAGAACTGGAAGGTCTACTTCTATGTCTCGCCATACAGAAGAACCCGCGAGACTCTTCGGTTCGTTGGTCGTGCCTTTGAGCGCTCCAGAATCGCCGGCGTTCGCGAAGAGCCTCGCCTCCGCGAGCAAGATTTTGGTACTTTTTCTCTTTCTCTTTCTCCCTCTAGAAATCGGGAATTCGAAAACCGAAATGCAAGCAAAACTAGAAAGCATTGCGTATAATTGATGTTCTAGGAGTCGTCTTAGCTGGAATTTCTCATGTAGGAATCGGATTGTTTGGAATTAATTTGTGATTTTCTCGGGAAAAAGGAAATTTTCAGGATAGAGAGAAAATGCGAGTTGAGAAAAGACTAAGAAATCTTTACGGCCGTTTCTTCTTCCGGTTTCCTGATGGAGAATCCGCTGCTGATGTTTATGACAGAATTACAGGTATTAATTATCATTATTGTTCATGAAAGCAAAATTTTGTCTTTTTGTTTTTTGATGATTTAATCAAGTGTTTAAGTAATGCAGGATTTAGGGAAACGCTCCGATCGGACATCGATATCGGGCGGTTTCAGCCGCCGGGGGATCGGAATCCGGGCATGAACTTGGTGATAGTTTCACATGGTCTGACACTGAGAGTGTTTTTGATGAGATGGTACAAATGGACCGTGGAGCAATTCCATGGATTAAATAACTTTGGCAATGGAAAGATGATGGTTATGGAGAAAGGTTACGGTGGAAGGTATTAAATATTAATAATCATAAATTAAGCATTACATTAATGAAGTTCATTTGATTATTAGGACAAATTACGATCATACACTTAATGGCATTATTAGCTCATCATTCTATCATATATATATATATATATATATATATATTTGAATTATGTAATTTATAGGGTATTTGAGAAAGTGGTTTAAACCATTAGTTTGGGTTTAAAAAATATAACATTTAAGAGTTTTACACTGTTCGCGATTCAAATTTACTCTTCTAAACACCCTATTAGATTTGCGGGTTTAGTTTTTAGGATGTTGATTTGGACATATCACATACATTAATATGCATGGAAAGTATGTCTTTATTTTGAATTGTATTCTCTGTTGTCTACAGGTATAGCTTAGCAGTACATCACACTGAGGATGAGCTAAGAAAGTTTGGTTTGACAGATGCTATGCTGGCTGATCAGGAATGGTAATTAAGAAGTTAATATGGTCTTTAATTCTAATTATTCCAAGAAAATTCCAAATACTATGAATGGTCTATGTTAGTCTGACTTTTGGTGATTGTTGATCACTTTTGATCAATTAGGCAAAAATATGCAAGACCCGGCGAGCTGAACTATGACTGCCCGATATTGACATCCTTCTTCAGCCACTTTGATCAAGAATGTAACGCTTCGGATTCGGAACTGATCGTGCCGTGAGTTATCGGCAACATTCCGGCTCACACCATGGAATGAAAGCTCGGACGACGCTGTTGTACGAACGACAAAGAGCCTAAACATGCATGTTTCGTAAGACGTATTCCAATGCTATGTAGCAGTAGAGCAAACATGAAATGTACAGATCTGTATATGATCTAGATAGAACATTGGAATCCCACAAACAATTTAATAATAGATAATCTAATCCCGATAATGTTTTCTTAGAAACAAAAGAAAAATATATTATGATAAAGGGAGGAAGCAGAGCTTGTCAAATTTTGTTCGTCCCAGTCTTGGTGTAGAGACGGTTTGACAGAACTTATTCTAATGAGATCCTCTCAACTACGTCAGGTTTCGATGCATTTTTTAGGATTCTTGAAATTTTGAGGTGACCCTAGCTTTTTCAGGGTAAGAAGGTAGAGAAAATGCCTCAAGTCAATTACCGCATAATAATTTAAATATAAAAACAATTTTGATTTATCTAATTTCATTTGAGTTATCATTTACTAAATTTCTTTATCAATCGTCAAATAAAGTCGACTAAAATGAGAATCATTCTCTATGCTATCTATATGTAGTATTTTTTTTTTCAATCACACGTTGTAAACAAATACAGTCGATATTGTGTTGTGTATATAATGTATATAATGGGTATACACTATATAATTAAATATAAAAATTTCTAGGGCATTTCATGACTATGGAATAAATCAACTCTTAAGAAATCATCAATATAAATAATTGAAAGTATGTGCCAAGGTAAAGAGAATAATAGAATGAAGACAATATGGTGTAGTCTTCTCATTGAATAAACTAGGCATTTATAGTATTACAAAATACAATTTAAATATTGAAAGAGGAAACTAGCTAATAGGAAAGCAATCAAGATAATAATAATGGGGTGTTTGGTATGCAGTAATCCTGAGGTGGGAATGAGAATCTTATAGATTCATATGTTTGGTATGCAGTAATTTGAGTTTTGGATTCTTGGGAAACTCATTCCTATGGGATTCAGATTATCTCATTTTGGGGTAATCTGAAGCCCACCGAACAAGGTGATATTCACATTCCTGGGAATCTCAAAACTATGAAAATCTCACTTTTTTTTTTCATGATGATGATGATATTATTATTATTATAAATTAATATTTCTATGCAACATAAATATAAAAATTATATCCATATAAAATAATAATTTGATAATAATGATAATAATAACATTAACAATAATAATAAACATATATAATATATTATATATACAATATCTAAATATAATATATATAAATACTATAATAATAAAATAAAATAATTCTGTACTATTATTATAAATTAATATTAGTATATGATATAGATAAAAATATTATATCAATATTAAATTATAATTTAATAATAAGAATAATAATAACATTAATAATAAAAACATAATAATATAACATCAATATGAATAGTATAATATTAATATTAATAATCATAGCAATGTCAATATTAAACTATATAAATACTATTGTAATAATTATAAATATAAAATATAGCTAAATATGTTTAATATTTTCTATAACAATATGTTTATTTAATGTTAATATTAATATAAATACTAATATATTATTAAGAATTATATTTTTATTATTATTTATATTCATATCAATATATTTTATATTATATACAACATTTTAATATTAATATATTGTTAAATAATAATTCTATGATTATTATAAATTAATATTTTTATATAATATAAAGAAAGTATTATATTAATATAAAATAATAATTATTTAATAATAATGATAATAATAACATTAATATTCATAGTAATATTAATGTTAAATTATATATAATATTATTTTATTATTTTTATTTATATTATTATTATTTAATATTAGTATTAATATATTATATTGATACATTTAATGTTAATACTAAAATTATTTTGTCAATTATACAAGATTCATATGTACAATCAAACACAATAATGTATTACTCTTAGAAATCTAATAGAAGATTCTTATGTCCAACCAAACGTAATAATCTTGGTTCTTGGGAATCATATTCCCTACAATCATTTTCTCAGGAATATGATTCTTACTGATTACTGCATACCAAATGCCCTCTAAAGGAAAGGACAATTTAGAAATCTAATATTTACAAAATTTAAATAATATCAAGTTGAGTAAGTGACAAATACTACAAAATGTTAATAACAGTCAGGCACTCAGAAGGATTAGTAAGGGCTGTACTGGAGTGAAGATTAAGTGTAGGGGAGGTAGCAAGAGGTGTAGTAACGAGTTTGGCATATGTCATATGTCTACAAGCATGAAGATAAAAAATATACCGACGTTGAGATAGAAATAACCCCTTAGGATATGGAAGAACCTCTACACGAGGAAAATAAGTCAAGGACCTAAGATACTATATAGAAAACTGTTGAGCAAGAAGAGTAATGAACTCATGAATAGCCCCATCTAATATCATCAACATATAGAAAAAGATAGATCAAAATACCAACTGTGTTGAAGATGAATAGAGAGGCGTCTACGTGGGAGTTGACAAAGCTAGAAACAATAAGAAATTGATGCAACTCATGATACCATGCATGAGGCACCTACTTAAGACCATATATAGGTTTACACAACTTGCATACATGTTATGGATGATCATGATAAATAAAGCCTGATGGTTGAGCCACAAAGGCATCTTCAGTCAAGGTATCTTGGAGGAATGCATTGTTGACATCAAGTTATCAGAGAGACCAACGTCTGCTTACAGCAAGACTGAAAAAGATGAACGGTGGTTGGCTTGATAACTATACCAAATGTGTCATTACAATCTATAAACTAAAGGTGTTCATGTATTGAAATCTCAGGATTTAGGGGGGTTAATCCGTAATCTAATCCAAATATATCGAATTGAGATTTTTCCAATCCAAAACCAATCCGTGAGAGTCCCAATGTAATTCAATTCAATCTACGAACAACAGATTCTATGGATTGAAATCCACAAATTCACTTATTGGGTTTCAATTAATTAAAAAAACTAAGAATAAAAAAGCATAATAGAACATGACATGAGGGTGAAATTTCTGAGACTCTAGAGTGAAAATGTATAGGACAAATAGGAAATTAGGGATTATTTGTATTTTTTAGGTTTGAATTGAAGAGTGAAATGGGATAAATTTGGGCTTTATATAGGTTGTCTTTTAATTTTTTTACTTAATAAGACTCTAAAAAATTTTACCCATAACCTGCATATATACATATATATATTAATTTAGAAATTTATATTAGTTTAAAAATTTATATACACATATATATAAATGTGTAAAATTTAATTATTATATATATATATATATATATATATCGGATTCACAGATTAGAAAAATCTCAATCCAAAACTAATCCATATATATCGAATTAAACGGATTACATGAATTAGAGGATTTCGTGAACACCCCTTCTAGAAACCTAATATTTACAAATTTTAAATAATAAATGATATTTTAATCAATATCTTCGTTACAAGGTTTCAAATTAACTGTTTTTGTTTGGTTGTTCTGCGACAGAAAGAATTAAGGCCCAGCATTTTATTGGCATTTTTACCTTTTTATTGGGTATTTAAGAACTTAGTTAGAACCTGTATTAGAACAAAAAATACTATAACATGTGAGAAAAAGTATTATAAAAAGTTAGTTGGTACCTCAAAAATAAAATCTTATTCTCAAACATTCTATTAGTCGTTTCTTTAGGCTATTTCCCTTTTTCCGATAATTAGGATCGGCAATTGTAGACACAACACGATGACACGATATTAAAACAATATGAAATAAACGGGTTTGAAATGCACGTTTATTAATTGGGCTATAAATGGGTTGGCACGAATAACATGAAAATAAACGAGCTGGATTTGTGCTAACACGTCTAACACGCTTTAACACGTTTAATCAAACAGGCAGTAAACGTGTCGACACGACAAGATACGATCCGCCCTTTTATAACGCGTTTAAACATAAAAATAAAAATATTTGAAATATTTGTAGTAGGTTAGTATTAATTAGATATTGTATTTTTGGTTAATTTTTTTAATTTTCAGTTAACTGGGTCATAAATGTGCTCTATACGTGTTGTTATCGTGTCAACCCATCACGGCTCGCTTAATAATCGTGTTAATCGTGTCATGCTATGTTACACATGCCATAGGCGGGTCGTGTTCGAGTTTGCATTTCTAGCACGTTTATTACTGGTATCGTGTTCATGTTCAGCCTCATCATGTCGTACTGTAATCTTGTTGACACGAACATTACATGTGATACGATTTTGCCACCCCTACCGATAATGTCATTTTCTACTCTCTCTGACCCCTTTATTCTCTCTCTTTTTTATCCATATCTAACTCTTGAAATTTTCGCTCATTCTTAAAGATTTTACTCTTTTTTTTGTTCTTTTTCAATATCGCTACTGATGTAGTCTTGTTTTTCTTTACCTGTAATGTGTTTTTCTGTCTTTATCTTTGTTCCCTTCTATGCCGTCTTCTCCATTTAGTGTCAATGTTCCATTTTATGTCGTTTATACATGACACTGTCGTAAATCTCTTTAAGTTTAAGTTGTTTTGTCAAGGCAAATGTTGTCGTTTCTTCAGGTGAATACTGTCGTTTTCTCTCAAGAGCATTTCATCTCTTGGATTTCATCGTGGTTTCCGGTGATAACGTTTGTTTGCGGTACAACCGTCGTTGTATATCTTTCATCTAAAAGGGGGAGGAAAGGAAAAAACAAATGGTTGTATATCGTGTTATTAGTTTTATCGTTACCTCCCCCTTTTCTTTAGTATAACTGCAGTTACCATCTTCACTTCGTTTTTGATCAATATTGTCGTTTGTAAGTCACTGTAGTAAGTTTTTTTATTTTTTTTCCGATCTTTTCTCTACCCACCATGGCTTTCTTTGTACGTGTTTTGTTCTTATTATTGCCGTTTTCCTGTCGTTTAACGTCTCTCTCGGGGGGCGTTGTTTACTCGACTCATGTAGCGGTCGTTTACCTTATTAATTCTTGTTTGTCCATTTTGATGTCGTTTTTGGCTAATATTTTGTTTGGAAATAGACAATTTATTAAGGGAAGAATTTAAACTGCGTATACTTATAGAATATTAGAGTAGTTTCCTTAAAAATATAAAAACAAAAAAAATAAAAAAAAATAAACCGAAAGAAAGAGAAGGGTGGCTAGACTTCTTATAATATTGGTGCCAAGGGGAGACAGTCAATCATCTTCTGCTTTTTTGCTCGTTCAGCTTAAACGCCGTTCTTTAATCGGTGTGGTTCGTTTGGCGTTGTGGATTGTTGTTTACTTACTCATTTGTCGCACCAGATATGTCGTTTTCTCTTTAACTGTCGTGAAGGTATCAAAATGGAGATGCGGGGTATCGATCCCTGTACCTTGCGGGTGCCAAGCGAGCGCTCTACCCTCTGAGCTACATCACCGGATGTGTGTATGTTAAGATTTTAAAAAAAAAAAAAAAATTTCTATAACAATGGCAATTTCACACTTTTTTTTTTTTTTTGCTTTTATGGTTAAAAAAATTATCTGGGCGTCTATTGCTAACAAACGCTTTCTCCAAGGCAAGAAACAGACGCCAGTTAAAACACATATATTCACTTTAATTTGTTTGTTTTTGTGTTTTTATTTTTATTTTTTGAAAACAATGGTAAGAGTATTTTTTTAAGTGCTCACCTTTTTGGTTGGTTTTTTTTTTTTTTTTTGGTTTTTCATTATATCTTCTTTGTACTTGTTACTTTCTGACTGGGTGGGGCTCACCAGCCAAACAACGCCACAGAACAATACTGAAAAACATTTGGCAGCTTGCTAAAATAGCAAGTGAATTTCGGGGATCGGTTTTTATTTTTATGATCGGTCGTATATAGAACAGTAAAATAAGGAAGTGACATAAAAACTAAAAAAACATAGAAACAAAAAAGAAAAAGAAAAAAGTAATAAACGAGGGTGTTTCCTTTACCCTTGATAAAATCGTCGTAAGAAAGTGAAAGGAGAGAGACGCATTAAAGCACCTTCCTGCTGTTGTTTTCCAGTTAATGTCGTTTGGTACTTTATGTCGTTTACCTTTCGTTGTCATTTTCCGTATGATATTGTGTCCTCCTTAGTTTTTAAAGCTTACCAATTTTCATTTTCATATTTTGTATCGAAAGTTATTAGTGTTTTAAATTTATTGTTGCTTTTGGATTAATGTCGTTTCTTTAGGCTATTATTGTCATCTTAATCGTGCATGTCGTTCTGAAGTTTTTGTGTTGTTTTGGAATTTAATTTCATTTTCTTGTTTATGCTTTTCGTTTAATCCTCTTTTGTTATCTATATATTGTCCTCTTCGACTTTTGTGTTGTTTACTCATAGAGTTGCTGTTTTATACCTTGATGTCTTTTTTTTTTTTGGGTTGAAGATTCACGTCGTTGTGTCTCAGGTTACTGTCGTTTTTACTTTGATGCCTGCTAATAGTATTCTTGTTGTGTCTAAGGTAAAAATATAGTTTTCTACCTCGCCCCCTTCCCAATTCACGCCGTGTACTTTAATCTTGTTTTCGTGCCCTTTTTTTCTACCTTATTGTCGTTTCCTTCGGTTAAGTGTGATTTTTCCAGATTCATATCCTATTTTTTATACCATATCGTTTGTTTTTCAAGTTGCTGTCGCTTGTACTTTGCTGTCTGTTTCTAGTATATTTTTCATTAATTTTATTGTCGTTTTCATAACATTGTCGTTTTCCTGTTGATGTCGTTTGTTTGAGTTGCAGTTGTTTTTACAGTTTACTGTTGATTTCTACTTGCTTGTTTAACTGTATGTATTTGAAGACGTTATTTCTATAATTTGATCAGACTTTTGTGACAGTCTCGAAGATTAACTCAAAATCTGACCCCCAAAGTCTCCACTCGCCTCAAGAAAAAATAAATAATAAAATAAGTCTCCACTTACCTTTTTTTTTTCTTTTTTTAAAATTTCTTAAAGCAACGATAGATCTTCCATACTTGAAAAGCATATATATAAATATATATATTCCATTCTTTTGTCCATGTCTTACAACTATTACCCTCTGACTAGGTGGGGTTCACAAGCCAAACAACCGAGCAGAGAATACTATGCTCCTTTGAATCATGTGAAAGCCTTGCTATAAAAAATAAAAAATAATTAAAAAAAAAACAAAAAACAAAAATTCAAAAACAACCTGTTTCAACAAGAACTCCGTAGTGATGTTAGCCCTTTTAAACAAAATCCCGCAAAAGAAAAAGAAAAAAGAATTACATTAGAACAATCATAAGACACGTACTTACCAACCCTTATCTTTGACACAAAATTACTCTACAATCAAATAAGTGAACACTAGCGATATTCTTTGTCATCTTCACCTGCAACATTCACGGCTTGTTTGGTTAGAATCGGAAAAGTTTATGCTTTGTTCGGGAAAGTCATTCTAACTACATAGTTTAAACTGCAACAGTGTAAAGTTTTTATATACTACAATGTAAAACTAAAGTTTGTTACAGTATAAAGCTCTCACATGTTACAGTATGTAGTTTTAACTACATAGTTTCAACCACTCTTCTAAACACCTATTAATGTCTCATCTTACCAAAGGGAAAATAAAAAAATAAAAAAAAAACTCCCATTTTCATTCCTTGAACTCCTTTCTATATTATTATTATTATTATTCTTATTATTCAACCAACACCATAAGATCCTTTAAGCAAGGTTTAGATGCTACAGTCCCAGAATTAATGAGCTACTTTGGATCCCACTCTTGCTAAAAACACAGACATGTAAAAAGTTCAAGGCAATCAAAGCCTCACAATTACACAACAATATTCCAGGCTCTTTAACACCATGACCGTTCAATATTTTTACTGAAATAAAGTTTATTTTGTACCTCACCAGGCTGAATTTTGAGAGCTATTCTAACAGCAACATGGTGCGAAACTGAGCAAGAAAAACAGAGAACTACTGAAAATGTCATCATTATTTAAGTCGTACAATGTGTTTTATCAAAAGAACTAGACCCTAAATCCCACCAACGACCACTTAAAAGCGGTTTACCAAAGGGTAATGCTAAAATCTACAAGGTTAGAAACTCTGTAATTCAGCCTTTTTTTACTTCAAGAAGTGGTGTGTAAGATGGCTTAAGTGCACTTGGCTGTGGGCTTGACAAATCTTTCAGGCAGAATACCCCATGTCCTTCGAGCAAGCAAGACTCGCGATTAAGATAAAGATCAGATACAAAGAAACTCCAATATTTAGCAGAAACAAATCACAAATAACAGCGAGTATGAGAGGACAAGGTTCCAAATTTGAGAACCAACTTGCCAAGTAGATGTTCCAGAGTTTCATTAACCGAAAAAAAAAAACCACAAATTTCACCGCTATATATCATTTTTCTTCTTCCCAACTAAACCAGGTCACCATCCGGTTAAACAGAAAACACTAAGGTCTACATGTCTATGTGAAGTCAAACGCCTCTATAAGAAAAAACCACCTTGGTTTAGGAAGAAAGAAGACCAACAAACTAATCAAATAAAGCAAAAAAATGGAGACATAATCAGCAGAAGAAGGTCTGAGGGGACAGACCCGTGAAAGCACCTTCTTTTTCTGCAACGTGGAACAATAAACTTCTACGAGTTCTCAATTGTAGGAGTTGTAATTCGTAAAGATCGTGTCCTTTCCTGCTCTCCGCTACGCCTCCAGAAGGCCCTTCTCCACCAAACTTCAAACGCTCTTTGTATATTCGGGCAATCTTCACCAGAGTTCAAGAACCGATTAAACCAGGCAAGCAAGATATCCTGTTGCCAAGCTAACGGAAGAGTAAGAATCGTGTTGCTAAGACCATCCTCAATCAAGTGTCGATCAAGTCCTTTTGATGCCCTTCTCATCCACCCAAAGTCATCATAAAATGGCACCAACCATGTACGCAAAAGCAAGCCTCTCACATCTTTGGACGCCAATAGCTGCCCTTTTCCAATGCCAACAAAGAGGCGTGCTGTAACTTTGCTTACCTCAAACCTATGGATTGCGGGCACCTTAGAATGTGCCTCAGCGAGTTCAGTTTGAGACGCCCACGTTTTCAAGAAATCCTCAGCAATCTGTCTATCAATCAAGATATCAAGAATCCAATGCAAATTATCCGCTTGCCTTGCAATCTGAACCACATCTTTGAGGTCTGATTCTGCCGCTTGCAAAAAATGTTGTCGGAGCAATGTCAAGCACCCATCACAAGCTGAGTACAAAGACTCTTTCCTGAGATCATTCTGAGACGCATTCTCACGAAGCATCTTCAACACCAATCCTTTCATCTCCCTCCTTGCCTTCTCATCTTTGCCGTCAAGAACTACATGCAAAAGCTTGAGAAGCACCTCCTCATTTTCATTTCCCTCTTCAGCCCCGTTATTAGCCACTTCAACTGAGACCCTTTTTAGAACTTCCCCTGCTCCAACGCCTTCGAGCCTGAGCTCCGACAAAAGTGATGCCACCTTCTCTTCTTCATCCTCTGCCCACGGTGCAGCTTCTAAGTACTCCAAACAAGATAAGACCCCAGCATCAAACCCAATTGCAGCTGAAACCTGAAGCAACACCAGACACTCAGAATTCAAACACCACAAAGCAGCATTTGCAATCTTTCTGTCTGCCAATTCAATTCAAGCAAACAAGAAAAACAACTTATTACTATTTGTATATACTCTTTCCCTATTTCCGTGGAATAATTCTATTCATTGTTGTCAACTCTTGAATGTCATTTCAATGTTGGTTGTTGAATCAGACCAAGTTCCTCAAAGACCCAAATAGCGAATTTTCCAAAAGTAAGATGTCCTATTTCCTTATCTATGATCCATAGCCTATGGTTTCCTAGGAAACAAAGTAAGAAGAAAAATAAAATAAAATAAAATAAAAATTGAGAAAATGATGCAGTTTGGTTACCTTCAAAATGTCAAGAACTTTGGGAACATCCTCCCTCATGAGCTTCCTCCTCAGATCCTTGCAATACATCAACCTCAGAGTCTCAATGTAAACCTCAACATCCTCGCAATCCGCGATCTCCACAATGTGCGGCGGCGGTGGCGGCGACGCCGCATTGCACGCCGCCGATCTCTGCTGCTTCGCCCAGCGATCGGAGAGCTTCGCGGCGAAGAACCGGCTGTTTGCGACGAGAATCTGTCGGTGGACGTTCATGGAGATGCTGATTCCGTCTCTGGAGCTGAGCGTGAGCTTGATGTCACTCGACGACGCGTCGTTGAACTGGTTTTCCGGGCTCCGGGAGCTGAGAATCTCCGAAATCCGCTGCATCGCCAGGGCCTGCTTGTCCTGTACCGTTATGACGACTCCGCTAGGGTTTCTCTGCGAGGCGAGAGCGACGTTGCTCGACTGGATCTGAGTCCGTGGATGCACGTCGGGCTCGCTCGCCATCATCTCGAAAAGCGTCGGGCTCGATCGGGTCTTGTCCGTTGGCGGAGGCGGCGACATAGGGTTCAGCAGGCCGGCGGTTAGGACGGAGTTGAACCTGCTGAAGCTCGACGGAAAGGACGACGACGACGACGTCGCGTCATTCTGGTTGTTGTTGTGGTGGTGGTGGTGGCCGCCAGAGCTTCCGTTACCATTGACGGCAGAGGTGAAGTCCATGACCGGAGAGAGGCTCCCGGGGGAGAACCGGATCCTGAAAGTCGACGGCGACGAGCAAGGAGACGCAGATGGTTGATACGACGCCGTCGTGACCGTCTGGACCCGCTGACGTGGCAGAGCTGGCGGGGACGGCGGCGGAGGGGGAGGCGGCGGGACGGGCTTCGAGGCGGCGGGGAAGCACCACGTGTCGTCGGTGGAGACGACTGTCGGGTGGCTGTTGACGTGGCAGGAAAACCCGGCCCCGGCGGCGGCCGAGGCGGAGGCGGAGGCGGAGGCGGAGATTGTGGGTTCTCTGTACTTTCGGCGTTTGGGCTTAACGTGTTGGGTTTGGGCTTTACCAATGCGAGCTTTTGTTGTCGTCGTTTTAATAGTTGTTGTTGCCATGAAAAACGCGAGATTAAATGACCCCAGTTGTTTGTGTGTTATTGTCGTTTAGTCTGAGGACATTGGCATCTGAGCAGATAGAGGGGAAATTATTAAAAAAAACAGAGAGATATTAAAAATGGCGGAGGAAACGAGACAGAGATAGGTGTGTGATCAAGGGCAGTAAAAAAGATACGAGGAGAATGATGATGAAGACAGCAAGTCTGAGAAAGCATTAAATGTTAGAGATATATAGAGAGAGAGAGAGAGAGAGAATAAGAGAGAGAGTGTGTAATTGCAGTGGGTGATGAATCCTAAGCTAAGTATCTTCCCTTGTTTATTTAAGTTTTTTTATGGAGTCAGAGAGAGAGAGCTCAAATGCCAAATGGGTATTAGATGATCTTGAGGTTTTTTTTGTTGTGGATTTTGGATAGATAGGCTTTTTGGATGTCTACGCCGGGAAGCTCCGGAGATGTCAGATAAAGAGAGAGAAACAGAGAGAGAGAGAGAGAGAGAGTGGGCGGTGAACGGTGACATTATAGTATAGTCCCCACACAAGGCGTGGTACTTTTGTTTGTTTCGGGCATGCAAAAGAAAGAAGGAAAAATAATGATGTGGGACGTTTTAATAATGGTGATGTCTCTTTAAACAAATGGGCTTTTTTTTTTTTTTTTTGGCAATTGGTGGGAATTTTGGTCATAATATCGCGTCGTGTTGTGCTGGTTATTTAATTTGCGTACGTGCGTTCTTTGGTTCATTATTGGCTTTTATTTTGTTTTGGTTTGCCCTGGTCATTTTGTTGGCCACTCTTTGGCCTAGCTCTATCGTTAGTTTAGGTAACTCGTACTAGGAAAATTGAAGGAAGGTGTTAATTTGGAGGAATTGGGGTACCTCTAGCTCTGAGAATATTTCGCTGCTCTAGAATAAGGACTGTAGGGGTAGGAAGTGGGATTACAAAATGAGCTAAAATTTTATCGAGAAAAACAAACAACTTTGCCATCTCACTATTGATGGTGGCGACAAGGTGACAAGAGAATGATTTATTAAGATTTTCTCTTATTATTTAGAGATTGATTCTTCTTATTTATGTGGCTACAATTATGTTTATCAATGGGTCTGCTGAATACAGCTCGGGTTGCTGTGATTTAGACTCTAACTGAAAGCTAGTAGACAAAAACATAGATCGGGTTCTTTTATTGTTCTAGTTGTGGTCTCGACAAATTCTTTTTAAGACATGAGGACAACGATGATGCCCTTTTATTTTTTTTATTTTTTAACTTTATCATCTCACCAAATTATTGGTAGCTTATAAGTTATGTTTGCGGAACCATGCAAGAAAATAAAATATGAACTATAAATATTATCCATAATAAAAAATGATTAATATTATTAATCAATATAAGTTCTCGATACAAATAATAGGAAAAGAGGAATATTAATTTTTTTTGTCATAATTTACATGTGTTTGAAAAATAAGTTGAGTTGAAACTTTTATGTTGTTTATAGTTAAAACTAAGTGGTTCGAACTCTTTTCTCGAGAGCACCGTAAGCTATTTATATGAATGTCCATGAAATATAGTTAGCAATTGACAAACCTAGCTTAAAAAATGTATTCATTCTTTGATGAAGGAGGAATCGAAAATTGTCAGTCACTAAAAAAGGCATGCTTGTTTTCGGAATTCCTTGGAAAATGTCATGTTGACATTGTGGTTGGTTTTATATAATTTTCACTTGATCTGACTATGCTCTACATCAACCACCAACATGATTTATAAGACCAAGAAGCCTCTATCATGTCAATCATAAGTAACGTCACGCTTGCTTGTAAGCATTCTTGGAAAGTGTTATTTAGCTTGGTTTTTAATCCAAAAAATCCTTTTCATCTTTACAATATAACTCTGTTATTAATAAAATTTTAAGACATTTTCATAGTGTAGTATATAGTATATTTTCTAAACTGAGTCTCATTGTTTTATTAGTAACGAGATTATAATTCTATCAGGTTACATAAAATTGCTTTTTTAATTGAGAAAGGTCTGGAGTTTGGTAAGATGAAGTTGGCAATTGCTTCTTATAATAAATTACAATGAATTAATATAATGATTAATTATGAACCATAATGAATGAAAATAATGTACATGTAATATAT
The DNA here is from genome assembly GCA_025403435.1 of Artocarpus heterophyllus. Taxonomy (NCBI): domain Eukaryota; kingdom Viridiplantae; phylum Streptophyta; class Magnoliopsida; order Rosales; family Moraceae; genus Artocarpus; species Artocarpus heterophyllus. The sequence continues at coordinate 31,604,444 of CM046343.1, forward strand.
TTTAATTCTTGATTATGAATGGAAGCATATACCTTCACTTAAGTATTAAAATTTCAATTTTTATATATAAATTTTCTCTAAAAAATCACTTCCATCCTTATTTAAATAAAAAAAATTATACTTGCACCGTTGCTCAATAATAAACTAATAATTATGTTTAAAAATATACTTTATCCAATATGAATATTGTGCCTTTACTTTTAAATTCCTAACTCTACTCGCTATAAATAATTAAATATGAAACTTATCACATTTATTTCTCACTTGATTTAGAATTACCCTTGAAAGACAACTAGATGTATTAAGAATCGCCCAAGGAACAAGAAATTCTTTTCTTTAGAACAGTGGTTTCTTTCTTTAGCATTACTTTTTTTTTTAAATCCCTAAAGTTTAGTTTTACTTTGTATAATGTAAAATCCGCTCTTTTATACATTGAATAACTCAAATATATATATATACACACACACACACAAGTATAACAAAAATAATTATATCTTACTTTGTACTTCTAATTCATTTATATTAACACTTTTGATCATCTACCCACTTGAGGGGGGAAAATATCATGACTATCTAAATGTACATTAATCATTAAAATTAAATAATTAAGTCAAGAAAGCCTTGGGTTCTAAGCTAAAACTAGAGGGACAAAAAGTGATGGCTCGTTTTTTTTTTTTTAATAACAACAATAAAATAAAAAGCGCGTGTATCTCTTGTGAAAAGCAAAATCAATTATATTGAACTCAATAATTAATATGTAGGACAGAAATAGAAGCTTGTTTACGTTACATTCTTTTCCATCGTTTTCTCTTCATCACACACTGTGATATTTTTCTTGGTTTTCACTTTTTTGATGCCTTGACATCTTAGATGTCGTGTTAAAGTCCCTAACTTGAACTCACACCCTTAGAACGGTGCAAGAAAAATTAGTCAGAATTGATAAGGACGTGACTGAACTAATATAATAAGGTAAACAAAGTGATAAAATCTTAGAGAGTACAAAATAAAAATTTTATATGCAAAATTAAAAAAAAATCAGGTAGAATGGCCATCTACTTCGTAAGTGGTCCAGCCTCTTGTCTTCTTCTCTCTCTCTTTCACACATAAATATAAGAAATCCTTTCAGTTTTTTATATATGAGAAATATCTTTCACATTTTTTTGGTCACGTATATATCGGAGAGGACAATTTGGCTAATTCCAGCACTATCCTATCTGCCAATTGCCCTAGGCATATTCTTCGCTTTACATAGGAGGAAAAATAATAATAATAATAAATAAAACCCTCATCACAAGTCATGATTTATGTCTTGTGGTAATCTTGGTGACAAGCATTGGCCCACGTTAATACTTTTTGTAGCCCACTTACAAGACCTTCCTTGCGTTCCCCTTTGACTGAAAAAAAAAGGAATATTGTTGAATCATGGTCGGAAACAAGAAAATGCATTTTTAAATAAAATTAGGTGGGATTCTTGTAACACATAATCTGAGTTTGAACTTATGTCTCTTTGATAAATAAGCATCAACCCTAGACCAAAGCATTTTAGCCATGATGGTGATGATGCTTATTTGCATGAAGGTTTTATGGTGGTATACTCTTTTTATGCACCATAAATTAAGCGATACTTATAAAGTAGGTGTAACGGTATTGCATAAAAAATCTCATGCAACATTCAATCTCATATCAACAAGTGTTGGTTAATATAACTTGTATTATTTTTATTAATAGTTGTTTGCATTATTTATATTAAATTTTGTGTACCAATTAACATGACGTTTTTCTTATTCAAATGGGGTTAGTACTAGTACTTGATATTGATTGTTAAGGCATACTTGTTTCGTTCAAGCACAATGGTGGAGGTATTTTTTTGTTATGTTTTTAGCTTTTAGTTTTTATTTATTTATTATTTGTTTTTGTTATAAAAAATTATCGTAAAAGTTTATAATTTTAAGAATAATAGGCCGAAGATTTTGTTTACGATTCATAACCTTGAAAAGTTACATTCATTAGAGAATTTTGTGGATCCTCGGCCAGTTTGTTATATATACACACAAAACGAAAAATAGAAGGTAAGAAAGACAAAACTTTGTGGTTGCGGCAAATTCATACTCTGGTCTATCAAAAGAAGAGCTTGAATCATCTCGTTCTAAAAAAAAGACAAAACTTTGAAGTATGCCTTTTGCGTTTGAAACTTGAAATTTGACCAGTTATTTGTCTTTGTTGTCGTTTCCCTTTTCTTTTATAGGCTTTTGTCTTTCTCTCAGGTTGTATGTGCTTTCCATATTCACGTGGTTTGAGTACGATTTTGTCGTTTCTTGACTGCTGTATTTTCCTATTTTACCTCGAGTACTCTTGTCGTTTCCACGATAACGTTGTCTCTTTATATTGTTGGTTCTCCTGTTTTTTTGTCGTTTTAGAGTTGATATCGTTTCTTTTTTACTTTTCAAAGTTGATACCATTTCCATTCCTTTCTAGGTTAACGTGTTTTTCCAAATTCACGTCGTTTAAGTATGATGCTGTAGTTTCTATTTTGTGTGGATAAGTATTCTTCTTATTTTCTCATCAGAAGTCGTTTATCTAATATATTATTTTCCATTTTTTATTTTGTTGTACTTTTACAGATGTCGTTTGTTCAAGTTGCAGATGTTTTTATAAGTTATTGTCGTTAAGTGACGGAGCCAGATTATTATTATTATTATTATTATTAATGACGATTAATGATTAAAAAAATAGTAATAACAAAATTATATAATAAATGCATATTTACATATATGATTTTTTTCTTCTTTAGAAAAAGTTGTATGGAGACTAGCTAGGATTATCGTGGACTCTTGGCATGTAATAGGAATTGTATGGAGATGCTCGGGAATATAATCCTCGTTACGTCTGGGAGGGCATGTATAAGAGCGAGTGCTCTACCGTTTAATCAACATGCACAAATTTAGAATGTATTTGAGAAATCAGCTAAAACTTGAAGTTGAAAGTAGAATGCAAGAGCTTTACACTGTAACATGTGAGAACTTTTATACCGTAACAAACTAAATTTTGGTTTTTTAACGTGCTTCTCAGACTTACATTTCTCCGTTCGGCTATTTTATTGTTCAAATTTGACTTAAATCTCAGGAAAATAAGTATTCCGCTCTACACTTACCTAAACAAATATATATATATATATACACACACACATATATACGTGTGTGTTCAAGGCTAATTAAGTACTTTCATCTTTTCTTCTGTATGACAGAATCTGGAAACCACATAAATATAGCAAAAACATTAATAGCTTTTTTTTTTTCCACTCTTACGACATAAAACAAAAAACGACAATATCAATAACAAACAACGTGTACTGGAAACGACAACGAAAACGAACATGAAACAAAAAGCTCTATCAAGGCTTTAAAAAGTGACAAAAACATAAACAAACGACATGACCTCAAGGACGATAGTAAATCCAGAATCTAACAATATACAGAAAGCTCTCAATCACGAACTACTGTCCACTTTTGACCAAAGAGGATTGAAAGTGGTTTTTTTTTTTTTTTCCTTCTTTCTTATTTTCTTTCCTCTCCCCCTTTTAAGTACTTTTTTTTTTCTCAAATGTATTTCTAAAATACCTTAGCGTCCAAATTTGTCTTACTAATTTTTTTCATGAAATCTACTATGCTCAAATACTTTTTTTTTTTTTTTTACAATACCCTATACCCTCAACAAAAAATACATCAAGATAGATAATAATTTTTTTTTTCAAAAATCATTCACAAATAAAAAAAAAAAAACAAAATCAACGAACTTTGGACTATTACCTAATACAAAGTACAAACTCAAATCTCACTTGAAAGAAGAAGAAAAAAAAAAAAAACCTTCATTTCATGACAAGTTTTAATTAATACTTGAACACCTTGCTAGTTTTTGACGTGTCAAAAGCAAAACTTACAAAAATGTATTGGATCTACCTTTACGGGTTGTTGGCTAAAAATGCCCGCCCTCAACCCGTGATCATATTAATCTATAGGAGAGCCACTTATTGTTGGGCAGGAGTAGGCGTCTTACTCAACTTTTAAAATTTTAATTTTTTACTTTAAAATTTTTAAAAAATTTTAATTATATATTTTTATAAAAAAAATTATAGTTATGCCCCTATTAAATATTTGAAATATATCATTTTGCACTCATTTAATAATCAAAACATGTAGCCACGCTTATATGCAATAAAATCTCTTTGCACTCTTTAACATAGTGCCCTTACCGACAAAAGAGTCTGGCTCTGCCACTGATCTTAATGATTTTGTTTTTCTTTTTTGCTTACAAAACTAGAGTGACGAACCAAATAACCTCAAAAATCTGTATGATGATGCCGCCTTTAACAACGTCTTTTATAGTGTCGTTAAAGCTTTGTCGTTTTCTATGAATTTGCTTGCAATCACTAGTACCAGGTAAAAGGGGACAACTACTAGTATGACGACTTGGATTAAACCGCATAGGGGTGGGGGATGGCCCGGGGCCTGAGTTTTGAAAGGACTGGATCTATCTTCGTATTTGCATAAAGAAAACGACGACGGTCGTTTAACAACAAAATGTTTTAACTAAAAAAACAAAAGATGTAAACGACAGGTTAGATATAGATACCGTTGAACCAATTATGTTGAGTAATTTAGGTGGTGCGCCACTTTCCTATCACCACTATTTTGTTCTACTATTTTTTTCTTTTCTTATGGATCCATTTTTTTTAGCTAAAAAGATAAAAAAAAATCTTTAAAAAACACGTATTTAACTAACTTTAATCTAAAATACTTAAAAAAAATAATATCTTTGTATTTTTTTTAAAATGATATGCTTCAAACTTTCTCTTAGGACAAATTGACAAATAATAACACACAAATGCTGTTTCACGAATTGACCCCATTATTTGGGCTTTTCATGTCACACCACAGTCCAAAAGGCTTTCATGTATCCAGGTCTGAAGCCCAAAACAAAGGGGACAGATAGATCGCATTTAAATGTAGCTATCCGTATTATGATTCTTAAAATAAAATATTTCATAATATTCGGGTTTTATGCATCTTGATCATGAAATGGGTACTTCATTGATGAATATGTATAAAATAAGTTTAAAAAAAAGACATTTTATAAAAAAAAAATCACACACAAAAGAAAAAATACGCTCTTAAAAAATCTTTTAGTAAGGAAAACAGTTCTTAAATTAAACAAAACAAGAACCAAAATGTGCAATCTTCTCCCTAAGCACCTTGGATTTTGCTACTTGCTTGCGTTACTCATGGAAATCCTATCTTTTTCTGCATTTTTATTGAATGAAGTTGGTGTATATGAACTATGACATTTTGTTTGCGAAGTAGCATTTATCACAATATGTATTAGAAAAAATCTCCCCAATTAAGAGCACAACGAGCTCACATTTAGCCATCATTTCCTTTCATTATTACTCGTAAAATTATTAGCGCACATGTTGACATGAATCCCCCCAATATACTCAATTTTTGTCTCCATTGCTACATTTTTTTATGAGTTGAAAACGGCCCACATTCTTTTGTTTTCTATTTCATTATTTTTTTTCCTTTTCTAGCAGCTAGGTCATGACTTTCATGAGCCCATATCAATATATATATATATATATATATATATATATATATATATATATATATCGCCAAGAGCCCTCTTTAGCACTAATATTCTTTAGACATGATTTAAAGTGATCTCATCTAATCAATGAGTTAATAACGCGTCAATTGTAAAATGTGGAAGTCACGTTACATGCATCACCTTAGATCATCGTAGTAAAAAGGCTGGTTATAAAATTATGTTTTTATGAGTAATATTTAAACATTTCCAAGAACAAGCCAATTAATATTTAAGCATTTCCAAGAACAAGCCAATTTATGAATGGGACTACTAGCACCAATATTGTTGTTGCTAGAACATGAAGCTTATGTGTAAACGTTAATATGCTATAGTTGTGGTCGGACCTACAGCGAACATTCTTGTTTGCATATGAAGAGCCTCTTTAGGCACAAGGTTAGGGGTATGCTAATGCTTAGTTACATCTTTTGCCACTTCTCAAGCTTTTCTTCAATAGCATAACATATTATAGTGATAATAGTACATAATTATTTATCTTTCATAGAGTTGCAATTTTAAATTAGTGCACATTTTGTTGTCAATAATAACGATAATAATAATAATGTTGTGAACATTCATATTGATTAATTATCAGCATGAGTATATTATAATCAACTTGTAGTGATAATAATACATAATTAATTATCTATCATTATACATTACAAATAATTAGACTTTTAGTCGCATCAGTTTTTAACAAAACTTTTAGTCACGTGCATCTAATCACAACTTTTAATAGCTCTTTTGTTGTGACTAAATGTACATTAGTCACAACATTTTGTTGTCACTAAAATTGTTATGACTAAAAATATAATTTTTTATAGTGGGAATAATTAGCGCACATTTTGTTTAAAAAAATAGTGCACATTCATAATGATTATTTGTGAACATGATCTGCTAGCTAGACTATCTTTGAAGGCGTGATTAAAAAGGAATATTTATCACTAAACTAATCTCTACTTGGAATTTTTGTATTGGGTAGCTACCTATGATTTTTAATTTAAGGATCATGTTGTGTTGTGTGTGTGTGTGTGTATATATGTGTGTGTGTGTGTGTGTTTTCCTCCTATTCCCCTTCTCTCTCCTTTGCGATTTTGGTAAGAAGCTATATGGCTATTAGGCTATGGGCTTTGGTGGCTTTGGCTAAAGACAACACTTCAGAGAATATTAATGTCGGAACATGTTTTCATATAATAAGGCCAAAATCTTGAGTTAAGAGCTCAATCGTTTTTGTTTCTTTTTCCTTAATTAATAGATTAAAAAATAGGTCATATCGCTGTTAATCAAGTACGTAAATTTTTTTAAATGCTTCTTCTTTATAATTATTTGCTTTTGGACATAGCCTTTTCCTCTCTATACTTACCATCACAACTAGACCTTAGGACCTTAAGTCCTTTTTTTGCTTACTTAAAATTTGGACCCATGTCGTTTAGGAAAAAGTTATTGAACCCCAAAAATAAATGAATAAATTAATTACATAAAACTTATTGCGGCTACAAAATACACAAGGGATGTTTGGAACTTGAGTTCCAACATATCATTTACAATTGTTAACAATGTAAAGCTTTCAACAATCACAGTAAAAAACAAAAAATTGGTATAATATAAAGCTCTCACATACTACAATTCTTAAACTTAAATGATCAGTTACAATTGAAATTTCAAACAGAAGCATAGTCTTACCAACTACAAATCCTATGCAATTAGTATTAATTGCATATAATAAGAAACGCTATAGCAGGGCAAAGAAAATCTGTCTTTCTAAATAGTTTGAGTTATATATTGTTTGGTTCTAACAATTATAGGTCCTAGAATGATATGTGTATTCCTTAGAAATGCAGAGGTTCTTATTTTGTACTCAAAAGAAATAAGTTCCTACAAATTTGCTTCCAATCAGCAATTACGTGAATATAATATAAGGTCACAAAATGAAGTTTATTTATGGACCATGTTACATTTTCTTAAAGGCCTTTATAGTCGATCTTTACATAGGTTATCAAAAATAATAGCCCAGTAGAAATTCCACTCACTCAAACCTCATCCAAACTCTTGCCCTCCGCCAAAAAGGAAAAAAGCATGTATAGTTGACTACATTTATGATAGCAAAACGGTAATTACATTAGAACTTTGATCCTCGGACAGAAGGAAAAGAAAAATAAAAGACACAAGATCCCAATATTGATATATTGCATGTTAGAGAAATGCTATGAGAGAGAAAGAGAGTCACATGATGTTCATAGATAGAGGGAATTGGAGATTACTAGGGAACTTGGTGTGATAATAAAAAGGGTAAGGGGGAATGAGGGTTAGGTACAAGACCACCAGACAACCCACATGGTAAGATGACCCACTCTTCTGACTCAATGTCTCTGCTAATGTAGTTATCTTTTTCATTCATCAGTCATCACAATGTGACTCTGGAAATCTCCCACACTCTTCTTGTACTCTTTGGCTTTTTTCTCCACTTGGGGAGTCCTTCAAACAACTACATCCATAGCCCTACAAATTTACTTACATTTTGCCCTTATAAGCCTCAAAGATATTAGCAAAGGGACAAGAAGATATAGCAATTTCTGCAACAGATTGGACGTTTTCTTTGTCAAGAAGTTAAGTAAAGAGAGAGGAGGAGGAGTTTAAGCTGATTAAAGACATCCAAATAACATATGATGTAGTGGGCATTACAGGTGTTAAGGACTCGTGGTTAATCCACACCTAACTCTATAATATATATGATGCATCATTATATGTACGACCTCATATTATGGTATAAGAATCCATACAATTTTACATGATACTTGAAAAATTAGTGATTTAATCATAACAACTAGTGAACATACAGAATTTTTCTTTTTCTCTTATTCTACCATACTTTTTCTTTCGTTTAAATTATTTCTCATGAGAAATTTGCAGTAGGAGACAGCCAAAAAAGCTCCATATTGGGATATTACATAATTTTGAATTATTAATTATATTAGAATTATATAAAAAAACACAAATTTAATGAACTTGATAAAAATCTCATAATTTGTATTGGTAATTTTTATACCTTGCCACATACTTGTCTTCTATTCTTGGTTAATTATGAAAGATATCATTACTGTTTTGATGGGTTGTGAGGACAGAACTGTGCTGGGAAATAATTAAAAAGTAATTGTCACTTTGTCATTTCAATTAGTTAAGGGTCTCGTTCCCAAGAAATTCCACTAAAACTTTTATTATTACTATTTTTCCCCCTTAAGGGTTCAACCTGTTCCTGTTTCCACATAAACTAAACGTGGCTATACAGTAAAGCATCTGAGCGTCTGCTCAAAAAGCAAAATAAAAGCACACTTAACTCCAACTAATAAACAAGGGAGAGGGGGACAAGAGACACTTTTGTCAGTTCCAACTCAGTTCCTAATTTGCAAATTCCCAATTCTGGAAAAAAAAAGTGAGCTTTTATAATAACCAATACTAATAGCTCTTCTGCACACACAATAGTACGTGTCCTTTTTGTCAGGCTGAACAACTAATGCATTACATTTTCAGTGTTTCAGTATAACTTGTCTTCTGCTTGTAATAGAAAAAGATTCACAGCTAAGGCATCTTTGTAGCAACATCTACCGAGGACCTATATAAGTACACACACACACACGTGTGTGTAGAGATACCTTATAGTGTTGTAGCACTCGTGACAATTACAAAGTGATTCACGTAATTTATAATAAATATATAGTTTGTAAATTATGGATCTTCACATTGAACTCATGCAGATATATGCTTTGCATTTTTATTTTTGTTAGCTGAAGGTATTAGATATGGAAGCTAATATTACTCCCACCATTTTCCATTTTTTTCACCACGTTAATGAAGACAGAATGGGGTTTTGTTTTAGAGGGAAAATACTCACATGCAAGAACTTTAATGATAAGTCCAATTATTTCCAAAAACAAAGGAGAAAGGATCACAAGGAAAAAGAGCTAAGCTCTCGAGGGGGTCATTGTCAAATCTATATCAAGTATTGTATATCAACGCCCACTCACGCATATATGTCAAATTAAGCTTGACCCAGAAGACCATTTTTGCATTTCTTTTTGGTGCAAGTTAGAGTAAAGTGTCCCCATTAAAAATATTGGCGGTCAGTTTCATACATACATGTGTGTGTGTGTGTTTGTGTGTATATATATGTATGTATATATAATGATAATATTGCTATAAAGATCAGACAGTTTCTGACAAAGCAAGGTGCTGGGAAATTTGATCTTATAACTTAGCACTCACTATACAGAATATTTGTGATGCCTTGCTTGGTTCCAACCTTATGTGGCATCAGAAAATGTCGAAAACTGGTAGTCTTATGAATAATATAATCCAAGTAATGGTTGTTGTTTTGTTGTTAGTCGGATACAAATCATGCTTTTCAGTCATATATATGAGGTGGCGCATGAAGAAGAGAACAAAAACAAATCTTGCTTCGATCGCTGACTGAATATTAGTGAATACATACATACATACATACATACATACATACATACATATATATATATATATATATATATAGTCTAAGACTAAGATATGTATTTACAAGCTAGCCACTTGATTGAGGTTAAAAGTTGATGATCAACATGGGTTGTGTTTATGGCTTGCTTACCTGTAAATCTGATCCCTAATGGGGACAAATGACAGTACATAAGCTTGTACTCGAAGAAAAGCTCACCGCTACATGCCTTGTTTTATTTGGCCTTAATTCTGACTAATGAAGATTAGTTTCTTTGTTTAAAATTAAACTTTACACATTTTTTAGCTAGTACTACTAGTGTTTGCCACATATTCTGTTAAAATGTGGCGCACAAAATCGCAGTAGAGCTTTAGCAACCCCAGAAAATTTATTATTGTTCTTCTCTCTTGCTTCATACATTGAGTAATCTCTTTGGGTGTATATATTGGGGTGCTGAGTTATGCGAGATAGTGAAATATTGTTTTGCAATCTCCTTGTTTTGATGTGAAATTCCTCGTCGTCTTTGTTCATGAACGTAAGCCAAAAGCCAAACCACGGAAATTTTTTTATCCTAATTTGTTCGTTTATTTCCTCAATCTTCTAGATAGAATTTTAATATGGTCTAATGTGTATCATTAATAGCAGTATTATCATGTAGTTTAGTATTTAATGTAAATTATCAAGTGATAAATACCAGCTGTGATTAACATCAATATTAGGTTGTAGGCTGATCAAACATGCTAATATCTTATAGGCTTATAAAAAAAGCATGCATGAGAAAGGTGAAGCAATCTGAAGACAGGGGGAAGTTAGGTAAGCCGAAAGAAGTCTGCCAAATTTCTTAATAAGTAGCTAGTTTATATTATTAAAATTCCTATAGTCCTTTTCTTTCTTTTATATTCTTGACAATAGAACAAAAACATTATGCCCAAATTAAACTGCAAAATCATCCTCACCGTCGCATGAGTCAACAAGGGGTAGTTAGTATACAATGGTATACTAGTGGCAATATATAACATCCTAATTATATTCAAGTCCCAGAACCCTTTTCTCTTTTCTCTCTTTTTAGGCTATTTGGTACAACAAAGAGAGAAATTAAGACCACATTTTAACGACTCAGCTACCCCACTCCTCAATATTGCCGTACACCATTTACCTGTCATTCCTTAAGAGAGGGGCCTTCGACGGTTTAAACTTGATTTTCTCTTTGGTCCCATGATCCCATCCCTCCCAAAGTCATAGGCTATTGAAAATAAAAGGTTTTTTAAAAAAAAAAAATTTGGGGGAAATGGAAAAAAAAGTTGTGCCTAGACAACATTAGAAAGTTAAAAACTGAAACATTACATGCCTTTGGGCAAGGAAGATGGCCATTATCCGTAAAATGTAATGATGTAGTCATGTTGTGTGGGAAAAAATTATCACATAACTTGTGAAAAAAGGCAAAATTTTGTATCTCACTTGTATGTAACTCACCCCTAAACCTCCTAGGGTTAAAAAGAGAGAGAGAGAACTTTTACAGTATAGTGGAGCTATCATCTTCACTCGTATGATTTAATTTATGTAGCGCTTATGAAGTAGATGTAACGGTGTTGTTCAAGAAATTCTCCCTCGATATTCAATATACATATCATGTGCCTCATTATATCTAAATCACGAGATTGGTCAATAGACCTGTAACGTCCCGAAATTTATTTAATATTAATGTAATGTAAATGATGAATTAGTGTGCCATAATTAAAGTTTTAACTTTAATTAGATTATTTGGTTGGATTTTTAGTTTTTGGTTGTTTTGTTAAATTGATGTGTTCAAAAGATTTCTTATTGATTTAAAATGATGTTTTGAGTTTTAAAACACAACAATTTGTAAAATGTTAAAAATACTCCGTTTTGCAAAAACCGTGGGCGGCACATGGTTTTCGCACAGTAAAACCGCCCACCGATTTTCTCTATTTATTTCTCTCTTCTCTCTCTCTCTCTTCACTCTCACGAGCTCTCTCTCTCTTTCCTCTCTCTCTCGGCAGCCCCTCTCTCTCTCTCAATCTCTTTCAAAAATTTTTGATTTCCATTCGAATCCAAGCTTCGGAACAGCAAGGAGGAAGCTCGGGGACGTGATTCGGCGACCGAGAACGCGGATTGAAGCTTCGATTCGAGGTTAGATTCGAAATTTCTAAACTTTTTACAAAATTTTCGATTTTGTGTGTTTTTGAAATCTAAGTTTGTTTTAGCTTAGAAAACCGTGGGTTTGTGTTAAATGAGCTTAGAACAACTAGAATCTAAACCTAGATTGAAGAAAAACGGATTGGATTCAAGATTTTCATTTTTCTCCTCTTTTTCTCATTTTCGGATTTTTGAGGATTTCGAGTTCAAATGTTGTTTAAATGATTCCAAACATGTTTTAGAATGTTTTTCTATCAATTATAGTTGTTTTTCATGCCTGGGATTTGAGAAAAACAGGTTAGAAACAAGATTTGGATTTTGGGGATCGAGAAACCCGTGGCTGGGATTTCTGGATCTTCCCAGTTCGGCAGGCCGAAGTTCATGTTCGGCAGGCCGGATTCGGCAGGCCGGAGTGATGATCGGCAGGCCGGTGTTCTTCCGACCGGCAGGCCGAATCTGGGGAAATGTTCGGCAGGCCGAACCTTGTTTCCGGCAGGCTGAAGCAGGGCGTCCGGCAGGCCGACCGAGGCATGGAAAATTTTGTGATTTTTACCCGTTTTCACTGTTTTGAACCCTGATTTAAATCCCAACCTTATAGGATGATTTTAATGATACAAATGGCACACTAGGACATCATGAAATGATTTAGTAACATAGAATGTCTCGAACTAGATATTGATCGACTTAGTTTGTATCTAGGATTGTTCATGGTTCCGTGGAGCTAACGTATAGCGGATCGGGATTACGGTGTGGGGTACTGACACGAGTACTGAGGTAGGACTTCTATCCTATTTCTTTGGTAGCCTGGTTTTGAAATGATTTGGCTTTGAAAATGATTTCTATCAAAATGTTTTCAACGGTTGTTTGAAAATGATTTTATCGGTTATATTTTAATATACCGTGACATGAAATGACTTTCATAATGAATGTAATTGACAACACTCGGTAATTGGGTTTTGAATGATAATGATAATAAACACATGGGCATGATGCCATATCAGAGATCGGGTCGTGATCGACCTTGGGGGCAGGTCCCGAAACCCAGCTGGGCCACTACGGTGGTGATATCATGGTTTGCCTAGGTAAAAGTAAATTGGTGTTTTGATTTGACGAGTAGACTGTTCTGTGTCAGGACGGTTCCACTCAAATTGTTTATCTATTTATTTATTTAAGTTCCCTTTCTGTATAACTCCTGATAATGTTATGTTTCTTTGCATTAAATTACTTTATAAAACTTAGTCCTACTGAGCCTTTCGCTCACGTTTATCTGTTTTTAAATTCCCCCCCCCCTTCTAGGTGGTTTCCCATTTAGGTTTGGAGAAGATTCTTTGGACCGAACTCAGGAGCAATAGGAGAATTTATCTATATTCTGTATTTATTAATCAGGGCATGTAAGATTTTAACTTCATTTATACTTGGACTGTAATTGTATCTGTGATATTGTCAGAACCATGTGTGTGCACAAGTTGTGGGTTGTGGAACCCATATTCGCGGTTTTTATTCAATTATTGTTATTTGTTTAATGATTTTAAATTCTTTATCAAATGTGGTGAAAAAATCTCTTTATTTCTTGCTTAATTGGATTTTTAAACCCTTAATTTTAATTAAATTCTCTTTTAATTAATCTAAATATTCCGCCACGTCACCTCCCGTACTCCGGGGCGTGACAAGACCACATAAGGTGTCCAAGATAGGGTTCCCCCACATGTGAAAGGGAAGCAATTAGGACAATATTGGGGTCTAAGAGATGTAGAAAAGAAAAGGAAATGAGAAATGAGAAGAGTGAGAGTAAGGTTTAGTGTTGAAATATTGAGGATTGATTGGGAGTGGAGGGAAATACAAAGGACAAAGAAAGAGACAAAAGATGGGGAAGGGGGAGGAAGCAAAGAGAGGGTGGGTGGTGGCCAGCGGTCGGGGTATGGACAAGGAGGTGTGGGATGTGGTGTGGTGTAGGTGGGTGTTTTATTGGGCTGGGCCAGTGGATGTCTTGGCTTCATCAGACACAATTGTCAGTCTCATGACTTGTTTGGGTGCGCACCACCACCACCCCCTTCCCACTTTGGCCCTCACATAATTGCCCCTTCCCCATCCTCCACGGCTGGGTGGCCAGGGCTCACCATCGATCCCCCTCCCTAATTCTTCCTAATTGTTACTCTCCTTCTCCAATATTCCTTGCTAATTAAATCTCTCTCATGCCCTCTTTATATGTATTAAAATTCAAAAATCCATATCAAGCATTGAAAACTTCATGAGAATATTCATATGCATACATACATATGTATATGTATATATGTATATGTATATATGTATACGGTACCCCGGAAAAGAATATTATAAATTAGGGAATGGTCCTCTAACTAAGGTCTCGTGTTCACATGTACACATTTCTATGATAGTGGTTTGAAGTCTCAACCTAATTGGTAAATTCACGAGAATTAATTGAAACATATATTTTAAGTTTAAAAAATGTAACATGTGAAAGCTTTACACTGTAATTACTTTTTGCTTTTTACCGTAGCTGTTGAGAGCTTTACATTATTCACATACAGTTAGAATTGAAAAGTTGAAACATAAGGTGATTAACTTTTAATTTGTAGTGATGAGAGTTAGAATCTTTCAAATTTTATTTATATGGACGATTTGAACGACGATCCATTTTTTTATGTTTCCTCTTATGAAAAATTTAAAATTTTGTTTAAATCTATAAGCCAAAAGTGAGTGTTATGTTTTGCAATTAATGTGGAAACAATACACGAGAAAAATTTAAAATTTTGTTTAAATCTATAAGCCAAAAGTGAGTTTTATGTTTTGCAATTAATGTGGAAACAATACACGTGAAGCAGTAGTACTATATAGCCTTATCAAATTAGATATGGGTTATGTAATCCTTAAGGGTGAAAAAGAAAAGACGAATGTTTAATAGAAATTCAAGTAATTCAACAAAAAAAATAAAAAAGAAAAATATTTGAAATTCAAGTTTCAATAATTTGATGTTGTTCCGAGGATCGAAGATATATCCTTTTGTTTGAAAGTTCATGTTCATGAACTCTCAAGAAGCTGTCTGGCCCTGATTAGTACTAGAAAACAGTCTCCTTCTGAAGTTGTAATGGTGCTTTATACTTGTTGAAAGCGACTGCTCACTTGCTCCATGTGTACCAAAAGAAAGAATATAGTCTAAAAAGAGTCTTAATAGGACCACTTGAAACTTTAGTTACAACTAAAGTTTTAAGTACAAAAATATAATATATGAAGATTTACACTATAGTAATATTTACTTTAACATGTAAAAGTTTTATATTGTAGTTAGTTAGAACTAATTAGACCATCAATAATGCAAATGTCAATGCTAAAATTATATTTGTCACTAAAAAGAGTAAAAATAGCATATTTGATGTATTATTTTATTTTATACTTTAATACATAATGCTATTTAAAATGTTATATTTGTTTTTTATTATAATTATTAAATTTTGAAACTTGTGAAAAAGTAAACTTTTAATATTAAAATAATCAAAAAGAATAAAGGTGTCAAATGGGTTAGGCCGTCCATGCTCGTAATAGTGTAAGGTACGGCCCAGCCCAACCCTGCACTATAGCGAGGCAAGCTGGCACGGTACACTTGATGGGCCAAGGCAGGGCCTGACCCTCCAGGCCCATAGGGCCAGCATGGCCCTAGCCTCCAAAGGGCCTGGCTCGGCCCAGGCAAGTGACAGGCCTAGCGTGGCCCATGCACACCAAAAGTCCTTTAAGCTTGGTCCTCCTTGAGGTTTTAACTTCAAACCTTTAGAAAAAAAAATTAATAAGAGTCTATTAACCACTCAACTACACAATTATTTGTGTAATTTTTTATTTCCAACTATATTTATCATGTTCATAAAACATATTACAAATGAATTGTAAACTTGCTTAAATCACATATTGAAAAAAAATAAGAATTTTCATTCTTCAATAATCTATATAATATTTAGAAATATTTCTTTACATTTAGTAGTCTCATGATTTTATACTTATTAATTTTTTATTAATTATTTTGAAAATAAACAAAAAAACTTGAAAATTAAAAAATTATAGTTAGGCCCTATAAGGCCTTGGCCCTAGAATCGGCATGACGCTTCAAGGGCCATGGCCTGAGTCAGGGCTAGGCCTGAGATTTTCCCCTCAAGGAGGGCCTAGGCACATGTAAAGGGCCGAGGCCTGACACAGCATAAACCTGGCATGGGCCTAGGGTCAAAAAGGTCGGGCCGGCACGACACAGCCCTTTTGACACCTCTAAAAAAGAAGAATGTTATTAATAAAGCAAAAAAGTAAATCTACCAGCTAATACAAATCAAGTCAACTTAAATATATGCTAAACTTTGTTGCAAATTTGCTACAAAATTTAGCATATAGAAAATTCATTATTGAAAATAGTATTGTATTAGAGAGTTTTAACACATAAATGCTATATTTGTTAGTGATACATCAATTTAGTATTGTATTGAAGAATACTCTTAGTTTCAACTAAAATATCAAACGAAAGTTTGCTTCTCTCTTTTTTTTTTGGGTTAAATATATGTTTATACGCGCATTCAACTAAATCATGTTGATATTAATCTAGTCTTTATTAATATTTGAGAGGTCTATGAAGTGGAAATAAAATATATATTGTCTTTTTGCAAATTGCAATTAATGTAAAAGAAAAGAAAAAAGATAACATTCGAAAAAAAAAAAAGAAAAGAAGAAAAAGTACATAAGGCTACAATTTTTTTCTTTGTTTCTTCGTTTCGTTGCTTGAAAAGACATAAGGCCCCTTTCAAAAAAGAAAAAGAAAAAAAAGAGAAAAGACATAAGGTTATTTGATTTAATATTATAGTGGTGCGTACGATTCCATTCAATATGAGACAGTATTTACAGCACCATGATCTGAAAAAGAAGAAATTTAAAAAAAAAGTGAAGCAAAAATAACTTTCTTTTCTTTTTTGATCAAGAGCAAAAAGAACTTTCACAGTTCACTCACTGAATGATTACACAATTAGTAAGAATTCTTGTCAATAAAACTCTAATCATCAAGTATTGCCAAGCTAATTACACGTAATTAATATAGGTTTTCACATTTAAAAATATGTACACCATAAAAAAAATATTAATATATAATCCAAGATTCTAGCATGACTAAACAAAATAGTTAAGCATATTGATAAGACCAAATGACATGTAACCCCTTAAATTAGTAGGTCATTTACAAACTTCTTCATATTGAGTCAACTCAAAAAATGCTAATTCTTATAAACTTTTCTTTAGTTAAATCAATATTTGTAAAGAAAGCTCTAAATTAAACAAATGATTTAAATTCTTATATTATGTTACAAGTGCTCCAAATTAAAAAGCAAGGGCCAGCCATCGGCGGTGACATAAAAATTAGTGAGGGAGTTAATGTGTGATTAGACTAATAGAATGAGGGGCAAAATTGGTTTTAAGAGGAGGCGAAATATAATTTTAGGAGAGACAAAATATAATTTTAAAAGGACAAAATATAATTTTAATAGAATTTCATATATAAAATTATAAGAAAAAAGTTGAGGAGACGGCCGCTTATCCTCGTCCTGGCTCCACCCTTGTGTGTAGCTAATTATCGCCAACCCATTTTCAAGGTCATTATATTTGTCACACTTAACCTACTACATCCATTATTCTGTGGACCCTGTATTCAAACGAGCCAATTTAAGCTAAGAAAATTTGCAAATAAAACTAATTTGTGTCTGTGATAATCTCCCCACCAAACGAGCAACAAAAATGGTCTCATTTTCAGTAGGAATATTATAAGTTATGAGCAGTTCTTGCCGACAAAAATATGTTTGATGGAAGGCCTTATTCAAATGGCAGGATTTGCTAGCGATTTCCATGGCATTATATCACAATTTTTTTTTGTTATTATTTTCTAAAGAGCAAGTGACCAAAAATATTAATATGTATGCCTTGATATTTTCATGACTTCTTATAATCGAGTTTTTTTTTTTTTTTTTTTGCTTCTCCTAAATTGTTGCAATTCATGGAAAATGACATTATTTCTTAGCACTTTATGAAGCCGTGGATCATGCATTTAGGGGGACAAAAAACAAATTAATCGATTTACTTCTCAAGGACCGCTAACAAAACCTTGACTGAAATACAAGAACTTAAATTTAAAAAAAAAAAAAAAAAGAAACAACTTAGGAAAAATTACCCAAGTGTATCCAACTACAGACAAAAAAAAAAAATGCATGCGAGATAAAATTCTGCCTTTGTTAAAAAGTAGAAAGAAGAATCAATGTGAATGCAAATAAAAAAAAAACTTTCTATGTTTGGTATCTCATTAGTGTCGCAAAACAATCAGAATAATTAGAGCCAAACCAAAATTTTCAACCCCTTCATAACTGCTCGCACCAAAAATCAAATATTTCCCATCAATGCAAATAATAATAAATAAATAAACTATCAATTAATTAACCCCATGCAATGAAAGTAACATAAGTTAAACTTGATACTTTTTTTTTTCTTCCTTAAATGATACCACTACAAGTTAGTAGTTTCCATCTAAGTATCTTTTATTTTGATGCAATGCCAGATCCAACCTGCAATCACATGATTCTAATCCATCCAAATCCGTGCAGATAGGCTTAAAACACAATTCAAATTCTTTTACTACGACCACTAGTAAAAAATGTAGATTACACGATGGTTTAAAAACATCGTGGTATGCGTGTAATCATCCGTCGTGGTACCAACAAAACTTTTCATGACAGTTTTTTACTGTCGTAGAATCCTTATTTTGATGGGATTCTAAGATCTTGGGACGAGGCTACCACGACAATTTTCACCAAAAACTATCGTGAAACGCTAAGCTTACACTACGGTTTTCATGAAAACTGTCGTGTATGATATGCCTTACACGAGCCTGTTGGAAAAATAGTGCACAGCGGGAATTTTAAAAATTTTACATCATAGTATTTACTAAAACATAAGTTTGATATGCTATAAGCATAAATTAACCAGATCTTACTAACCTTTGTAAGATGAAGAACCCTCGCAAAACGTGAAGAAAAGTAACATTCTAGAAGAGCCTCAGCCAACTGGTCTTCTTTGCTTTTCTCTATTCACGATCGGAGTGAGTGTGGGCTCATACGTACAGCTCTTTCGCCAAGTAACTCTTCTTCCAACCAATCGAAAGAACCTAAAGCAAATGTTCTTAATTTGTGAACAAAATCTCTTACGGAGTTTTCAGATTCTCACTAACAGAGTATCACTCTTAATCTCTTAATTGATTTGAGTAACTCTTAAAACTTACTCCCTTTTATATAGAGGTTGGACCTAGGGTTAGTCCTTATTAGATTAGGTCTTAAAAACTCAAAACAGAATCAAGTTCTGATCAATATCTGATAAGATCTGCATGGAAACACGTAATCTTATCCTTTGTTGATCGGCAGGCCGAACAGGACCCATCGGTAGGCCAAAAACATGGATCGGTAGGCCGAACTGCCGATTAAAATATCCATAAATCTTTTATTTTTCACTCGAGATTCTATAGGATAAAGTCTCGGTTTTAATTCAAATAACCCAATAGAGAAGTTATCTGATCAAAACAACTTTATCTAGATTATCTCTAGGAAAATAAATCAATTCCTAATAATTCTACAAGTTTATCTTAATCTAATTTATCCAAAATTAAATCAACAGATAAATAGACAAGAATTATCTGATCCCAATAATTCAACAAGTTTATCTTGAATCAATTTTATCACAAAATTAATTCAACCGATAAACAAACATGAATTATTTGATTCTTTCAAATTTCAACCAATCTGATAAATTCGACATAAGTCACCAATTATTGAAAAAACACGTTGTATCGTTACAGGATGTTGTGAGCTAGCAAATAGGACCAAATAGACCTTATAGTTCAAGCTCCCGATAATTACGAAACCCAATATCCCAGATATACATTTCATAATTATCAACTCCAACGCTACTCCACTAAAAGCTTGGAGCTGCACTCTCGAACTACATAGAATTACGAAGCTCGCATAGCTAAGTCTCCATGACATATCATGGTGTATCGTATCCCTATATGATTATCCATAATTGGCTTAAGAACAAGTTCTGTCTTACCTTCCTAATTATTTTTATCTTACGTTCCATTATCTCACCATTGGAAAACTTACCATTCAAAGACAGTATTCCATTCGGTTACACCTATGTATCCAAATGGTTGAACGGTCCAGTTTTTTGATTATAGGATAACGTATATAAGAGGATATCATTACTCTTGAAGATGAGCTATGGATTTCATATCTATGAATAACAATTCTACGCTATCAAGAGTCATGCCTCCATTGTATCGGCATGCATACCACTATTAAGATGTGGGTGTCACCCTTTGGAACATTAAAAGATACAAATCAAGACAACAGTCTCACTATTCATCTCACGATTAAGATACAATACAAATGATTATCTAAAGTGAATCGATTTGCCGAGATAGAATTATTAATCTAAATCAATTCACTTTATGTCCCGATCCAACACATCGTCACCTATAACAACGTGCCAATATTTCTATTCACGGAGTCCACCTCCAATGGTCAAGACAAACCATCTCCCAAAAGGGATATAGACAACATAACAATCTTTGCATGAATAAAGCACCCAACTTTATTCCCTCGATTGCGAATCTTATGTTTTAGACCATCACCTTAAGAATCGTGTATTTTGCATAATCTGTCCATCATATGCACAAATCTTAAGGTTTAGACCTACAGTCTCAGACTATTGTTTGCTTAACATACATTCAACAAATATGAAGGTAAAGAGGACAAGATTTGGTATATAAACAACAAATAAATTCTTTATTGATAAAAATGTCTCCAAAAACTTATTACGTTTTTACTCCTTAGGGCATACATGTCTAACAAACTCCCACTTGCACTAAGTGAGTAAATATGACAAATCTTGCATCCCCATAGCTTCCACATGCTTCTCGAAAACTCTCCCAATAAGTGTCTTCGTAAATGGATTAGCTAAATTGTCCTCTGACGCGATTTTGCATACCGTGACATGCCCGTCCTCAACGAAGTCTTTTATCACATGATACTTCCGATCAATGTGCTTACTCTTCTTGTGAAATCTTAGTTCCTTAGCATTAGCTACCGTCGTACTGTTATCACAGTACAGTGATACCGCTTTATCCATACCAGGAACTACCTCAAGATCCCCAAGGAACTTACAGAGCCACACCGTTTCTTTCGAAGCATCACTAGCTGTCATATACTCGACCTCCATCGTTGAATCCGAAGTGCAATCTTGTTTAGCACTTCGAAAATTGATGGCACCGCTGCCCAGAGTAAACACAAAACCTGAAGTCGATTTCCTAGAATCCAGACAAGATTGAAAATCCAAGTCAGTATATCCAAGAGGAGTTAAGTCCTCACCCGAATATATAAGCATATACCCTCGAGTCCTTCTCAAGTACTTGAAAATATGCTTTACCGTAACCTAATGGTTTGGTCCTGGATCCGCTTGAAATCGACTTACAATCTCGACTGCATAACTAATATCCAATCATGTGCAAAGCATGGCATACATGAGACTACCCACTGCCGAAGCATAAGGTACCTTTTTCATGTATTCTCTTTCTTCATAAGACTTTGGAGAGTCTTTCTTAGAAAGAGTAATTTCAGACCTAGATGGTTGCCCACCTTTTTGGAATCATGCATTACAAACCTCTTGAGAATTTTATCTATATAGCCGGCCTGTGATAAAGCTATCATTTTGTTCTTCCTAGCCCAAAAGATCTGGATACCGAGAACAAAATTAGCCTCACCCAAGTCCTTCATGTCAAACTGCTTAGTCAACCATAATTTGACCAATGACAATGCACCAATGTCATTGCCAATTAGCAGAATGTCATCTACATGGAGCAGTAGAAAAACCACCTTCCCATCCTTTATGTGTTTATAAACACATGGCTCATCCACATTTTATAAGAACCCATAAGTCTTAATCACTTGATCAAATCTTATGTTCCAAGAATGAAAAACCTGCTTAAGTCCATAAATTGACTTTCGCAGCTTTCAAACCTTACCCTCTTGACCCGTGACCTTGAACCCGTCTAGTTGTTCCATATAAATGGACTCATCAAGATAGCCATTTAGAAAAGCCGTCTTGACATCCATTTGCAAAATCTCATAGTCGAGAGCAGCAGCTATGGATAAGAGAATCCGGATGGACTGAAGCATGGCTACAGGCGAAAAGGTTTCCTCATAATCGATTCCTTCCTTTTGCATATAACCCTTAGCTACCAGTCTAGCCTTAAAGGTTTCGAATTTTCCATCCACTCCTCTTTTCTTCTTGTAGATCCACTTACAACCTATGTGTTTTACCCATTCGGGAAGATCCATAAGCTCCCAGACCTGATTAGTCTCCATAGACTTCATCTTTATGCTCATGGCCTTTGTCCAGAGTTTTGAATCAACATCCTCCATAGCTTCTGCGTAAGTAAAAGGATCCTTATCATGTTTATCCAGTTCAGCCAAGAAGACCTCCCCATTGAACATATACCCCTCAGGTTGACGCCTGATCCTCTCACTACGCCAAAGCCCCTGAGGTTGTTGTTCAAGTTTGTTTGGTTTTTCTACACTGATTAGAACGGTTTCATTCGAAACCCTCGGAGTGATTGGATCACTCCTTAACTCCTCAAGCACCACTTTGCTTTGAGGTTTAAAGTAGTCCATGTAACTCTCCGCAAGGAAAGTTGCATTAGTTGAAACCATGACTTTATTTTCCTTTAGGTTATAAAAATAACCCCCTTTAGTCCCTTTTGGATATCCTATAAACACGTAAACTTTCGAACGTGCTTCTAACTTATTCGGATCCTTAAAAAGGACATGAGCCGGACATCCCTATATGCGAATATGGTTTAAGGATGTCTTTCTACTCGTCCACAACTCATGAGGAGTTTTAGGGACCGATTTTGAAGGCACATTGTTCAAAAGATAACATGTGGTTTGTAGTGCATATTCCCAAAAGGATAAAGGTAATGATGAATAACTCATCATGGACCTAATCATGTCCAACAAAGTCTTATTTTTTCTCTCTGCTACGCCATTCTACTACGGAGTGCTCAGCGCAGTCAAATGGGATAAAATCTCATTCTCTAATAAGTGTCCCAAGAACTCATCAGAAACGTATTCTCCACCTTGATCGGATCGAAGTGCCTTTATGGGTCTACCTAATTGCTTTTCTACTTCAGCCCGAAACTCCCTAAACTTGTCAAAAGTTTCGCTTTTGTGATGCATCAGGTACACATACCCATATCTTGAGTAATCGTCAATAAAAGTGACGAAGTACTCATACCCTACTCATGCCTGGATGTTCATCGGTCTGCAAACATCACTATGCACAAGTTCTAGAACCCCTTCGGCCCTATTGCAATTAGACCCGAATGGTCTTTTGGGCATTTTATCCTCCAAACAAGATTCACATTGAGGTATAGATTCCACCTTTAAGTGAATTAAAGGTCCATCCCTTACCAACCTTTGAATCTTATTCAGGTTAATATGACCAAGGCGCGAATGCCAAAGATAAGTCTTATTAGAGTGAGAAGTTTTAAGTCGTTTAGAGTTATTATCATTCATCTCAGCATTAAACAATAAGTCCATCTTAGGCTTGATAAAATATAAATTATTTTGCATCCATCCAGAACAGATAAAAGATTTGTTTTTACGAATCACCACTTTCTCATTAACAGAAACAAAATAAGAGTCTTTAAATAAACAAGATACAGAAATTAAATTCCTTTTGAATTTAGGAACATAAAAACAATCTTGCAAAAATAAATTCCTATAATTATCAAAATAAAGATGGACGTCTCCCATTGCTTCCGCTGAGACCAAGGATCCATTGCCCATCCGAAGCGTGAAGTCCTCAGGTAGCAGACTTCTCGTTTCTTTGAACCCCTGTAGAGAAACACAAACATGACTAGTTGCACCAGAATCTATGACCCAAATGTCTCTGGATTCCTCAACCAAACAAGTTTCTAAATATAAAAGATCACACCTACCTCCTTTGGAAAGGAAGCCCTTGCAATGCTTCTTAATATGCCCGACTTTTCCAGAGAAGAAGCACTTAAGCTTCTTCAGGTTGTTCTTCTTCTTCTTCTTCTTCTTGCTCTTAGAGCTAACAGGAATAGAAGACTTCCTATTCTTGGCCTGTTGCTTCTTTCCATTCCCAGAGTTGAGATTGGAACCAGAAGCAGCTACCACGTTGGCCTCACCACCCGTAGAAGACTCCCTGATCAACAGTTCGGACTCCTGTAACTGTTTCATCAGTTCTGTCAAGGTCATATCCCGTCTATTGCTTAAATTAAATGTAGCTCTAAACGAAATAAATTCCTTTGATAGAGTCTCAAAGACCATAGTCATCTGAGTTTCAGCATCGATGTCAGCTCCATTGGTTTCAGCCTCAGCGAGGTAACCCATGACCAACATCATATGCTCCTTTACAGATGTTCCCGGCCTCTGTCTATAGTTTAGAAGTTTCTAAAGTGCCCCTTACCGCTTTGTTATGGCCTGGCCTCCAAACATATCCTCAAGATTATTCAAGATCTACTTCGCAGTCTCATAATCTTGATGTTGAGCCTGGAGCACATTATTCATGCTGGCCATAACATAACAGCGGGCCTGATCATTAGCATCTTTCCAGCGATCATAAGCTTAGAATTGCTCATTAGTTGAGTCTCCCGTAGGCTCGGGAGGACAAGGAGTTGTCAGTACATATTTTAGTTTCTCAAAGGACAGGAAGATATCCAGGTTCCTTTTCTAATCATTATAGTTCTCTTTGGTTAATAGGTTTTTGTCAAGTATCGAAGACAAAGCATTTTTAGACATTTTTAATCTACAATAAAGAACCATATACCAAACCTAAGCAAACATACATAATAATTTAGTAAGATAACAATCATATAAAAACATACAAATGTGTTTATATGTCAAAACCTTGAAAAATATCATAACCTTACAACGATAATTCTCAACTCAGAATTCAACAAGCTCCTAGAGGAGTCTTGCCAAATTCAATTAGGAACATGGATCATTTCCTGATTAATATATGTCATCCAAGACCCATATGATTCAGCATATATTAATAGTCGTTTCTTTGGCCATTAGTTTTATTAACAAAGCTCCTAGGGGAGGTTACTAATAAAATTAACATGAGTGTATAACCATCATTTCAATCTGTTATCCATGATTTATAATCACCACCTAGGGGTGCGCAGCCATAAATTATGCTAAAATACCTTATCCTCTCAGAGATCCAATCTTATACATGATAGAAATCTCTTCCTAGGGGTCGGGACCACCATATTCTGCCTATGGACCAATGATGGAGGCCTTAGGTTCTCTCTTCGAAAACCTTCTCCCACTCAATCTTTTGAAATCAAGGTTTTATTTTAAGAATATGCATGAACAATTTTAATATGAGCGGCACTCCCTATTTTATATGACATGTTATCAATATACATGGCAAATCATATTATAATGCAAACAAGCAGAGCAATCAAGGAAAACTACAAACAAAATAATAATAACCGTAATATTATGGCTCCACCCTAAAGAATAGAAAACTAAGATTACAAGAGAATAATCGAGACATATTATCAATTCTTCATCCTTGAATCCTCAAGCTGTATCATTCTTTATGTAATGCTCATCTTCAAGTCTTCAATCCCGTATGAATCGAATACTTCATATTTCTGGTCATATCCAAATTTAATGTTTCTCAAAATTGTCCCAAAGATAAAATTAAAACTGCATCGAAAAAAATTACACCTTTTTTGAAAATTTTTCAGCTCTCGATCGACAAGCCGATCTGGGTGATTGGCTTGCCGGTCATGCTCCATCGGCCTGTCAGCTCATGAAAGTTTGGCCTGCCGCTAAAGCCGTGTCACGCCCCGGAGTACGGGGGTGACGTGGCGGAATATTTAGATTAATTAAAAGAGCATTTAATAGAAATTAAGAGTTTAAAAATCCAATTAAGTAAGAAATAAAGAGATTTTTCCACCACATTTTATAAAAGAATTTAAAATCATTAAACAAATAACAATAATTGGATAAAAACCGCGAATATGGGTTCCACAACCCACAACTTGTACACACACATGGATCTGACAATATCACAAATACAATTACAGTCCAAGTACAAATAAAGTTAAGTCTTACATGCCTTGATTAATAATACAGGATGTAAATAAATTCTCCTATTGCTCCTGAGTTCGGTCCGAAGAATCTTCTCCAAACCTAAATGGGAAACCACCTAGAAGGGGGGAATTTAAAACAGATAAAACGTGAGCGAAAGGCTCAGTAGGACTAAGTTTTATAAAATAATTTAATGCAAAGAAACATAGCATTATCAGGAGTTATGCAAGAAGAAACTTGAATAAATAAATAAATAAATTGAGTAGAACCGTTCTGACACAGAACAGTCTACTCGTCAAATCAAAACACCAGTTTACTTTTACCTAGGCAAACCATGATATCACCACCGTAGTGGCCCAGCTGGGTTTCGGGACCTGCCCCCAAGGTCGATCACGACCCGATCTCTGATATGGCATCATGTCCATGTGTTTACTATCATTATCATTCAAAACCCAATTACCGAGTGTTGTCAATTATATTCATTATGAAATTCATTTCATGTCACGGTATATAAAAATATAACCGATAAAACCATTTTCAAACATCCATTGAAAACATTTTGGATAGAAATCCTTTTCAAAGCCAAATCATTTCAAAACCAGGCTACCAAAGAAATAGGATAGAAGTCCTACCTCAGTACTCGTGCCGGTACCTCACACCGTAATCCCGATTCGCTATACGTTAGCTCCACGGAACCACGAACAATCCTAGATACAAACTAAGTCGATCAATATCTAGTTCGAGACATTCTATGTTACCAAATCATTTCATGATGTCCTAGTGTGCCATTTGTATCATTAAAATCATCCTATAAGGTTGGGATTTAAATTAGGGTTCAAAACAGTGAAAACGGGTAAAAATCACAAAATTTTCCATGCCTCGGTCGGCCTGCCGGACGCCCTGCTTCGGCCTGCCGAACTGTACAGTTCGGCCTGCCGGAAGCAAAGTTCGGCCTGCCGAACATTTCTCCAGATTCGGCCTGCCGGTCGGAAGAACACCGGCCTGCCGATCATCACTCCGGCCTGCCGAACATGAACTTCGGCCTGCCGAACTGGGAAGATCCAGAAATCCCAGCCACGGGTTTCTCGATCCCCAAAATCCAAATCTTGTTTCTAACCTGTTTTTCTCAAATCCCAGGCATGAAAAACAACTATAGTTGATAGAAAAACATTCTAGAACATGTTTGGAATCATTTAAACAACATTTAAACTCAAAATCCTCAAAAATCTGAAAATGAGAAAAAGAGGAGAAAAATGAAAAATCTTGAATCCAATCCGTTTTTCTTCAATCTAGGCTTAGATTCTAGTTGTTCTAAGCTCATTTAACACAAATCCACGGTTTTCTAAGCTAAAACAAACTTAGATTTCAAAAACACACAAAATTGAAAATTTTGTAAAAAGTTTAGAAATTTCGAATCTAACCTCGAATCGAAGCTTCAATCCGCGTTCTCGGTCGCCGAATCACGTCCCCGAGCTTCCTCCTTGCTGTTCCGAAGCTTGGATTCGAATGGAAATCAAAATTTTTGAAGAAATTGAGAGAGAGAGAGAGGGACTGCCGAGAGAGAGAAGAGAGAGAGAGAACTCGTGAATGAGGAGAGAGAGAGAGAAGAGAGAAATAAATAGAGAAAGTCGGTGGGCGGTTTTACTGTGCGAAAACCATGTGCCGCCCACGGTTTTGTAAAACGGAGTATTTTTAACATTTTACAAATTGTCGTGTTTTAAAACTCAAAACATCATTTTAAATCAACAAGGAATCTTTTGAACACATCAATTTAACAAAACAACCAAAAACTAAAAACCCAACCAAATAATCTAATTAAAGTTAAAACTTTAATTATGGCACACTAATTCATCATTTACATTACATTAATATTAAATAAATTTCGGGACGTTACAGCTCTCCACCCCTAAAAGAAATTTCGTCCTCGAAATTTACAACTCATCTCAAAAACAAAACAAATGCGGATACAATTCCCGCATACTCGACTCTAATTCCCAAGTGGCTTCATCAACACCGTGATGCTGCCACACGACCTTTACCAACGGTATACGACGCAAGCTAATCACTTTCCGGTCGATGATCTGGATCAGAACTTCTTCGTACGTCGTATCTTCCTGAACCTGTACATCGCGGAATGAAACTATCTTATCCTGCCCAGGTGGACATTTCCTAAGCATCGACACATGAAACACATTATGAACGTGAGAAAGTTCGGGCGGAAGATCAAGCCGATAAGCGACCACACCAACACGCTGAGTGATCTCGAACGGCCCAATATACCTCGGCGCGAGCTTCCCTCTCACTCCGAACCGCATAGTTCCCTTACGAGGTGACACCCTCAAGAGAACAAAATCTCCAACCGCGAACTCTAAGGGTCTACGTCTCCTATCTGCGTAGCTCTTCTGCCGACTCTGAGCTGCTCTCAACCGATCCCGAATCACCGCGACTTTTTCGTTGCTGTCACGAATCTCTTCCAGCCCAAGAATAACCCTATCTTCCGGCTCGGCCCAACACACAGGTGACCGACACGGTCGCCCATACAATGCCTCAAATGGTGCCATACCGATACTCGTCTGATAACTGTTGTTGTACGAGAACTCCGCCAAATGCAAACATTGCTTCCAATTCCCGCCGAAGTCCAACGCACAAGCACGCAACATATCCTCGAGAACCTGAATAACCCGCTCAGACTGCCCATCAGTCTGAGGATGAAACGCCGTACTGAAGTTCAAATCCGTACCCAAAGCCTCCTGAAAACTCCTCCAGTACTTAGCATTAAACCTGGTGTCTCGATCAGAGGTGATGGACAAAGGAACTCCATGCAACCTCACAATGTTCTGCATATACAACTCCCCAAGAATCTTCCTGGAACACGTCGACCTAAACGGAATGAAATGCGCCAATTTCGTCAACCTGTCGACTACAACCCAAACTGCATCATGCCGCTGCTCCGTCCTCGGCAAACCTGTGAGGAAATCCATCGTCACATGCTCCCATTTCCACCCTGGAATAGGAAGCGGCTAAAGCTGACCTGCAGGCTTCTGATGCTCAGCTTTCACCTGGAGACACGTCGAACACTTGGCCACGTACTCGCGAACATCTTTCTTCATGCCTCTCCACCAATACTGCCTCTTCAAATCACGATACATCTTGGTGCTCCCCGGATGAATAGCAAACTGAGACCTATGAGCTTCATCTAGAACGGCTTTCGTCACCTCGGCGATAACTGGAACTGCAAGACGCTCCCGGAAGTACAACGATCCATCTGCATGCATGCTCCATTCCTCGAACTACTCCCCGTTCTGAATCCGCGACCAAATCCCTTGCAAATGTCGATCCTGCCACTGACCTTGCTTCACCATCCGAACAAGAGCTGGAGTCGCTTCCACGTGATACAACAAAACTCGATCACCGTCTTCATGATACTGTAGCCGATACTCACTCACTGTCGCATCCCTGCTCCAGTCCTCAAAAATCAAACAAGCGAGAATCCCTGAAGATTTTCTACTAAGCGCGTCCGCTACCACATTAGCTTTTCCGGGATGATACTGCAACGCGAAATCATAATCCTCCATGTACTCCACCCATCTGCGCTGCCTCAAGTTGAGATCCCTCTGAGTGAACAAATGCCTCAAACTCTTGTGATCGGAGAAGACCTGAAACGATGCCCCATACAAATAACATCTCCAAATCTTCAGCGCGTAGATCACCGCTGCAAGCTCTAAATCGTGAGTAGGATAATTCCGCTCGTGAGGTCGTAACTGTCTCGATCCGTACGCAACCACACGTCCATGCTGCATCAACACGCATCCAAGTCCGCGCCCTGAAGCATCAGCATAAACCTCATACGGCTCGTCACTACTAGGAATAACTAATACTGGAGCCGAAGTCAACCGGTTCTTCAATTCCTGAAAAGCAGACTCACAGTCTTCATCCCACTCAAACCTGACGTTTTTCCTGATCAACCTCGTCAACGGAGCTGCAATCTTCGAAAAGTCCTTTACAAATTTCCTGTAATATCCAGCAAGACCTAAGAAGCTGCGAATCTCCGCTACATTCCTTGGTCGTTCCCACTCCAATATAGCTTCAATCTTTGACGGATCCACTGAAATACCATGCTCCGAGATGACATGACCCAGAAATTTGACCTCAGTCAACCAGAACTCACACTTTTCCCTCTTAGCATACAACTGGTGCTCCCGCAGAGTCTGAAGCACGATCCGAAGATGCTGCTCATGCTCCTCCCATGTCTTAGAATACACGAGAATATCATCGATGAACACGATCACAAACTGATCCAGATACGGCCTAAATATCCTGTTCATCAAATCCATAAAAGCTGCTGGAGCATTCGTCAACCCGAAAGACATAACCAGAAACTCGAAGTGCCCATACCGAGTCCTAAAAGCTGTCTTGGAAATATCCTCTTCCTTGATTCTGAGCTGATGATAACCTGAACGCAAATCAATCTTCGAGAAGTATCGCGAACCTCCCAACTGGTCAAATAGCTCATCAATCCTAGGCAAAGGATACTTGTTCTTCACCGTAACACGATTCAGCTGCCGATAATCCACACATAACCTGAGAGTCCCATCGTGCTTCTTAGCGAACAAAACTGGTGCTCCCCACGGAGATGTGCTATTCCAAATATATCCTTTATCAGCAAGCTCCTGAAGTTGCTTCCTCAATTCCTTCATTTCTGCCGGCGCCATCCGATAAGGTGCCATAGAAATCGGTGATGTCCCTGGAAACAACTCAATACCAAACTCAATCTCCCGATGCGGTGGTAATCCTGATAACTCGTCGGGGAAGACATCCTCGAACTCACCAACCACCGGAATCGCTACACTACTACTCGAAACATAGGGCTCGCAATCTAGATTGGCAAGAAAAGCAAAACAATCTAGATTCCTTCGCCCTCCTAAACACGACTTCATGAGACGCTCACTCATTAGCCAATCACCACCACCCTGGTAAGTGATTACCGTTCCCCTATCAGACACTAGGGTCACTTTTCTAAATTGACAGTCCACAACTGCACTATACTTGGACAACCAGTCCATCCCTAAAATCACATCATAGGAACTCATGGGGAGTATAATCAAATCACTTTTCAAAATCTCATCCCCAATCTTTATTTTACAAGATTTACACATACAATTCACACACACCCGCCCCAAGGGAGAAGTTATAACTAAGGGTTCATTAAACTCTTCTACTTCTAATCCCAAGGCATGTACAAAGGAACTCGAAATGAGAGAATGAGAGGCACCGGTATCAAATAAAACGCGAGCTAGAGATCTAGAAATCAAAACCATACCATCGACAACCGCGTTACCAATCTGAGAATCTGACCCTCCAGATGCCATTGCATGAACCTGCACTGGTGCCTTCCCTTTTCCTCTACCGACATTGCTGGGTCCTGCATTACTCGGCCGATGCTGCTGAGATGGAGACGACTGCACACTACCTGTACTCGGAGCTCTATACTGAGGAACACTGCGCTGAAAATACTGCGGCTGCTGTCCCCGTGCCGGATATGAGAATTGCTGAGGAGAAAACTGCGGATACTGCAACTGCGGGTACTGCGGAGGCGGAGGTAGGGTCTGAGGCTGAGGCTGAGACGAACGACTGGCATCCTCCCCGGTCTGCGATCCAAGACGAGCACTCCTGATCGAGCAATTCCTCTTGATGTGTCCAGGCTACTGACAGAAATGACAATGAAAGCTGTAGGGATTGCTGCTCCCGCTGCCAGACGAACTGCTACTGCCACTGGTCGCACCGCCTTGCTTGCCTTTCCCCAGAGCTGGACGACTACTGATGCTCTTCCTGCCACTCCTCTGCGGTCCTCCTGAAGCCTTGGCTCGGTCCTCACAATACTGCACGTAATCATTCTCCACGGAGATCGCCGACGACACAAGCTCTTCGAAACTCCTAAGCCGTAGAGCAACCAACTGCCGCCGAATAGGAGCCTTGAGTCCTTCCTGAAACTTGATGCATTTCTCGCGCTCCGATGCCACAGCTGATGGAGCAAACCTAGCCAACTCGCTAAACTTTGCCTCGTACTCCCGAACTGAAAGATCACCCTGCTGCAGTCTATAAAACTCAGCTGCCTTCTGGTCTCTATATCCCTGCGGAAAATACCGATCATAGAACAGATCCTCGAACTTGTCCCAACCGATATCGCCACCGCGCTCCAGACGCTTAGTTTGTTTCCACCAGGTGTTAGCGCCACCCTCGAGCTTATACGCCGCAAACTCCACACGATACTCCTCAGGCACACCAAGAGTATCAAGATGCTTCAAGATCGAATCCAACCAATACTCTGCTAACTGCGGATCCCCATTGCCATCAAAAGTCAGAATAGACGCCCGCCGAAATTCCTTAAAGAAAGCATGCCGACTACCAACACTGGAGTCTTCCGGTCTAGTCCTGGCTGCCATCTGCCGGAAAGCCGCAATCATAGACCTCATCAGGCCCTCATCATTTCCGAACTCGGCGTCAGCTGTCGAACGACGTCTAGGTGCCATTCTCTCACTTCTGAAAACAAAATTTGGACTGTCAGAGGTATTTCATTGTCAAACCTATGTGTGCACAATTCCCAAGGTTCATAACCTTGAGCTCTGATACCATTCTGTCACGCCCCGGAGTACGGGGGTGACGTGGCGGAATATTTAGATTAATTAAAAGAGCATTTAATAGAAATTAAGAGTTTAAAAATCCAATTAAGTAAGAAATAAAGAGATTTTTCCACCACATTTTATAAAAGAATTTAAAATCATTAAACAAATAACAATAATTGGATAAAAACCGCGAATATGGGTTCCACAACCCACAACTTGTACACACACATGGATCTGACAATATCACAAATACAATTACAGTCCAAGTACAAATAAAGTTAAGTCTTACATGCCTTGATTAATAATACAGGATGTAAATAAATTCTCCTATTGCTCCTGAGTTCGGTCCGAAGAATCTTCTCCAAACCTAAATGGGAAACCACCTAGAAGGGGGGAATTTAAAACAGATAAAACGTGAGCGAAAGGCTCAGTAGGACTAAGTTTTATAAAATAATTTAATGCAAAGAAACATAGCATTATCAGGAGTTATGCAAGAAGAAACTTGAATAAATAAATAAATAAATTGAGTAGAACCGTTCTGACACAGAACAGTCTACTCGTCAAATCAAAACACCAGTTTACTTTTACCTAGGCAAACCATGATATCACCACCGTAGTGGCCCAGCTGGGTTTCGGGACCTGCCCCCAAGGTCGATCACGACCCGATCTCTGATATGGCATCATGCCCATGTGTTTACTATCATTATCATTCAAAACCCAATTACCGAGTGTTGTCAATTATATTCATTATGAAATTCATTTCATGTCACGGTATATAAAAATATAACCGATAAAACCATTTTCAAACATCCATTGAAAACATTTTGGATAGAAATCCTTTTCAAAGCCAAATCATTTCAAAACCAGGCTACCAAAGAAATAGGATAGAAGTCCTACCTCAGTACTCGTGCCGGTACCTCACACCGTAATCCCGATCCGCTATACGTTAGCTCCACGGAACCACGAACAATCCTAGATACAAACTAAGTCGATCAATATCTAGTTCGAGACATTCTATGTTACCAAATCATTTCATGATGTCCTAGTGTGCCATTTGTATCATTAAAATCATCCTATAAGGTTGGGATTTAAATTAGGGTTCAAAACAGTGAAAACGGGTAAAAATCACAAAATTTTCCATGCCTCGGTCGGCCTGCCGGACGCCCTGCTTCGGCCTGCCGAACTGTACAGTTCGGCCTGCCGGAAGCAAAGTTCGGCCTGCCGAACATTTCTCCAGATTCGGCCTGCCGGTCGGAAGAACACCGGCCTGCCGATCATCACTCCGGCCTGCCGAACATGAACTTCGGCCTGCCGAACTGGGAAGATCCAGAAATCCCAGCCACGGGTTTCTCGATCCCCAAAATCCAAATCTTGTTTCTAACCTGTTTTTCTCAAATCCCAGGCATGAAAAACAACTATAGTTGATAGAAAAACATTCTAGAACATGTTTGGAATCATTTAAACAACATTTAAACTCAAAATCCTCAAAAGTCCGAAAATGAGAAAAAGAGGAGAAAAATGAAAAATCTTGAATCCAATCCGTTTTTCTTCAATCTAGGCTTAGATTCTAGTTGTTCTAAGCTCATTTAACACAAATCCACGGTTTTCTAAGCTAAAACAAACTTAGATTTCAAAAACACACAAAATCGAAAATTTTGTAAAAAGTTTAGAAATTTCGAATCTAACCTCGAATCGAAGCTTCAATCCGCGTTCTCGGTCGCCGAATCACGTCCCCGAGCTTCCTCCTTGCTGTTCCGAAGCTTGGATTCAAATGGAAATCAAAATTTTTTTGAAGAAATTGAGAGAGAGAGAGGGACTGCCGAGAGAGAGAAGAGAGAGAGAGAGAACTCGTGAATGAGGAGAGAGAGAGAGAAGAGAGAAATAAATAGAGAAAATCGGTGGGCGGTTTTACTGTGCGAAAACCATGTGCCGCCCACGGTTTTGTAAAACGGAGTATTTTTAACATTTTACAAATTGTTGTGTTTTAAAACTCAAAACATCATTTTAAATCAACAAGGAATCTTTTGAACACATCAATTTAACAAAACAACCAAAAACTAAAAACCCAACCAAATAATCTAATTAAAGTTAAAACTTTAATTATGGCACACTAATTCTTCATTTACATTACATTAATATTAAATAAATTTCGGGACGTTACAAGCCGCCTGATTTCTGCCTCACTGACGGCCTGTCAAACCACACATCCGGTCTGCCGATCTATGACCATTGGCCTGTCGAACTATGAGGTTCGGCATGCCGATCGAGCAAAAATCTCATTCTAGAAAATACAATTTTTAATACAATTCATGAATTTTACTTTCAACAATTCAAAAACATAAAATTAGAGACACAAGAAATACCTGGGAGCCCCATCATCCATCTTCTAGATCTGTCTTCTAGATTCGTCTTCTTTGAATAATTATTTAATTACAAAATTCTTACAAATTTAAAATTAAATAACAATTCCTAGATGGAGATGATAGTCCGCCATCTAATTATATGAAAAACCTAGATACACATTATAACCTTTAAGGAACCATAACTGGTATAAATTAATTAATTAATAAATAATTAAATAACTATTTAATCAACCATAATTAATTAATAAGCATTCACCATATAATATATGACAACATATATAATATATAGAAACCTAGAGTGCCAACTCTCTATAAAATTAAATTCAAGCATATGAGAGATTAAGCTCACAAAATTTATACATATAGTATGATCACAAACTCATAAATTTATATAAAAACTATGGCTCTGATATCAATTGTTGAAAAAATAGTGCACAGCGAGAATTTTAAAAATTTTACATCAGAGTATTTTCCAAAACATAAGTTTGAAATGCTATATGCATAAATTAACCAGATCTTACTAACCTTTGTGTGCTGAAGAACTCTCGCAAAACGTGAAGATAGCAACGTTTCAGAAGAGCCTCAACCAACTAGTCTTCTTTGCCATTCTCTATCCACGACCGGAGTGAGTGTGGGCTCATACGTACAGCTCTTTCACCGAGTGACTCTCCTTCCAACCAATCAAGAGAACCCAAAGCAAGTGTTCATAATTTATGAACAAAAGCTCTTAGGGAGTTTTCAGATTCTCACTAGCAGAGTATCACTTTTAATCTCTCAATTGATCTGAGTAACTCTTAAAACATACTCATTTTATATAGAGGTTGAGTCTAAGGTCAGTCCTTATCAGATTAGGTCTCAAAAACTCGAAATAGAATCAAGTTCTGACCAATATCTGATAAGATCTGCGTGGAAACGCGTAATCTTATCCTTCGTTGATAGGTAGGCCGAACAGGGCTCATCGACAGGCCGAACATATGGATTGGCAGGCCAAACTATCGATTAAAATCTCTACAAATCTTTTATTTTTCACCCGAGATTCTATAGGATAAAGTCTCAGTTTTAATTCAAATAACCCAATAGAGAAGTTATCTGATCAAAACAACTTTATCTAGATTATCTCTAGGAAAATAAATCAATTCCTAATAGTTCTACAAGTTTATCTTAATCTAATTTATCCAAAATTAAATCAACCGATAAATAAACAAGAATTATCCGATCCCAATAATTCAACAAGTTTATCTTGAATCAATTTTATCACAAAATTAATTCAACCGATAAACAAACATGAATTATTTGATTCTTCTAAATTTCAGCCAATCTGATAAATCTGACATAAGTCACCAATTATTAAAAAAACACGTCGTATCATTACAAGATGTTGTGAGCTAGCAAAGGGGACCAAGTGGACCTATATAGTTCAAGCTCCCGATAATTACGAAACCCAATATCCCAGATATACATTTCATAATTATCAACTCCAATGCTGCTCCACTAAAAGCTTAGAGCTGCACTCTCGAACTACATAGAATTACGAACCTCGTATAGCTAAGTCTCCATAACATATCATAGTGTATCGTATCCCCATATGATTATCCATAATCGGCTTAAGGACAAGTTCTGTCTTACCTTCCTGATTATTTTTATCTTACGTTCCATTATCTCACCATCGGAAAACTTACCATCTAAAGACAGTATACCATTCGGTTACACCTATGTATCTAAATGGTTGAGCGCTCTAGTTTTCTAATTACAGGATAACGCATATAAGAGGATATCATTACTCTTGAAGATGAGCTATGGATTCCATATTTATGAATAATAAGTCTACGCTATCAAGAGTCATGCCTCCAACGTACCAGCATGCATACCACTATTAAGGTGTGGGTGCCACCCTTTGGTATATCAAAAGACACAAATCAAGATAACGGGCTCACTATTCATATCAGGATTAAGATACAATACAAATGATTGTCTAAAGTGAATCGATTTGCCGAGACAGAATTATTAATCCAAATCAATTCACTTTATGTCTTGATCAAACACATCGTCACCTATGACAACGTGCTAATGTTTTTATTCACAGAGTCCACCTCCAATGGTCAAGACAAACCATCTCTCAAAAGGGATATAGACAACATAACAATCTTTGCATGAATAAAGCACCTAACTTTATTCCCTTGATTGCGGATCTTATGTTTTAGACCATCACTTTAAGAATCATGTCTTCTACATAATCCATCCATCATATGCCCAATTCTTAAGGTTTAGACCGACAGTCTCAGACTATTATTTGCTTAACATACATTCAACAAATATGAACGTAAAGAGGACAAGATTTGGTATATAAACAATAAATAAATTCTTCATTTATAAAAATGTCTCCAAAAACTTATTACATTTTTACTCCTTAGGGCATACATGTCTAACAGAACTGTCATGAAAAAGTTAGTCTGAAGCTAAAAAAAATAACCAAAATTTTTGGTTTCCCATAATATGAATAGTCCCATATTTTCACCATTAATACAATGCCCTGACTTCATGATTACATAATTACATTGAACTATAAAATTTTTACAAAATCATATATATATATATATATATATATTTATATTGTAAAGTCATGTACTCTTTTTATGCTTGCACAATAGTTAATGGATTTTTAGCATCTAAGTCCATGTCTTTACGTGTAAGGTAAACAAACGATAACAAAAATAAATACAATTAACAAAAATATTGAAAATAAAACTAATTAACTAAAACACAAACACATAGTCATAGAAGCTTTTCATCAAACGTGTGGGGGACATCACAATAATACTTAGGCATTACAAGCACATAAAAAGTAACATATTTTCATGCCAAAATACTAAATGTTGTTCAAATTTCTTTCAAACACCAAATACAAGTAACACATACTAAATGTTAAATTACAAAGTAATGTAAGTAATATTAAAATTAAAACTAAAGCTAAATAACACTAAAATAACCAAATAATACAAAGTTTAGAACTAACTTGAACACTAAAACTAAAACTAATGGTTTGAAATTTACACCAACGGTGGAGTCAAAAGAACGTCAAGGGAGGAGTCAAACGATAGCGGAGTCAGTGGAATGTCAAAGGAGGAGGACGAGCAACAATAAACGGCGCCAAGTTTGTTGGGGGTTGGGTCGAATGATGGTGGGGTCATGGAGAGAGTGACAGGAGAATGTCAAAGTCCATAGAATGTCAAGGGTGGCTGGGTTCGTCGGTGGCTGGGTCGTGGGGGGAGGAGTTAGAAAGAAAAAAGGGAGAGAGAAGCGAGTTTGAGAGTTAGAGAGGGTTTAAGTTGGAGAAATTTTGAATAAATAGGGAAGGCCATGGCATTAACGCTTGCTTAAAATTTAGGCAGGGGACTAAAAATTTTAAATGTGTAGAACCTTTCATGACGGTTTTTATAAAAACCGTCATGAAAGGTCCGCATAATCGAAATTTTTAGTCCTCCGTCTAAATTTAAGCATGCTCCAAGATGCAGAAACTTTCACGACGGTTTTTATAAAAACCATCATGAAAGGTCCCATATTTAAAATTTTTAGTCCAGGTCCAAATTTAAGCATGTTGCATCTTGACGCGTGCTTAAATTTGGACGGGGGACTAAGACCTTTCACAACAGTGTTTATAAAAACCGTTGTGAAAGGTTCTGTATATTAAAAATTTCAAATATTGGGACCTTTTACGATGTGGAACCTTTTACAATTGTTTTTATAAAAACCGTCGTGAAAGATCCTGATATTCAAAATTTTTAATATGCGGAATCTTTCACAACGGTTTTTATAAAAACCATTGTGAAAGGTCCCATATTAGAAATTTTTAGTCCCCGGCCCAAATTTAAGCACGCGTCAAGATGCAGAACCTTTCACGACGGTTTTTATAAAAACCATCTTGAAAGGTCCTGATAATCAGAATTTTTAGTATGCGGAACCTTTCATAATGGTTTTTATAAAAACCGTCTTGAAAGGTCCTATATTCAAAATTTTTAGTCCTCCACCCAAATTTAAGCACCCGCTAAGATGCAGAACCTTTTACGACAGTTTTTATAAAAACCGTCGTAAAAGATCCCGACATTTAGAATTTTTAGTATGCAGAACCTTTCACGACGGTTTTTATAAAAACCGTCGTGAAAGGTCCCATATTCAGAATTTTTAGTCTCCACCCAAATTTAAGTATGCGTCAAGATGCAGAATCTTTCACGACGGTTTTTATAAAAACCGTCGTAAAAGGTCTCATATTTAAAATTTTTAGTCAATCGCCCAAATTTAAGCACGCGGCAAGATGCAGAACCTTTCACGATGATTTTTATAAAAACCATCATGAAAGGTCCGTATATTTGAAATTTTTAGTCCCCCGCCTAAATTTAAGCACACATCAAAATGCAGAACCTTTCACGATGGTTTTTATAAAAACCGTCGTGAAAGGTCTGTATATTCAAAATTTTTAGTCCCCCGTCCAAATTTAAGCATGCGTTAAGACGCGAAACCTTTCACGACAGTTTTTATAAAAATCGTTGTAAAAGGTTGCCTACTCAAAATTTTTAATCCCTGCCCAAATTAACCTACAACGATGATTTTTAGTAAAAACCGTCGTGAAAGGTTCCGCACTGAGCTTATACAACGGTTTTTGTATTTTCAGGCGTACTCTCTGCGTTTTTACCTCTCCTTATCACTACGGGTTTTGAAAAAACGTCGTTAAATAAGGGTTGTATAATCTCAAGATTCTAGTAGTGAGCTACCACGACGGGTTTTTAAAAAACTGTTGTGGTAAGTATAAGCTATCACGACGGTTTTTCGTGGTAGTTCACGCACTTACCATGACGATTTAAGCACTTACCACGCCTTATCACGATAGTTTTTGAAAAACGGTCGTTAAATGAATGTCGTATAATCTTGAATTTGTTATAGTTGACGTTTTCTTTATAAAAATAAAATTAAAAAAAATTCAAATGTCTGTTTAAAATGGGTAAATGACTTTGTCTATTATTAATAGTGAAGTGTACAGTAAAATGAACAATGATAACAATTATAATACTAATATCTCAGCAAGTGAAATTAAAAACAATTACATATAATAATAATAGGATGTGATTTCAATGGTTATATGTTCGATAATACTGTTATTATTAGTCTTTTTGTATAAATATGATGGTTGTAATCAACTGAATAGTTAATCAAAAAAATTATGCTAATTAATGAAATTGAATTCTTATCACGTTAAATTATCAATTGTTATTAAAACAAATATTTATTGAAAATAACCACCAAAAACAAAACCATTGAAAACAAGTCTAATAAAAATAATAATATCTCAATTTCTTTATATGTCCCT
The DNA here is from genome assembly GCA_025403435.1 of Artocarpus heterophyllus. Classification (NCBI taxonomy): domain Eukaryota; kingdom Viridiplantae; phylum Streptophyta; class Magnoliopsida; order Rosales; family Moraceae; genus Artocarpus; species Artocarpus heterophyllus. The sequence goes on from CM046343.1 coordinate 31,645,267, forward strand.
ACTCTCTCTCTCCTCTGTCCACCAAGCCCAAAGATGACATTTTAGCAACACCTCAAACTCCTCCTCCATCTCCTCTCTATATATAAACACCCTAACCCCCTCCCTCACTCTCTCAACGAACAACCAAAAAAAGAAACACACATTCATATCTAAATTCCTTCAAAAAAGAAAAAGAAAAACAATGGGATTTCCAGTAGGCTACACAGAGCTATTCTTGCCAAAGCTCCTCATCCACACCCTTTCCCTTCTAGGCTATCTCAGAAAGTTCCTCTCCTTCCTCTTCTCCTTCTTGGGTCTCCAACACTTCCTCGAACCCGAATGGGACCCTCCGGCTACGACCAGAACACCCGAATTCGACTCGGTCTCGTCCCTGCTGATCCGGGAGCTCCTGCCGGTCGTGAAGTTCTCGGAGCTGGTGGGCCCACCGGAGAGCTGCGCTGTCTGTTTGTACGAGTTCGAAGCAGAGGACGAGATCCGACGGCTGACCAACTGCTGCCACATATTCCACAAGACGTGTCTGGACCGTTGGATGGGGTACGATCAGAAGACTTGCCCGTTGTGTAGGACCCCTTTTCTACGTGATGAATTGCAAGAGGCTTTGAATGAGAGATTCTGGGCGGCTTCTGGGATTCCTGAGTTTTACGCTGAGTATTCTCACATCACTGGTTTGTAGTAATAGTACTGAAAAGTACTTTCTTTTTAAAATTATTATTGTTATTATTGTTGTTAGATTTTCAGAAGAAAGAAGAAAGAGGAAAGAAAGGGAAAAAAAAAAAAAAAGAGTTTTTGAGGTTTTTTTTTTTTTTTTTTTATAGGAATTTGGGGTGTAAATATGGGAAGAATGAGGATTGTACAGCTTTTGAGAAATGAATTAAATAAAAAAAAAGGAAATAAAAGAAAAAAATTGGATCTCATATATATGTGTGTTTGATTAAGTACTTCTTTGATCTCAAGTTTCTACTCTAGCGAAAAGCCAATTAATTAGTTTATTTTAGTTTACTGTTGTTTTGATGTATTATAATTATCGTATACTTGACTATGATGTGACCTATTTGGGTTTTTTTTTTAAGAAGTTTGGGTGTCAATATGGGAAGAATTAGAGTATTGTACAGCTTTTGAGAATTAATGAACTAAAAAAAAGGAAATAGAGGAAAATTGGATCCCATTTAAGTGCTTCTTTGATCGATCTCAACTTTCAATACTTTAGCTAAATGCTATTTATTAGTTTACTGTTGTTTTGGTGTATTGTGGTATAATTAGCAATAGATGTGACCCATTTGAGCTCTTCTTTTTTTTTTTTTTGGGGTATGCAATATGATAAAGTATTGATATCGGATTTTGGCACTATGTGAGAGTTGTGTTGAGATAGTCAATGGTGGCTTTGGAACTTCATTAATGAAAGAGTGATGCTATATATATATATATATAGAGAGAGAGAGAGAGAGAGAGAGAGAGATTGGTTGTATAATGTAATAAGAAGATTACAATTATGAGCCTTTTAAGTGTATACATAACATGGAAAAAAAAATCTTGATACTGCTTCAAATTTTTGCTAAAAAATTACATTTATTTTCTTTTACCAAATGTTGCTTCTTCTTTGCTCCTCTTTCTCTCTTTCTTCAAAATGAAAAAAGAAGAAGGAAATAATAAGTTAATCATTCACTTGCCTAAGATTTTGTTAGCTCTTGTTGTTGCAATGATTTTGCCGGCTTATTGGGATCTCATGATTATACAATGAGTACATATATAATGTGATGATATCATCGTGGCTTTTGAGCCTCTCTCTCTCTCTCTCTTTTTTCCCCCTTGCATTAAAAGATAATCATCCGGGTTTTCAGGAATCATTTTTCCTTTTTGTTTTTCTGGGAATCTGTTTTTCTTTTCTTTGTTTTAATATATTTTTTTCGTGGGGTAAAGTAGACAGCCTACAAAGAGAAATCAAAGAAATCAAAAGAAACCAATCTCTGAGAAATTTGCTCCTTGGTCCAATCTCCAATTGAAAAAAGCAAAGAAGTAATGTGTGTGGTCCATGCACGTTTCTTTTTTTAATTTTTGCAATTCTCCGGTCCTAAAAAAATAGTTTCTGCTAATATTGAATGCTGGTTAAAATTGACGGGTACGTATTTGGTTAAATATAATATATTCTTCTTTTTATTATTAGACAAATCTTACTCAAGATTACTATCTATATATAATTATTTCATCATATTTATTGATCACATCTTCAAGTTCATTAGATTTTCTTTGAATCTTAAGTCAAGCTTAAAAAAGCCATGGCATGGTTTAGGATGTTGCAATAAACATTAATTTATATTTATGACATTAACATGCCCATACACCACAATTCTATTGTGGGGAGGGGGAAATATGATTGTTCAATTTAAGATATGAATCAAGGTACTTAAGTCTGTAAATCGAGCGAGGAAAAAAAAGAGAAATGAGTTTAATTTAAAAGTAAATTTACACTTGTCTTAAAGTTTGAGATATAAGGTTAAAATTTCCATTGAAGTTTAAAAATTTGGTGACCAATTTAAGACGTCCCATACGCATATGAGTTTAAATATATATGTGTCAAAACACATATATTGAAATCATATATAAAATGAAAATGTTTTCATTTCCTACATTATAATTTTTATTTTTCCTTACAATAGCAATTTATTTTGTCTAAGTGCTAAGTTGGAATGCATATTCCCTAAAAAAAAAAAAAAAGTTAGATTGTACATTTCAAACAACGACTGAGATGGTTGCAAGTTTGATTTTTTTGGGAGTCATTAAAGAGGCTTTTGATTTATTCCCAACAAAGGAAAAAAGAAAATTGCAAAAAGACCCTTGATGCTTGACGAAACCTAATATGATTGAAAGAAGGGTGTAAACGCGGCAGAAAAGAATTGGTCCGTGTGTCCAATTGCGAACAAAAAGCCTACACGTCAAAGGATTCTCAAGGTGCATTGTGTTTGATAAATGACAATAAATATCTACCAAACTTTTTTTTTCTTATCCAAATAAAAATGAATAAAATAACTAAAATGCTATGAATACTGGCATGTATGTCTCAAATAATATATGCCCTGTATTCAGAAATCTTATCTTATTATCTGTTTGCCTTTTTGTATTGTTTTTGCTAGAAATGAGCCCCACAAGTCCTAATATGCCATTCCCACTTCCAACAAAAATAGTTAAAAAAATTAACTCTAATTACCACTATTTTATTTTTAAATATTCAATATTTAACGCTTCTAGAAGAAGTCCAATTTTGGTTTTTTTTTTTTTAATATTGTTGTCTAAGAACATTATATTGATGAATTATCTACGTATTCAAATTGCAAACGAAATGTTATAGCTACTCTTAACTGGCTTTAAATTACATGCATTATTTTTTGCCTGCTCTTTGACTATACTACGGAATTGAAAATTACAAGTGCAATACGTCTTCTAGTATGTTTTTTTTTTTTTTATGTTAAACACTCCTTTTCCAAGACGCTATATGAATATATATCATACTAAATTAGTTGGGGTGTCGTTTTTAAAGCCAGATGATGAGAAAAAAAGGGTCAAAGTGCTTGACAATTTCCTTGGTGTTAGCTGAATTTTTCCTGGATAACTTGGTCAAAATTCTAAAAACGACATTGTTTGAGTCCTTGTTAATTACTTGAATAAGTTTTTTTGGTTTTGCCGCCAAAGGACAGTCCAATTTCTAGACGTAACCACCAAACCATTTAGCTAAAATTGCCGCATCAGCTAATCGGATCATGTTAGCTGGGTTGAGATAAAGATTGATTGCCATTGTGGCTTGACAACTTGAGATAGACTTTTTTGACGGGTTCAGTTCGGTTTCATGTTTGACTTTAATCTACACAAATTAAAACAGGATTTTAGTTACTTATTTTCACCTTTTGCTTGATAACTTTTTAAGACCAGAGTTTTGGAGACGTGATGTTTACATATTTACTTATTATTTACTGAGAGAAAAAGATATCAAGCCCATATTTAAAGACTTTTCTTTCTTCTAAACTAACCACTAGGGCCGACAATACGGGCTGCGACACGACGACACGACACGAATCCGACACGTTTTTTTGCGGGTTAGTGTCGAAAAATTTGACCACGGGTCATTTTAGTGTCGACCCGAAACTGACCCGTCAAAAAACGTGTCGTGTTCGGGTCAACCCATCTGACACTAAAATGACTCGTTTCTGACCCGTATTTAATTAATTGACTTTTAAAAAATTAATATTATTTCATATATAATATAAGCTCTTAAAATATCAAACCTTATCTCTCTTATCACTCATCTTCTTGTTGAAGTGTTATAAAACTCTTCTAATTTTATTTTTTTTAATATTATATATATTAATGTGGGCAGGTTAGAGGCGGGTTGCGGGTCATAATCGGGTTACGAGTCAAAATCGGGTCACGGGTTATTATTTTTTGACACTGTGCATAAAAAACGGGTTGACACGGGTCGTGTTCGTGTCAACCCGTGTCAAAACGGGTCGGGTTAGGGTTGAGAATTCTCAACCCGTTCGTGTCACGGGTCAGGTTAGTGTCGACCTAATTTTATAAAAATTAACTCCAACCCAACACGAACCCGACCTGCCAACCTGTTTTGCCACCCCTACTAACCACCCGCAAAAGTTTTCAGCCAATATAATTTCATAACTACACATCAAAGCATATTTGTTTAGTTAGGGGGCCTAACCCAATGCATGAATGTCGATTTTTTTTTTTCCTGATTTTCGATAGTATAATATACGTACATACATATGGACTTTGCTACAGTGCATCATAAGTACCGAAACTTCACCCACGTATCAGTCCATTGTTTCACAAGAGATCTTCTGACAAGATCTTGTCAGCCAAGAAGTATTGAAATCTTGCAAGTGGGACGTTGAAGTAGGCGGGTAACCGAGAGAAGCTAGTATCAAGTAGTGCAGTTAATTTTTTAATTGTGAGAAAATCGGGTTGGGGGATTTATTGCAATTATACCATGAAGTGTGTAATTTCTTGTATTAAAAAAATGATGTTGCCTCAGAAGAGGAATGACACGGTAACATCCTTTTGAGAAGAGGCAGTAACTTTACTAGAAAAGAAAGTAATTGTCCGAGTTCTGACGTGTTTGGGAAAAAAATGTAAAAACAGTGTAGGGCTTAGGGTTGTGTTAAGTTTATTTAGGTTTATTAAACCTTTTAATGAAGGAGAAGAGCACCGTTACACATTTTGAATTGTAAATTCTAATATTAGCAAGAGTTGTAGTATTTCTTAAAAATAGTTCTGAAGTTAGTAGAAGAAAATATAAAGGACTATTTTTGCAGAATGCGTATTTTTGTTTTACTATTGGTGTAATTGATTTAGTTTATTATTTTGCTTGGAAAAGTAAGTGAAGACTGTGTAACATGGAGTTGAAGAAAAAAAAAAAAAACATTGTTGGTTTAGTCGAAAGCACCGACAGATGGAGAAATGAAATTTAATTTTGTTACTATTGAACAATTTTGATGAAATGCAAGGAAATCAAAAGTAATACCAAGCGATTGGATTTTTATGAAATGTAAAAAAAACAAAAGTAATTATAAGTTCAACATTCACTCAAACAAAGGTGTAGACAAAATTAAAAGTAATAGTAAGAGAAGTAAAAGTTCAACAAGTAGCTAAACGATAGGTCCATATTGCAAATAAGTAGCATTAATCAAGAACATATTTATTGTAACTTTTTAATAAAAGGGAAGAGTACTATTACACGTTTTGAACTATAAATTGCAATACTAGCGAGAGCTGTCTATTTGCTTTATGGGTTCAAATCATGATTGTTTGAGTTTGAGATAAAAAGTTTGAAAAATATGATTTAAACTAAAATTTAAATTGACGTTTGGATGTATAATTGATTTTAAGTTTGAAAAGGGAATAAAATTTGGAACTCTATTTGGATATGTATTGAGAAAATAAAATTTTGAGTATAGTAAGAAAAACGAGTTCAAAACTGAACCCAAGAATGAGTTTGAAAACCTTGAAAATAGAAGCTTGATTCTAAAAATTTCACACTTTTTGATTCAACAAGTCTATTCAAAAGTTCAAAACAAGCTTAAACTTTGTTTACCAAATGCCCTCTGGTTTGAGTTTTTGAGTTCAAACCATGTGAGACAATGAAACAAAGGGCCCGTAGTTCTTGTTAAAAGTAGTTTAATAAAGAAGAATTGCTGCATAATGCGTGCTTTGTGTTGTAATAATGGTGTAATTGTATTAGTTTATTGTTTTGCTCGGAAAAGTAAGCGAAGATTGGAAAATAAGGAGTTGAAAAAGGAGAAAGAAAAAAAAAACAAAAACAAAAAAAAGAATCAATTTTGGTTCAGTTGACAGCCCCAACTCATACACAATGAAATTTAATTTCGTTACCATTGAACAATTTGGATAGAATGCAAGGAAAAAAAAGTAATTTATTTTATGAAATGTAATGGAATAAAAGTAATCATAAATTCAACATTCACTCAATAAGAAATTATGAACAAAATTAAAAGTAATAGTAAGAGAATGAAAGTCCAACAAGTGGCAAAATAAAAAGTTTATATTACAAATAAGTAGCATCAATTCAGAACCATTGTCCATAGCGAAACGCACAACTTGGTGGCAAAAAAAAAGTGACAATTACACAACCTTCCATTAAAATATTGCACCTGTGTCAATAAACCTATTATATACGTTGAAATAAGAAATCATCGTCCAAATAAGTGCTTTCATCATGCGTCCTCATGTTGGCATCGAGAGGGGAGATAAATGTCAAAACATGCTCTCAAAAGTTGAATTAAAGGACGCCCAAAAATAAGAATCATGCACAGCAATCAACAACCTTTACTGCTTCCCTTTGTAGCCGTTGGATCACCCATCAACGCTCGTGTGTGCCACTCCAGGCGAGAGGAGCGTGAAGCTCCATGGGCGTAAGCATGGTGCAGACTCCCAACGTGTCGGATCAGGTGCTTTGCACTCCACAGCAACTCCCGAGCAGCCTCGCTTGTCACCCATCTGTATCTTGCCACTTTGCCAGGTTTCACCATCATTTTGCTCCAGCTAGTCTCGTGGTGTCAAGTGTGCTACTTCCTTCAAGAATGCATTAACGTATAACTAATTCCTTTTGGGCTTTGCGTAAATCATCGGAGAAGTTGCACAAAGAAAAATCTTTTTGCTTACTTCGGACACGGGCTCTCGAGGCTAATGATTGCCTTTATGCTATCTGTTAGAAATCGAAGCAAAAAACAACAAAAAATAGAAAAAAAAATTACACATAAAATTTACGTAAAAAAATCTTAATAAAAAGTAAAAAAATCACGGACAAAAGAGAAGCAATCTATAAATCACAAAAGAGAAATTACAACGGTGTTTAGAACGTTCAAATATAGAAATTCACTCACTCAATCACTCACAAACTCACAAGACTGAGTTCTCTGTATCACTCTCAACACTATGATCTTTATGAAATTTTGTAACTTTTGTAACTTTCTAATATGTGTCTCTCAACTATGGAGAATATGATGTATTTATATGTATAGGGACTCATACCCTATCCCAAAATAGCCCAAAAACATGCAAAAACGTAAAATACACGATCAGGCCGCATTGGAGCGCTGCGGCCCTGCTTTCTAGCGCCACAGCGCTGGTTTCCCGAATTAGAGCGCTGCGGCACTAGATTGTAGCGCTGCGGCCTTGCTTTCAAGCGCCGCGGTGCTGCCTTACTGCTAAAGGTTTTGGGTCACAAAATAACAATCATCACCTTGACACAAAATCCACCATCAAGAACTCCAACATATGATTAACCGAATTCTCCACCTCTTCCACAAAGCCCCAACGGGCCATTAACCGACACGAGCATGAACTCCAACCAAGTTCAAGCAATGCTTAAACTTAACTGTAGGTAACGACTTAGCCATCATATCGACAGGATTATCATGTGTACTGATTTTGCTCACAACAATATCACCACAAGCAACAATATCACGAACAAAGTGATGACGAACGTCAATGTGCTTCGTTCTTTCATGAAACATTTGATCTTTAGTGAGAAAAATAGCACTCTGACTGTCACACATCACCACAGAAGTCTTCAAATCTTCACTGAGTTCTCCAAATAGGCCCTTCAACCAAATAGCTTCTTTCAAAGCCTCTGTAATACCCATATATTCAGCCTTAGTAGTAGACAAAGCAACAGTAGCCTGCAAGGTAGCCTTCCAACTGATAGTACAACCACCAACTGTAAACACATACCCAGTAAGTGACCTCCTCTTATCCAAGTCTCCAGCATAATCAGAATCAACATATCCCACAACACCATCTCTAGTCCTCCTAAAGTGCAAACAAACGTCAGTAGTACCACGTAAGTATCTGAGAATCCATTGCACCGCTTTCCAGTGCTCTTTACCTGGATTTGCCATGTATCTACTAACTGCACTAACTGCGTATGATAAATCTGGTCAAGAACATACCATAGCATAATGAGGGAACCTCCTACACTAGAGTATGGAACACGTGACATGTACTCAATCTCATCATCTGATTGTGGACCTAACGCAGCTGAAAGTCTGAAATGTGCTGCTAACAGAGTGCTCACTGGTTTTGCTTTCTGCATGTTGAACCTGTGCAAAAATTTTTCAATATAGCCTTTCTGACGCAGATAAAGCTTACCTGCCTTTCTATTTCTCAAAATCTCCATGCCGAGAATCTTCTTGGCAGCTCCCAAGTCCTTCATATCAAACTCTCTACTGAGTTGAGCCTTTAACTTAATCTCTCCTTTATCCTTAGCAGCAATCAATATATCATCAACATATAAGAGCAAATAAACAAAAGACCCATCATCACCCTTCTTGAAGTAGACATAGCTATCATAGCTACTCCTCTTAAACTCATGAGCGATCATAAATGAGTCAAATCTCTTATACCACTGCCTAGGAGACTGTTTCAAACCATAAAGAGACTTTTTCAATGAGCAAGCATAGTCTTCTTTACCTGTAACAATGAAACCCTCGGGTTGCTGCATGTAAATGTCTTCCTCGAGCTCTCCATGCAAAAATACAGTCTTCACATCTAACTGCTCAAGCTCAAGATCATGAGTGGCCACAATACCGAGCAAGGCTCGAATTGAGCTATGCTTAACCACAGGAGAAAAAACATCTGTAAAATCAACACCTGGAACCTGACTGTATCATTTTGCAACTAGTCTAGCCTTGTACCTAGCATCTTCAACTTCTGGTGTGCCTTCTTTTCTTTTAAATACCAATTTGCAATGAACATCTTTATTCCCTTTGGGTAACTTTACCAAATCCCATGTGCCATTCTTATGTAGGGATTTCATCTCCTCCTGCATAGCAATCATCCACTTGACAGAGTCAACTGAATTAACCGCCTCTGAATAGGTAGAAGGTTCTTCACCAGACTCAATACCTTCCGCCATTGATAAAGCATAAGCCACCAAGTCGGCCTCAGTATATCTCTGTGGAGGCCTAACATCTCTCCTCGGCCTGTCCTTAGCAATAGAGTATTGTGGTGGCGGCGATGATGGCGATGAGGAAGCACCATCGCCTTGACTCTCTGAACTTGATTGGGAAGTAGAATCAGATAATGTACTTATCTCTATTTGAAACTCCACCTGTTTGCTAGATCTATCCCGATCAACATCACTAGACCCTGTAGTAGATGTCCCACGTAACATGGAAGTCTCATCAAACACAACATCTCTACTGATAATAACTTTCTTGGTTTCTGGGCACTATAACTTATAGCCTTTAACACCAGGCTTGTAACCAAGAAATATACACTTCATGGATCTAAGCTCCAATTTTTCATTGTCAACATGAGCATAAGTAGGACAGCTGAAAATTCTTAAATTTGAGTAATTTGCAGGTTCTCCTGACCACATCTCTTGCGGTGTCTTCTTGTTAATAGCGATGGAAGGAGAGCGATTGACCAAATAGCAAGCTGTAGAAGCGGCTTCAACCCAAAATGACTTAGGTAGCCCAGCATTAGAGAGTATACAGCGCACTTTCTCCATCAACGTCTTGTTCATTCTCTCGGCCACACCATTTGGCTGCGGAGTACATCGGACTGTTAAGTCCCTCAAAATTCGCTCTGATTTACAGAAGGAATTAAATTCATTCGAACAAAACTCCAAGCTATTATCAGTGCGGAGACGTTTAACTGGCTTACCGGTCTGCTTTTCTATCATGGTCTTTCAATCTTTGAATTTAGCAAAGACATCATTCTTTTGCTTCAAAAAGAATGTCCATAACTTTCTAGAATAGTCGTCAATAATGGTAAGCATATAACTAGCACCACCATAAGAAGGAACAGTAGACGGTCCCCGAAGATCAGAATGAACATACTCCAAAATATCTTTTGTGTTATGAATGCCTTTGCCAAATTGAACTCTCTTATGCTTTCCAAAAACACAGTGCTCCCAGAACTCCATCTTACCTGTGCACTGTCCATTAAGGAGCCCTCGCTTACTCAACTCTGCCATCCCAGGCTCACTCATATGCCCCAATCGCATATGCCATAACTTAGTGAGATCATCATCAGACATAGTGGAAGTAGTAACTTTTGCATCACCAACAACTGTAGTACCTTGCAGAACATACAAACTAGCAGTCTTCTTTTGTGCTTTCATCATCACAAGAGCGTCTACTGACTTTCAGAACTCCACCTTCACCGGTGTACTTGTACCTTTTAGCATCAAGAGTACCTAAGGAAATTAAATTCCTCTTAAGATCGGGGACATGCCACACATCACCTAGTGTCCTCACTATGCCATCATGCATTTTAATTCTGATAGTACCAATACCAGCAACCTTGCATAAGGCGTTGTTTCCCATCAGAACAGAACCCTTAGGAACCGTTTCATATGTGTCCCGGTTGGAACACATATGAAACATACATGCAGAGTCAAGAACCCAATTCTCACAGGGCTTAGAATCACCATTAGAAATTACCAAAAGCTCACCACCAGAGCCTTCTTCAATGACACTAGCCTCATCGGTATCCGATTTCTTCCCCTTTTGATTTTCAACCCTCATGTTTTTATTCTACAGCTTATAACACTCAGTTTTAATGTGCCCTTTCTTCTTGCAATAGTTACAGAACTTCTCCTTATTTTGGATTTAGGCATACCTCTAATCTCAGACCTAGAACTTCTTTCTTGGGTTCTACCTCTAACAACTAGACCCTCTCCTTGTGTTTCAGATCCAGTCACTAACTGCTTTATCTTTTCTTTAGAGAATAAAGCTTCATAAACCTCATCTAGGGTAAGAGTGTCCCAACTATACAAGATAGTATCCCTAAATGTGGCATATGATGAAGGCAATGACCATAATAAAATTAACCCAAGGTCTTCTTCATCATACTTAACTTCCATAGCCTTCAAATCAGACACAATCTCCTTAAACATAGTTAAGTGATCCTCAAGAGACGTACCTTCAGACATTCGGTGAGAGTATAGACGCTGCTTTAAATGAAGTTTGCTAGTAAGACTCTTGGTCATGCATAATTGCTCCAGCTAGAGCCACAAAGCAGCAGCAGTCTTCTCATTCAGTACATCCTGTAAAATCTGATTTGACAGATAAATGTGTATTTGGGACAGAGTCTTTCGGTCCTTACACTCATTTTCCTCATTCGACCATGATGAGGGCATCTTATCGAAACCTAATAGCGCATCATCAAGGTCCATCTGCGCCAGAACAGCCCGTATCTTCACTTGCCATAGAGAAAACCTTGTTGTGTGATCCAGCAGCAGAATATCGAATTTCATGGTTGCCATTACAAATCAAAGCCAAAGCTCTGATACCACTTGTTAAAATCAAAGCAATAAACAACAAGAAATAGAGAGAAAATTACACATAAGATTTACGTGAAAAAACCCTAATGAATGGTGAAAAAACCATGGACAGAGGAGAAGCAGTCCACTAATCACAAAAGAGAAATTACAACAGTGTTTAGAGCACTCAAATACAGAAATTCACTCACTCAATCACTCACAAACTCACAAGACTGAGTTCTCTTATCACTCTCAATACTATGATCTCTATGAAATTTTGTGACTTTTGTAACTTTCTAATGTGTGTCTCTCAACTATGGAGAATATGATGTATTTATATGTATGGGGACTCAAACCTTAGCCTAAAATAACTTAAAAATACGTAAAAATGCAAAATACATGATCAGGTAATATTGGAGCGCCGTGGCGCTGCTTTCAAGCGCCGCGGCGCTGGATTGTAGCGCCACGCGCCCTACTTTCAAGCGCCGCAGCGCTGCCTTACTGCCAAAGGTTTTGGGTCACAAAATAACACTACCTTTTATTGCTCCTATTTCGCTTACAGCCATCCAGATTGATCTCAATGGTTATAAGATAAGTGAAGTTTTCATTCTATAATGACGTGGTGTCATAGTGTAGACAGCCCATATATATATATATATATATATATATATATATATATTATTTCTATCTACATTATATGGATCATTTTCCCTCGGCTCATTCTTCATATGCTACTCGACATGGTCCTCAGGTTGTTCCTCAAATCATGTGATGTATAGTTATTTTACTTGAGAAGGCAATGAAAATTTGAGATGACGAGAACCATTACAGATGGAGAAACTATATAGGGAATCCGGAGCTTAACTCCCATAATGTTGTCTTCAAATGTTCTCTTAGAACTCGAACACTCTGAATTTGGCTTTAATGAGAGAGACGTAAATCTATAAGTAATTAAATGCAGACACAAAGTTTTAGAAAAAATTACATGTTACGCCATATTTTTAAAAGATGTGTTTATTTATATCGCGTTCAAAAAATATGTTATGTCATATTTTTAAAAGATGTGTTTATTTATGTCACGTTCAAAAAATATGTCATACTATTATCCATATTACATTTTAAGTTATGCCACAAATAAACATATATAATATTTATAAAAAATAAATATTAAAAGATAGCATTTATAAAAATTCCTCAAATTTTTATACTTTATCCTCTAACAAGAAGGCCATCTTTCTTGTTTCCCCATCTTATCCATTACGGGAACCAAAAAAAGGTCGTTTCCTTTCTATGCACAACTGGATAAAATCACAAGCCTAAAAGGCCCAACACTGTAGACAATTATATCGTGTTTGATACACAGGTTTAGGTCAGTTTAAACTACACTAGTTTGATAAAGATACGGTTCAAACTAATATTTGGTGAAGCAATAATTGAGATAGTTTAAGCTTTATGAGGATGTTTTAAACTAGCCAAACGACTCAAAATTCAAAATTTAACCTCTCCTTCAATTTCATGCGGTTTGGTCTATTTTCTATGGTAAAAATTAGTCACATTCTCATTTATTTTATGAACCATAATTTTCCAAATACTCGTTCTTGTTTTAAATTTGATGTTTTATTCCAATTTTAAATCTCTATATTCCAAATATTAGTTTAAAACTATCATTTAAAACATATGATTCAAAATTCTAAGGTGCCTTTGGTTGCAATGGTGAAATAGTAATGGTAATGGAATAGAATAGAAAATAAAGTTGATTCATTTGTTTAGTTGGAATTTTAAGAATACTATGTAATAAAATATGAATATTTTCATGTTGACAAAATTACCCTTATGTTATAACACTAATATTTTGCATCTCAATATAATTAAAATATAATATAATATAATAAAACTATAACTATATAATATAATAATATTATTATAATGGTTAATATAAAGAATGTTATAAAATATAATTATAATATTATAAATATATTAATAATTATATTTTTATAATAATAATAATAAAATATAATATCACATAAAAATAATAATATAATTACAATATTAGAAATAGATTATATTATACTAATATAATGATATATTATATTATATTGTAATAATTATAAATAAATTATAATTATAATTATGTAATACATTATATAATTATAGTGTATAATAAGTATAATATATAATAATGTTAGAATTATGATATTATATTAATATTTAATTATATGAATAATTATATTATTCATATAATCATGACATTATTAATTTACAATATTACCGTTATATTATATTATATTATAAGATAAAATTACAATATAATATGTATATTATAATATTATATTAATTATATTGTATTTATAAGTATAAGTACAATAAAATAATTATAATATTTAAGGAAAAAAAGCTTGGAATTGCTATTCTTCTCATATGAGAAGGGAATGATAATTCATCTACTTGATGAAAAAGTTATCTATTTTGAATGACTATTCTTTTTCTAAAAACCAACCCAACATCATGAATAAAACTCCATTCCTTCGCTTTCCATCGTTTCCCCCCATCCAAACACAACCTAAGTTCAAACCACAAATAAAAGAAAAACTTTTTTCGGTCCTCTCGGACAAGAGCCCAAGCCCCCCATATGGGGTGGGTTGGGTCACACATGGTGAGGCCCATCCCATGTGAGAGGCCCGGGCAGGAGCCTAGGGGCCGTATAAAACTGCCCCAAATAAAAGCCACATTACTCCAAACCCGTATACCAAATGAACATCTGCCCCATCCGAGAGGACATATCTTTCGAACGTAGAAAATGCGTATCCACACACTTTACAAATAGGTGAAATAAATGAAGAAGAAATTAAAGTATTTCCGGTATTTTGTTTTATAGTTCAATCAATTAATAAACCAAACCAAACGCATTTCCGCCCCTAAAAGCAAGTAAAAAGTTAAGAATTACGCCAGCTAGGTGGCAGTATTGTCATCTTCAGTAAACAAAAAGGAACTTCACACTGAGTTTACTTGCAAAACATCATTTTTCCATGCAAAGGGAGGACCCCAAAATATTATTATGTGACGATGTAAATCAATCACTTGGAATAGCCAGACGGGGGATAGCCAGGAGGAGGGTATTGAGCTGGTGGATATTGAGGTGGCGGATAACCAGCAGCTGGGTAGCCTTGAGCCTGTGGAGCAGGTGGGTAAGTATAGGCTTGGCCATACGCTGGTTGAGGCGGGTATCCGACCGACGGAGGAATCGGCTGATCAATGCGAGACATCTGCTGAACAGGAGGCACTGCCATCACTGGCTGAGGCCCGAACTTACCGTCTCTTTTGTCCATTTCGACCTTGTGTTGTGTCTGCAAATAACAGTCCCAGGCACAGCAGCTAATCAAAACGTTGTATCTTTCATTACAAGTACTTACGTGGTTCCAATTTTCTGTACTTTGAAAGTTAATATAAATGTAAGGATGTGATGCACATCGTACCTGCATGCATGCACACACCCTACAAGGAAAAAGAACATAAAATCAGTTGGTTTAAAACCCAGTTTGGCTGACAACTTTTGAAAGAAAAAGGGGAGCGGAATCCTTACGAGCAATACACCATGTCGGCCAAACAAGACAGTAGCTGAGATGCCTCTTGGATTTCCTCACTTCCAACAATCAGTGCAACTATGGAGAAGATGCATGCAATTTGTTGTAGGCAAAACATGAAACCCTGTGAACAGGAGAAGTGTTTAGTAATCTAACATTGAATTGTTTGTTTCAAATGCGCAATGGATCATTAGCATATTTGAAAATTTGAGAGAGCAGCACAATGATGCAATTATCGCATTGGGTAGTCTGTATATTGAATTCGTCTTGCAACAAAAAGCGAGTTGAGGCCACCGAATTCCCAAAGCACAGAAAAACCTGACAGATCAAGGCACAAGGTAAGAAGTGAATGAAACATAAAGAGGAAAGCGATCATTTGCCCACCAAATACAAAACCAAAAAAAAAAAGCGTACGAAAGGTATTTCCTCCTTTTTCTCTTTCTATGTCTTGAAAGATTGACTATATATTTTCTTTTCATCAGTCAAGGCGTCAAGATTTCAAACTAAAATAATAGCTACAAAACAAAAGGCAAAACTAGGAAAAAGAGCAGAAAACGGTATTTAAGTTCCACTCCATACCATTCTTATATAAAAATAATAGGAATATAATCGTGAGCCAGGAAGAAAGAATGCTGGATGAAGCTAGACTACCAACTTTGATTCTTTCTTCCAATTAAGAGTCCGATAATTTTTCACATTTTTTCTTCCTAAAACAACTAGTATAGGTCATTTGTGATTATTGCAATATGCCATAGGGAAAAGACAAAAAGAGCCTATCCAAGCAGTTTATCATATAATTTATGTCAACAAAAGAAAAATTACACGAGGAGGCAAGATTAGCTTCAACACAAAGAAGGGCAAAATTCTGTTAAACCATGTATCTAGAAGAGAAGACAGGGCAACGGCTAACACAATTCTAATTCGTTATTTACCTCAGTTGCCAGGCAAAATTCTGGGCATCTACTTTCTCCACACCTGCCACTACAAGGCATATAACCAGCACAGCAGGTGTATCTACAACCAAGAACAGAATTAAACAATCACAACAATTACCCAGGAAAATTAACACAGAACCGAGAATGAGAATAAAAGGTCATCAATACCTTGTCATGTCATTGTACAGAGCTCGTTTCCGTAGCAAATACGACGCACATGGTGCACTAAAGTGAAACAGAACGTAAATTAGATGAACAAGGGATGGAATATCTACCCACAAGTAAATAGTTTGAATATGTATTACGCAATGAAAACTCCTGGAAAATAGTCAAAAAATAGGTACGTATATACAAAAAGAGATTAAGAAAGAAACACATTTTGTGCAACTCTGTATCAGTATTTATGTACAAGGAAACTATGCTCCTAGGAACATTCTCGACGTGAAAAATAAAAACAGTGGCAGATCTCATATCATTACTTGGCTTGCTCCTCCAAGGAACCTGAAACGCTTGGCATATACACAGACAATTTCAGAAGAAAATCTGAACTAAAAGCTTGGGGAGGCCAATAAAGCTTCAAGTACTTTAAAAGCTTTCAAGCCATATCAAGGAAATAAACATGTTTCCCAAGCTCCAATACTGAGCCAGATCAATCTAACCAATTATCAAGAACAGAAACTGAACACTAATCCACAATGGTAAAGAGAGAAGATTTGTCACCAATACTAAAAGAACTAAGCTGTCTATGCCTTAGGAATAAAAAATACATGATCCTTCTATTCTAGTGTCTAGTGTCTCCTTATATATTCTGAAGCATGCAACATCAACCTTTACTGCAGTATGCACTTAACAACGGTCAATATCAACTAACAGGGTTTTAAGGGCTAGAAAGGGTTTTAGAAAATGTTTGGCATTTCAGAAATAAAATTAGAGCTACAAAGTTTTATTACTTTTAACAGTTAGTTTCTAACAAATGCAATTTAGAGGGCATTCGGAATCATGGTTTGAACAAAGGTTTGAACTGTAAACACTGTAACAAAACTGATTTAAAGCAACACCCTTTGGTCTGAACCATGGATTCCAAACGCACACTTTTAAGTCTTAATCTCACAAATTCATTTCATAGTTCCTGTTGTAGCCAAATCATAGAAGAGCCATCCTCTCGCAAAAATCTCACCTGATCAACTCAATTTCTATAATAATAGAGACTCACGCGTAATGAATAACTGAAGGTGACAGGAACCAGTAAATAAAAGTCAGCATCAAATTACACGATTTTTTATTCTTTTTTTGCAAAAAAGAAAGCAGAAATGTTAAGTCAACATCCTCTAAAGTCAACCGAGGCAAAAAAAAAGACATTAGAAAGAAGCGAAGGAAAAAAAAAACAAACAAACAAACAGGTAAAATTGACGCTAAATGGACTATAATCAGATCTAAAATCGCATATGAATTCGAAAAGAAAATTGAGGAACTAACAAAACCAACGGATCTAGAATACTCACCAACACAACGCGAAACAGCAATCTGGAAACAAAACAAGTTTACAGCAAAATTAGTACTCGGAAAAACACAGATAAACACACAGATTAGAGCGAGAGAGAGAGAGAGAGAGAGAGAGAGAGAGAGAGAATTTACAGGGAGTATCGGCCTTTATAGTGCTCATCAGATCAGTGTGCCATAGATTCCGATAATTCTGCCGGAGCTGCATCTTCTCCAGGTGCTCCTGCGACGCCATGGCGATCACTAACTGCGATCTATTTCTCTCTCTTCTCTCTCTCTCTCTCCGGCAAACTGCAAAATCAAAACGAGCAAAACAAGATTTTTAAAGAAATTCACAGAGTTCTAGGGCGACGAAGTCCAAGAAGAAGACTAAACCCAGAAATGCAACATAAAAAGGAGGAAAAATCGAAGAGAGAAAGTCCGAGAAAGCGGAGCCAAACAGAACCTTCGAAAAGAAAATTTCGAAATCTTCAACTTTGAGAAAAGAAAATTGAAACAAACAAAAAGGGGAAATTTACAGAATAAATTCCCAATTATTTTTAGTTGTTAAATTGGAGTTGACGATTGAATCTCTCTCTAAAAAACGCGCAGAAAACTGAAAAAGAAAAAAAAAAAATCAACGAAGACGACGGCGACGTTTAATTGATGAATGCGTAAATAATAAGAAATATATCTTATTGGAGACGGGCAAAATCCTTGCCAGCTGTTGATTTTTCATTGGTCTTGGATGGCCCGTCCAATAAGTTTTTGCTTTTTTTTGGAAAGATCGTCCTCTTTTTTCCTTTTTTTTTTTTCTATTTTTGGGAATTAGTGTATTACTTTTTCTTCTTTTTTTTTAAAACTTGAATTAGTGTATCACTGGTGTTCTGGTGCCCAAAACTATGTTCCAAATTAAAGTTTTGGTTTAATCTCGGTGCCCCTAAATTTTTAGGTGATTCTCAATTTACACGCAAATTTTAAAAGCTCTTACTTTGCTTCTTAAATTTTAATTTTAGTATTACTTAACCTTTTTTATTAGACTGTCAGCTAAAATCAAACTGAAAAAAGGAATTTTAAGGTCATTATTAGGTCTTTTCTATTTATTTTAACAAAATTTTAAATAGAAATTCTATTTATTTTAACAAAATTTTAAATAGAAAGATCATGTGATCATATTATCCCCTTTTCTAAATCTAATTTTAATAGAAGTTCTAACAAAAAAAGGGTTAAGTAAGACTAAAATCAAAATTCAGAGCACAAAATGAAAGTTTTTAAAGTTCAAGAGCAAAGTAATAATGACCCCAAAGTTTAGGGGTGCCAATGAGATTGATCTTAAAGTTTTAACTAAAAAATAGTTGTTCATAATTTATTTAGGATTTCTATTTTTTTTCTGCTTCATTAGTCCGTAATCTTTTTTGCCTATTGTACGTTGATCCCCCGTCGTTTATTTCTTTGCATTTGAATCTCCAATCTTTTTTGTTGTTTAAGTTTTCATCTAAAGACATCATCAACGTCCAGAAAGCCGTATGTTTTGAAAGAAGCTAGTATAGTTTGGGACGCGGTTTTGATTGATCAAAAAGAAGAATCTACCTCGACCAAATATGTCTTTGGCACCTATTAAACTTCTGGCCTCATGTTTATCTCACGTAACCCATGAGTTTTTTCAAAAACAACTTGGAATGCTCTTTAAACATATTTGTCCATAAATGCATCAATAAAATGGATATATACGGCACGCTCAGGGGTGATGGGACTTATGTGCACTCACATTTTGAAATTTTGGTTTTTAGTTTTTCCTTTTAATTTTTATATAAAATTTTAATTGTGTCCTCGTTTATAATTGTGTCCTCGTTTTATAAGAAAGCTTATAATCATGCCCTATGGTTGAAATATATAATCATGTCCATATTCAATAATAATTTATATAATGTTTGTTATAGTGCCCCACTAAATATATTTTGTGGCTTTATCATTAGACTCGTTATGGTTGATGAAAGTTCAATGTCTATAAATAGATAAATCACACACATAAATTTTGTTAAGGCATTTTCACAAACATATATTATCGTATTTTCTCTCTCCTTAAATAACCAGAGGTAACATAAAAGATAAACATGGTGTTTAACGGGTATTTGAATGGAAAGCTGGCACAAATTGATAGCTGCAACGAGTAAAAAGTGGCTGGGATTTTAATGCCAAAAAACAAAGTTTGGGACCAATTGAGCAAAAAGACTAAAAACTAGGGTTATTAATACCAATAACTAGTAAACTTTATGGTCTCGTCCACTTTGTCATCCTCAACTTTAAAAATCATCACCTTACCCCCATAAAGTTTTCAAAGCTTTTCATTTTACTTTTGAACTTCAAAAATCACCACCTTACCCCCTAAACTTTCAAAGCTCATCAATTTGCCCTAAACTTCTAATTTTTCTGTTCAAATAGACGAAATTAAACTCACATGATTCGCACATGGATAATATGTAAAGGTAAAAAAAGAAGTTTTTATCCATTATTCTGTCAATTATTCAATAATATCTTCTCATCTTTGAACGGAAAATTAGAAATTCAATAAGCAAATGAGCAGCTTTAAAAATTCAGGAGACAAAGTGATGATTTTTATAGCTAAAAAGACAAAGTAAAAGCTTTAAAAGTTTAAAAGATAAAGAAATAATTTTTAAAAGTTTAGGAAAAAAATGAAAAAGATCCTAAAATTATAGAGTCATTGGTATTAATAATCCTAAAAACTATTTTTAAGGAGTATTTTCTATTAAATTTTTGTGACTGGTTTATATTGTCATTCGATAAAATTATCTTGCCACAATTTTATAAATTTATGAAAGTACATTATGATAGCAAAACCAGGTTTGGAAGTTAGCTTTTTACTTTGTTGTTTCCCGAAATCGCTTTTCAAGGAAGTTCATTATTTCATATTCAATGGAAGCAAGTAACATAAAATTAAAAAACCGATTTATGTTTGGATATTTAACACTCACCTTTGACATCACAAAAGTTCTTAATTTTGATTATCATGTGCTTTTCTTGCGTGGCCTTACTTGGAACACAAAATTATGTGCTGGCATATGGCATCGGGACGTGCTTGTGACGATAGTTTAATGAAGGGCCATTACAATATTGCATTAAAATTTATATGCGCCAACTTGAACTACCTTAATATGAATTGAAATAAAAAAGTCAATGAATTAAATTTTAGGACTAGTTACAAGACTTCCTCGTAAACTATAGCTCTTGTAATTCTATACATCCGAACTTCAAAACATTGCGAATGTTTAGAAATCAAGTTCTAACTACTATAATGTAAAGCTCTTACATGTTATAGTGTAAAGCAAAAATATGTTATAGTGTAAAGCTCTCACATGCTACAATGTTCAAGTTTCGACTTGGCTACTAAACACTTGCAACACATTTGTTCCCCGAATTTATGAAATATTAACCAAAAAAAACTCCTTAAATTATGATTTTTAATACAAATGATACAATATCACTTAAATAATTAGGATAGTTGAAAATTTTGTATTTGGGAGAAGAGTTTCAACACTAGAGTTTACATCATAACTATAACATGTGAGAACTTTACATTATAGTATATTTTTACTTTACAGTGTAACATGTGAAAGCCTTATATTACTTGCGGTTTGAACTATAAAGTTCAAAACACTCTGCCCAATACCCTATTAGTGAACTATTATACTGTTAGCTCACTCCAGTGCACTCATATGAAAGTGGAAGTAGAGATTTAAAAAAAAAAAATTATTGGCCGTTTGAAAGATCGGTCGGAACCAACAATTTTGGTTTGATAACTTTAGCATGTGAGTGATATATACTTTAGCAACTTTTTGTTTTTTACTGTAGCATATAGAGCCTTATACTCTTCTCAGTTGTAACTGATGGTTCTAATTGATCTTCCAAATGACCTATTAAGCTTTTATAATTTACTTTTTTAACAATTATAATATTTAAATTATATCAACCTTCTAAACTCGGATTAGTTTTATGTGTGATAGAGTTACCAAGATACGTTTATATTATGTATCAAATTTCAATTATCTACCAAATTTTATTAAAAATTATTTGAAAAAGGAAGTTTTTGTTAGTACTCTATTAAGTTTAATGCTTAACACCAATAGTGCTGCACAACATCCTTTTTCTACCCTATTAAACCGAACAATTATACTCTAACAAAATAACTCTAAAAAAATCATTACAGATTTCGAATCAACATATTACTAACTAAAACACCCACACTATTTATTTATAATAATAAAAATCAACTTATAAAGATATTG
The DNA here is from genome assembly GCA_025403435.1 of Artocarpus heterophyllus. Taxonomy (NCBI): domain Eukaryota; kingdom Viridiplantae; phylum Streptophyta; class Magnoliopsida; order Rosales; family Moraceae; genus Artocarpus; species Artocarpus heterophyllus. The sequence continues at coordinate 31,667,354 of CM046343.1, forward strand.
AGTTAAACTGAAATTTGTAAAATCCTTGAAATCTTAATTCCCATTTAATAGTTTCCTTTTTATCAATCAAAAAATAAGCAACACAAATTCCATCGAAGACAAACAAAACACTTAATAACGAAGTAAAAAATAGTGAACAAATTGATGGGCCTATACATCAAATAGATTGAACCAGAGGACTGGTGTTGGCCAGCAAGGATGCACAAGGTGGAAGACATTCAACGGATTAACAGCCTCGCTAATCAATGGATATTCCTCAAGCCGTAATGGAAACTTGCCAAGCTTTCGCACCTCATCTTCCAAAATGTTGTATCTACAAACACGTTGATTCTGTCTAAAAAGGGGAGTGAATGTACATTTGCTTGAAAGGTTTTTCAAATAACTATTTCACGCCTTTGAGCGTGTGTTGAGCCTTTGATTATATGTTGACAAATATTTGATTGTTGTAAATAACGTATCAAAGTAATGTCGTTTCTTTCATTATTATTACTAGTTTCTTGAGAATTGCTATAAATATTGGTATTTTGAGGGTTATGATTAAAAATTACTACACGTTTGCATTTTCTTGAATGAGTCTGAGAATCCTTTCCTAAAACTTATTATTTTTCTCCTTCCTCTTGTTTTAAATCATTGATTAATTTGTATGACCATTGCTGATTTTTTTTTCCTGATTTCTTTTATCCCAATAGCTTATCTTATAATTGTTTTATTGTTAGAATCTATTAGAAATGACCCTTTAGAAGGTCTTATCGATAAATTTTTTTCTTCTATCTATTAGATCAATATCATACCGTTAAAAAAACAAATAAGCTCCCTAGTAATTTGATGGGTTCAAACACCAAATTATTTTTTTAAATTCCAAAAGCTAGAAAAAAAAAACCAACCCCTTTGATCTGATTAGATCAAAAAAAGAAACAAACAAAGAAAAAAAGAAAAACAGTTGGGTCTCACCGAAGGGAGGCAGGTCGTAGACAGAGATCGTGAGTCGCCACAGGGAGGATCTCACCACAGATCACAAGGGGGTTGGGTCTTGTAGCAGGTCATTGCGATTTGAGCTCACCAGCTAAATCTAAATTAGAACGCAAGCTCGTGGGCATTAGGGCTCGTCGATTCTGTCATCAAATAGTCGTTGTTGGGTTTGTCGAGTGTGGGTCACGACACTTCGGCCCTTTCCGTCTACCCATGTCGCCCCTTAGCTCGACTTGGTCTCAATGAAGATTGCAAAAAACCATGTGCCGTTGTGATGGAGATCTCAACCTTAGGCGTCATCGTGACGGAGAAGCCTAACCTCGGTGACATCGCGATATAGATCTCGTGATCTTAGTTGCACTTAGTTTGTTGCCACTCCTCCACCTCCGTGGCTGGCCGTTGATCGCCCATGTCCAGCCACCAACGCCACGCACCTACCTCCACAATGGGTTGTTTTGAATTAATATTTTTTCAATTTTAATTATTTAATTGTTGGATTAAATTATAAATATTAGGTATAGATGTGTTTATTTTTGTTTTTGCAAAACTTAGATTTTGAACCATTGGATTTTAATCTAACAATTCAAAAAATAAAAGTAATAAAAGCACTTATTGATAAGAAATTATTCTTATTGATAAGACCTTTTTAGTGGGTCTTATCATAGCATTTCCTGTCTTTTTTATTATTTTAAAAAATCTTATCTCTTTTTGTGCCTCTTTTTGTTCTTATCTTCCCAATCTGTTTTTTTTTTTTGGAAATATATCATTGAAAATCATCTAATTTATTCCAATGCAATGATTTCTATCAAATATATTTTTGATTAAATATTTAGGTAAATTACTGGATTGGTTTTCAACCTTTCATAAAAGTAAAATTTTGGTCCCCCAACCTTTTTTTTATTATTATTTTTCAATCTTCGGCCTTTTATTTTAGTTGTTGAGTGACCATTTTAATAGTTGGCTGTAAATTCGGCACCATGTTAGGGGCATGTGACTACTTTGATAGGGGTATTTTAGTAAAATAACCAATATTTTTTTAAAAAAATAAAATTAAAACATAAAAAAGTTAAAAAAATAAAAAAGAAAGAAAAATAAAAAATCTCATGAATTAAAAAAAAAACAGAAAGAAAATTGTTTAGTCTCCTCCATCTCTACTCCAATCCCCTTCCTTCGCTCATCAATCTCCTTCTCCTCTAGCATCCTTCTCTCTAATTTTTCTTTGATCTCACCTACTCTACTCCGCCGCAACAGAACTTCAAGCACCGCATCTTCACATGCCTGAACAAGCTCTCCAACCGCGACACCTATGGCGTCGTCTCTATAGAGCTCGAGTCCATTGCTCGTGACCTCAAGTCAAGCTCCCTTGGCGCATTCATCTCCTACATCCACACCATCGAAGCCTCCAACAATTTGCCAATGAGGAAGCAATGTGTTCGCCTCCTCACTATCCTCTTGGAGAGCCATGGCAACTCTCTCTCCTCACATCATGAAGATCTTCATTAGCATCATCTGTTGCCTCTGCGACCCTAACTCGGTGGTCTGATTTGCTTGCATCAAGGCCATCGGTGCCCTTCGATGCCACGTTAGCAAGTTGCCACTCTCAGCATTTTTGAAGCCACTCTCCAACATGCTATTCATGGAGCAGGACCATAATTTGCATATAGGGGGTGCGAAGGGAGAAAGGTTGACAAAGTTGGAAGGGCTCCAGGAAGGGCGACATGGTGTGGGGGGTGGGGTCATCGACTGGGGTTGGGGCGGTTGGGCGCAGAGGCAAGGGTCGTCGACACTGGAGGGGGCGATGGGTAGATATGGGCGATGGGGAAGGGTTTTCGTTTTTGGTTTTTTTCTTTTCTCTTTTTTTTTTTTTTGCTGATTTTGAATTTTTGGATAAAATTCAAATCAATGGCTGTGATTTGGTGTTTTTAAATCAAGAGTTGTAATTTACCTTTATTTTTTTATGTATAAAATATTTGAAGGATAATTTAATAATTTTTATTTTTTAACGGTCAAACTTAATGGTTTGATTGCTAAAATGCTTCCTCAACAACTAAAACAAAAGAGTACTTAAAATTTTTTTAAAAAAAAAAGTTGGGGACCAATCTAACAATTTACCCTAAATATTTTATCAAACAAAATTTTAAATCTAGTTAATCATCATCACTTTAAGTTTTGTCCCATTTTCTTTCTTTTTTTTTTTTTTTTTTTTTGCTTCTTCATTACCTCGACATTTTGCCCCTATTAAAATTTTTAAGAGTAAATTGCATTATTGTACATGAAACTATTCATTTTTCTATAATACACTTTAAACTTTTAATTTTTGTAAAATGTACCATAAACTTTAAAATAACTGACAATTAAGATCATGGAGCAATAACAATTCATCTAGACGGATCGAAGCTACTTCGTCGTTTTCGGTGGCAAGTTCATTTGGACAGTCTCGCCATCACGCGCGCTGAGAAGCAGAGAGATAGAAGAGAGAGGAGGGAGAGAAAGAAAAAGAGCGCGAGAGAAGAGAGTGAGAGAAAGGAAAGAGATGTGCGGGAGAGGAGGAGATGGAGATTGACGACGGGGGGGATACACAACAGTTGGAAGCGGATGATGAGGAACTGGTGTCGGCGGCCACCAAGGATGCACAAGGTGGTAAACATTCAACAGATTAGCAGCCACGTTAATCAATTGATAATCCCCAAGCCGTACTGGAAATTTGCCATGCTTTTGCAGCTTATCTTCCAAAATGTTATATCTACAAACATGATTGTCAATGTATACCAATATAACATCCCCATTTTTTGTGTGCCAAAAACCAGAATGTACTTGACATCTTTCCCTTCAATGCATGCCTCATGCACCAAATCCCACGAGCAGTTCCTCAGTTCCCACACTCTCAAAATTTCCCCTCCGTCGCTCTCCTTTTCCGGCAAACAGGCAAGCCGAAGCCGGTCCCGGCAAGCTTCAAGGAACAGATTAACACACCATTGATGCGATTTAATCCACCTCACTACATCAAATTTAAACACCGGATTAAGATTAGCGGGCAGGTCGATAAAACGCCAGTGGTAATTCAAGTAATCTGATGATGGTGGTGATGAAGTTCCTATTAATTCTGGCAGAATACTACATGAGATTCGGTCCCGGATCTTTCCCGTGGCCAGTGGTATCCACATTGGTATATTTTGAACTGAAAGAAAAAAGTATAGAGCAGTGATTTGGAACCAGGATCGGGACCGGAACTTTGCTGCTGGTTGTGATCAGTGAAACTATGGAAGAAATAAGGACTTGAAATCAGAGAAAACCAGTGCTTGCAAATAATTTCGCATCGGATTGCAGATCGGAGATCAAGCTGAACGAGTATTTCATGAAGAAGATCGTCAGTAACGTTGTTCAAGAATTTAGCATGGTTCTTCGGTTTCGCTGATATCAAGCTTGCTCTCTTATATCTTAAAAAAAATAATAATAATAATAATCGTGTGTGTATGTATATTTTGATTATTGCTTAGAATATTAATTTTATAATAATAATTTCCTCACATATTGTAATTTTTTTATTGGCTTAATCCTAATACAAATATTTGTAGATACGGGCGATTCAATATTTGCAATTAATTTTTAGAACTTTTTTTAGATGAATTTGTTTAGACTTCCTAAACTTTTATGTTTCTCATTACTGTTAATAAAAAAGGGCAACTTACCGAAACCTTGTTTAAAATGGTTATATTTTTGTTTGAAAGCATGATGATATTAAATATAATATCTACTTCATCAAAAAAATTAAACAAAAAAAAGAGAGTTATTTTGATAATAGGAACAGTAATTCATATTTCTCTTCTGAAATCGTATATCATTTACTTTTTCTTTTTTTAAGTTTATACATATTAATGTATTCATTTAAGTACAATATTATATTGCATAATATCTGAAAAAAAATGTATTTTTTTAACTTAAAGTCTATATGTTAATTCTTTAATTAATATATCTTTTTATTTTATTACGAAGATAGAGTATCGCGAGTACCACCGTAAACCCCTAACCTGCTCCATAGCCCATCAATTTATATAGGTTGATAGGGTGGGCATGGGGATTGTTTTTTGATATGGATTGATGAAAAGACTACCGGCCCCAAACCTACTCATTTGCCATCCTGGAGGTAACCTAACGTGATTCACTAGATCATGAACTCGGTCACACAATCCATTGAGACCCTCACAACCACAACGGACCTCTACAACCTTGTGGTCGTGACCCCAACAATAAGGCTGAGATAGAACTTTGCAAACCTCACAAAGTCAATGTGACCAAATTCCAACGGACATCGCGATGGGGATGCAACCTTAGGGTGTGTCATCACAAGCCGTGGCGATTTGGGGTCGTTGATGATCAACAATAACGAAGACCTGGATTTTTTTTAGATAGCTTTTTGTGTTAATTTTTTTTAGTTTTGGGTTTTTGAAGAATCTAGTACGTATAGACTCATTTAACTAATGGTGAGCTTGTTCATTCTTTACTGTTAGATGCAGACTTTATGACCATAAAAAATGCCTCCTTTGATGAGGAAAAATGGGGTCTCTTATTTTAGACTTTTCCTACAAAAATATATATGTTAAAGGCTCATACCAGTAGTGCATGTTTAACTAAATACTTATCAGCTTATAGATTAGACCCTAACTAGTGGAGCATATTTTCAGGTCTTACCGTAAAAATCTCATACTAAAAGGGAAAAAATTTGCCTTGTTATTCAAAAGAATAACAAGCTAACAAAACTTAGAACGCTCACATCTGTATATTGCATTTTGTACCCGCTTATTTGGTGCATAATTGCTTCCATTTTTACTAGATATAATGTTCAATAATTGAGCAGTTTACTCCTAGTTAGAGGTCTCACGCGCATGATCAATTTCCCTGATATTTAATGTTGTATTCGTCCTACCTAAAATTCTGTATAGACAGGCCCACACACAAAAGTTTCAAAGCCACTTGGGGACCATTGTGAAATACGAAAAAAAAATAAGGGGAAGTTTACATAAATTTCACTTTTTCATTTTTCGCATATAAATAACATTGTCCAAACCAGTTAGTGGACTAGCTCTCTCTCTGCCTCTTCCTGCATGTTTCAAACTCTATAATAGAGAGAGAAACAGAGACATCAGAGACAGAGAGAGAGAAAAAAAAATAGCCTTGTGAAAATCCCAAGCTCCCGATTAACCCAAATGAGCTCTCAGCTTGTCAGTGCTACTACTCAAAACACCCTGACAAAATAACCAAACAAAACCCACCAAACCAACCAAAAAAAAGAGAACACAATGTCTTCTGATCTCTTCATGTTTGACGGGTCTTTCTATCACCATTCTTCATCAAGCCCAGAAGCAGTGGTCTCTTCAGAGGCAGAGCTCTTCTTCAACGACAATGAATTTTTCTCTCCTTTCTCAGACTCAGCCATTGATATTCTCCAAGCACTTTCAGACATAGACCCCACAAAACAACAAAACCAACAAATTGACCAAAACCCACTACTTCTTGATCAACATCAACATCAACAACAACAAGAACAAACCCAGATTTCATTTTCACCCCCAAGTCAACATCTCCAAAGCCTAAGCCTTTACAACAACCCGAATTTCGGAAATGGGTTCGCAAATCTCGACGGTTTTCAGGTCAAAACCGAGGAATGCTGCCAAGTGGGTAGTAGTAATTTCGAGAATATCAACTGTTATTACAACAACAATTATAGTAGTAGTCCCATATTCGGCCCGCATAGCTATACCGCTGGTGGGGTTGAAAATGTGGCAAAGTTTATGCAGAGGAGTTGTTCGTCTTCTGGGTTTCTCTTCGACGCTAGTAATTTAATGGAGTCTCCAAGCTTTCATAACCAAGCCGCCTCCTTTAGCTCACCTGAGAATAATAATGCCTTTTTAGCTGGTCATATGAGAAGGGTTTACAGCACAGGGGATTTGCAGGTCAGAATATAACATATATATATGTGTGTGTGTGTGTGTGAGATAAATCATTTTCTTTTTAATTTTATTTGATGAGATTTTCTTATTTTTTGGGAGGGACAGAATTTTGGAACGACAATAACGACCCAAAGGTCGTTTTCGAGACCTTTGGCGAATACTGCAGAGAATTCGTTCATGGAAGAAGGGAATATCAAAGTGGGAAAGTACAGCGCAGAGGAAAGGAAAGAGAGGATTTCGAAGTACAGAGCCAAAAGAACTCTCAGAAACTTCAACAAGACAATTAAGGTAAACATATATATATATATATATATATATATATATACAGAAACAAATTAAATTAAAAACACAAAATTAAACAATTAAATCTTAATTAATATAATCAAATGTTGTATTTTGGGTTTATGATTGTTTGGTTTGTTTGCTGTGTAACAAGTATGCATGTAGAAAAACGCTAGCCGACAACAGGCCACGCATACGTGGCAGATTCGCGCGCAACGACGAGCCTGAGACTCCCAAAGCACCTTCCTCCACCAGATATGAAGACGAAGATGACCTCTGGGTATGTCATGTTAATTTATGAAGAAATTATAATGATATTTTCATAGAACTCTCAAGAAATTTTTTATTCTATTCACTAATAATTATAACATTTTTTTTTATTATGATATCTAACATGACATTTATTCAACATACCACGAATGTTATAGAGGTGTAATTGTAACTTGTAAGGGGGTGTTTGGCAGTGGTGAGAACCGTTTAGTTTTCACTACAATATCAGTTATGAACAGTGTAAATCTCTCACATGCTACAGTAACAATAAAAAAATATACTACAGTATAAAATCTCATATGTTACAGTAAAAGTGGTTCCTACCACCCTTTCAAACACCCTATAAATTTGTGAATTTTTAAAAAATTAACTATGGTCAATATAGCTTGCATTTAATATATATTTTTGTTTATAGGTGTAGATATATATTTTCTTTTAATTTATGAGGATGACATATTTTGGGATCATTAAATGGGGAAATGAATATAATTGTAATGGAAGTTTGAATTTGGTGTGTGGCAGCTTGAAGGGCTGCATCAAGAGGAGGAAGACAATGAAACAGTGATTAGAGGACAGTTTGTGAACAGTTATGGGCCCACAGAGTTCCAGTATTCTGGCTTTTGATAGTTGGAAGAGAAGAATTAAAGGAAATATGTGAGCAGAAGAAGAAGAAGTAAAGAAAGAAGCTTTTTCCTTGGTGGAGCTTTTCTCTGGTGGAGCATTTCTTTACAATATTTTAGGTCCGGACCACAATATGGCCACAAATTGCCTTTTTGAGCAAAAGAATCAAAGGGCTTTTCCTTTTCTTTCTTTTTTTTCCTTATTTTAATAAGACGCACCAAAAATTGTTGCGGCTGAGTTTAATCTAGTTGGGTAGTTGTAGGCTGGTTGGCAGTAATTAGCTCTTTCTAGTTTTTTTTTTAAATTTTTCTGTTCTGTTTTCGATTATATGTGACTTCTTCTATGTATACATGGCCAATAATATAAATCTTTTTTTTTTAGAAAAATGTTTGATTTTATGTAAGAGTGTATATTTGTTTCATAAATTTGACGAGACAGTCTAAACATATATTTAATTTTTACAAGATAAAATATTATAGCATAATAATTTAAACCTATAAAACAAACATGCGATTAAATTTTTTGAAAAAACACACTGTCAACACAAGGATATAACCTTATGCTCTTTTTGGATTTATATATGTGAAGCTTGAAAAAAAATATACCATTTTGTTAATTTGCTTGGCAGAGTCAGGTTCACGAATCTTTAAAAGGAGAAATTAGTGCCACTACAGTTTTTTGCTGTCCCAAAATCACGAGTCACAATTTCTCTTTTCAAAATTTTCTGAACTGGAAATGAAAGCTTGCTTGAAATAAATTGCTGAGAAAAAAAGAAGAAGCCAATTAATTCTTTTCTACCCAGTGCAGAACATTTTTCCATTTTTTGGGAGCAGAAGCCGACATAACATAATAGTAACGACCATGTTTGAAATGATGTACATGTAAGAACAAACAGGTTAGATACATATTGCAGTAAAACATGGTGTGGGTTTGTAAAAGATGATTTTCTCAATTTTCTTGCCCCCAAAATCTAGTTGATTTATAGGGCAATTATGTTTTCCTTGACCAATGTTTCATTGGAAATGTAGCTAAATCTTTTTTTAACCGACCATTAATTGAATGTTATGAATTAAATATCATAATTCTTCACAAAATTTAATTGTTTCAGCCTCAATGAGAAAGTACATCTATTTCTAGCTGTTACGGTAATACGTTATAATGATAATGAGGATCACAAGAGAAAATCATACGCGTCCATTTATACTCATTATGTTTTCTTTAGCCGCGTCACAAAAATAATTAGGCTCCAAAACTTAATAAAATTTGAAATCAATATCCGATATTATAAAACTTTTGTGTATGATGCACAAGTAATCCTTGTATTAAATTAGGTCTCCTTTGGCAACTCTAAGAAGAAGTTGATCATTTGCCGAGACAACTTGCATGCTTTCATCATGTAAATTGTAAAGCATAAATATGTGAAATTCCCATTCTTGCAACTGGAACTTGCTATTAAAATTCCAATCCAACACTAATCACTACGTCCTACAAGTTGCTACAACTTTATAGGATTTAGGCAGTTTCTGAAACTGATAATTGGTAGCAATAAAGGCAAAGTTTTCAAATCTTGGTTGGAAATGGAATATGACGTTATAGGAACTCACTAACTGGCATGTTATTCCGTGGAAGTAATAACTTTATACATTGTACATAACATATACCTTTAGCAGCCGTTTAGAAAAAAATGTCATACTTCACTAAAGTGGCTTTTTTTCATGACCAGTGAAAGTTGGAATAATTTTATCATGACATATGAGAGCTTTACTTTATAGTCTATTTTTGTTTTATGTAATGCATGTGAGAGTTTTATACTACATCAGTTTCAACATTGAAGTTAGAACAGAGTTACCAAACGCACTATATTTTTTCATTTATTTATTTATTTTGCAGGGCATTTTTGGATTCGCCAAATGGGTTTTCTTGTTATAATAGGTTGAGAAATTATAACAAAATTTAGTGCATAAATGAATGAGAAATATGCCTGTAATATTCATAAATATTTATAATCTGGTAAGCTCCGATACTGGAGGAGTGCTTAACTCTTCTCTCTTTCAGTTCAACAATCAATGTAACTGACGAAAAAGAAAAAGAACAAGAAAGAAAGAAAACATTACAAATTGGTAATCCACTTCTTATTGACTATCAAAAAAACACATGATGCTGCACTGAAGTAATGGTCATGTTGGAACCTATTATCTTTGATATTTGTTTTTAAATCTTTATGAAGATAAAGTTGAATATTTGTTTTTACCACTATATTTATGGCGTTTTCTCTGGGCTAAAATCCATTTTCTGCTGCTCGGATTGGAAAACTTTCACACCCAAATCAGGAAAAGCAAAGAAAAAAGAAAATTGAATACAAATATGTTTTTTTTTTCCGTTTCCAATCAGATTGCAGTCAAAAGAATTTCCAAGTCTAGGGGATGGTGGTTTACGACATATCAGTTTAATTATATCTCTACCTTTTTAGTGCTGTCAAATCACTAACCACAGCGATAAGCCGGTGCAAATTAACTTTGAATTAGTTCTCTAATTAAGAGTGTGAATGGCACAAAATCTTCCAAATATAATTACACACAGAGACGGAGTTACTCACGCCTGACCAAGAATTTTCTTCTTTTTTTTTTTAATTTGATGAAGCTTGTAGCTTGCCTTCCTCAAAATTCTAAATTCTATATGTCTATCTCATGTTAGTCAGCCCATTTGTCATTTATAAATTGAAAAATCTTCGAAGTAGCTCCACTACTTTTGACTTATTTTTTTTGCTCGGCTCCTGCTTATATGTATATATAATGATATGTGAAGGACAATAGGTATAGAAACTTGCATATAAAAAATTAAAAAAAAAAACTGACTTTTTTTTTATATTGTTTATATAACAAATTTAGCTTCAAAAACAACTAAAAAGATTTCAAAGTTAAAATTTGCAAATAGCACACTTAAGCCTCCATGTTGAGTGTATATTATATTGTCACTAGTGAGAAAAAAAAAAGTAAAGAATTGAAAAACAAGGAACTAACAACTTTATATATTGTTCAATTTGCTTGAGCAGGAGATCAGATAATTGTACTAAAGTGGCTTTCACTGTCCAAATCCAAAGCAAGAAATTGAAAAATGTTTTTCTTTGTTTCTTTGTTTTTTTGTTTTGTTTTTTTGTTTTTTTTTTTTTTGCTTGAAAGAAATTGGAAACGTTGAAAACACAAAAGAAACACCTGGAGCAAATTATTATAAATTGCTTTTTTAATCAAAACAATTGAATTAAGGCACATCTAAAAGCAAAGTTGCCCATGTGTCAAGCTCTTTGTTTAGCTTAGTAGCATCAGAGGGAAAAAAAAAAGAGCACAAATATTTTAAAAACTCTGCACTACTGGCAGAGAACCATATCCACAGGATGCGATCACTCACAAAATGAAACGACACCAAAAAAGGATATGGTACCAAACTGAATAGATCTCAATGCCATGCCAGTACTACAAATACAATTTCTTTATTACAAAAATTTGTAATTAATATGAATAAAATTTTGGCAATAGAAAGAGATGCTTTTATTCATAAAAAGCTGATAATAATAGTTTTTTCCCAAAGTCATAACCTTCATCAAGCTTGGCATCTTCAAACTAACCCCTATTGTGTTGGTCTGACCCACCTAAAAAAGATGAACGAAACCGTGTGGAAGAACCTCTAGGGAAAAAAATATAAAAAAGAAGATAAGAAAGAAAACCCCTTTATTGTTATTGGGAATTCTTATTATGAGAAAGACTGTTTTATTCTAGCCGTAGAGCATAGGTATATTAGCCAAAGGTCTAATCTATAATTGAAATCCGTTACGTATTACGCATTCTAAATTTTTAAATGTAGGCAATCACATATTAGAACGTTAAAATCTCAATCTGACAGCTAAAACACCCCGCTTTACTAGTGGAGCAAAATAACCTTCTCCGTCATAAAATTATTATTATTTTTATTATAAATTTCCATGTTTAAGAGGTGACAGCCTATATATAACATATCACCTCTATCAGAAATGCCAATGAAAACCCATAAAGAAACAATGAGCATCTAGTTTAGAGTGCCAAAAGGAGATACAGTTTTCAGACCGAATCTCGTCAATTTAGCTACAGCTTTGCAACATGTTTGTTTTTGTTTTTCCTTCCAAAATTTGTCATTTGGGCAATTAGTAGATGGGATCATTTTAGTAACCAATCTCCTTTGATATGATAAACATATGTGCAAGACACAAAATTAATGGGGCGAGCAGTAAAGAAAAAGAATTAGTATTTAAATTGATCATTATAAGCACAAACATTAATGATTCCAAGGACTCACTTTTGACTAGCACAATATAACAAACAAAATTAATATTTTAAGCTTTGCAACTTCAACATGCCTATCATTGCACTGCTGTGAGATTGTGTAAAAGATTAGTCTTCACTAGCTAGGCTAATTCCAAAATCCAAAGATACCCAAAGAAAGAAACTCTGTTCCCCCCTTTTTTTTAAAGGAGTTTTTATCCCCTAAACTTCTCACATTTTGAAACTTTTTTGCTTTTAATTGTTTCTTTCTTGATAATATAATCCTTGAATTTGTAAAGATACAGTTAGCTTCAATTGTTAAGGAAGGTTAAATTTTGAATAGAACACAATAATTTTTAACACTTGTGCCTCTAAACTTTTCGTATTTTGTCACTTTAATTCTTACTTTTTTGTAGTTTAAATTATGGATTGGAGTTAATCGCTACTCTTTTAAAAATTAAGAACCAAATTCTTAAATTATGATAAGTTAAAGGGCACCGATGGCATATTTTATATTTTATTTTTTGGTCTAAGAAAAAAGAGGGTCCTTGTTGGTACACCGAAAATTCCATGCTTAAGCAGTAGCTTGTCCCTTACAATTATTAACAGACAACTATATAATAAATATTTGCACGAATAGTAACATGAATGTTTAAGTGGGCTGGTTTTATTAATCTTTAATAATGTCCATATAGCAGACAAGATATAGAGAGTCCCATCAGGCTAATGATGAAACTTTTGGTAATTGAGGCTAGAGAAATGAAGAAAAGGGATCTTTTCCTTTGCAAGGATTAATTCATTTTCAACTCTAAAAAGAAAATGATCATTTAGGTATAAAGTATGCATAGGTAGAGAAAGAAAGTCATAAGCTTCTTTGAACTAGTTCTATGGCTCATTCCAAAAAAAAAAAAAAAAACAAAGGTTACAGGGGATAATTAGGTACGTTAAAGAAGAATGTGTATGAACCGTAAAATTTTCAAGTTGTATATTATTTTCTAATTATTATATAATTTGATATTCAGAAATGTACACTATATCATAGGAGTCTAATTTATTGTTTATTATTATTCTCGAGATAAATATTTTACCCGTTTAAATTATTTCGAGACAAAATTAGTAACTATATTGTATATTATTATTATCGAGATAAATATTTTGTGCGTTCAAATTAGTAATTACTTACTACAGTGAAATCAACACCTTTTTAATTAGGCTAATCAAGTGGGTTCCCCTAATATATAAACTTCTTTGTTTTTCACACAAGCACAAATTAGGAGAGAGCTTTCACTACAAAGTGGCTTCAAGTTTCAACCTTTCAAGTGCCTTATGGTTGACAAAAGAAGGATTCTCAAAATACTTTGAATGTTATTTTATTTTAGTACTACTTTCTATGAATTGTGCATTCGCGTTCGGTCTTCCTTTGCTGCATGTGATTTGTTTTTTTTTTTTTTTTTTTAACTTCTTGTCTCCACTACTAAAGGGGTGATGTCCATTTCAAGCTAAATTTAGTATTATAGTTGGCTTTGTCTAACTATTGTATTGCAATTTATTTACAATTTGCTCTCTCTCTCTCTCTCTCTCTCACTCACTCAGCATACTCAAATTTATAAGAGCAATGATGAGCGGTGTTTTGAGTATTTTGGCTTTGATGAAGTGAATCCTTTTTGGGTTTTATGAGAAGAGGGTGGCTCTTTTTCCATGGCCCGACACGCATGGCATGACATATATTTGGGCAAAACTTATGACATGACACATATTTTGACCCTACAAATAAATTTATTTTTTTAACATTAGGTTAATTTTTTAAAGGTCTAATTTATGATAGAAAATAATTTTATTGTAGTGTTTGGTAATGTGAATGAGAACCAAAACTTTTAGTTATCAAAATATAAAACCCTTACATACTATAATATTAAAAAAATATACTATAATGTAAAGCTCTCACATACTACTGTATTTTTAATTAAAATTAATTAAAACTATTGGTTTTAACCAATACTCTTAAACAACCTATACGTTATGTGTTGGAAATTTTAACTTGAACAACTATAAATCACACTTTTTAAAAGTTAATTTAACAGTTAAAATAATAAATTCATCGATACGATTAAAATAATTATCCCACCGAAGCAGCTCCCTCTCTTTTGCTATAAATAAAATGGCTCTCAAAAAAAATAAAAAGAATAAAAAGGGGGCTCAAATTTTGGTGGGTCATTAGCAATCAATTGCAGTTTCCATACACAAAAGAGAAAGAGGAATGTCCCAAAAGCAGTCAAATACTAACCTTCCTAGGTCTTCGCAAGCTATGAAAAATAATAATAATAATATAATAGTAAAAAAAAAATACATATATTCCTCCAACGTGTGAAGAATCAAGAATCCATAAAAGCCACCCGTCAATTCTGTCTTATAAGTACTTGTTTATGGAATTGGGCCCACTTACCAACTTCAAGATAGCGACACCTGATAAACAAGTTCGTTTTATGGCGCAGTATTTCTAAAACTTGCAAATAGGGTTTTTTTTTTTTTTTCTCTCCTTTTATTTTTTGCCGACTTCTTTGTGATAAGATACCCAGACAAGTTTCCAGACCAGTTTCAAGTACCATGCACAAACCTATCTAAATCCCTTTCGTGTCCTTTTCCAAACAATAGCACAAATGAAGTAGAAACGTTTATCCTTTTTCTCTGTTTTTTTACCCTAATTTTTGAGCAAAACAAATAATTTAGTAACTTTTAACTAGTGAAAATACACATGGCTATCAATTGTTTGTTCTAACATTCCAGTTTTTCCATCTTATGGGCACATAATATGGCTTCGCCCACTAAAATTTGTCTCCAAGATGAATATCATCTTTGATAGCTTAAAAGAGGGGAAAAGAAAGATGCAGATGAATATGGGTTCCAATCACAATCCATCTTGGAGAATACAAAATCATCCCCTTTTTTTTTAAATTTAAAGCGAAAAATTTAAACTCCACACCTTAGACGGAATAATTGTAAAATTATATTACCGTTATGTCCGCAACTAAAATTCATCCCCTTTACCCCACAACGTTTGGTATGAAATTAGATTTAGTACCACTTACAAGGTCGAAGGTATTTTATTTACCTGTGATTGTATAAATTATACATAAATCTTTTAACAGTGTATGTTGATACAATAAAACCAGCACTCTAAGCGGCATCTCTCACTCGCTACTCGAATGAAAATTGAAAGTGACGACAAGCCAATCACTAAGCTTGAAAGCTTCTCATCAAATATATTATAAGCCACCAAAATTTTCATTATTGACAGTCGGTATATGCACAACCAAAATTCACTTTAGAGAGAGAGAGAGAGAGAAAGAGAGAGAGAGAGAGAGAGAGAGAGTCCTCCAAACATTTTAATGTCGCAAGAGAAGCAGATGCATAATACAGTATTTCCAAGTGTAAGCATATACTTTTAAGAGTCCATTTCCAATTACAACAAAGGCCTCCATCCAGACCAGGAAACTGGCTTTTTCTCCCAACGCCAGAACAAATATTACACAATTCAAAAGCTTTAGATAATTTGATTCTGCAATTCTGTGTTCTTCAGGATACGCCACGCTTTCATTTCCATTTTCGGCGACATGTTTCTGCATGTCAGACTTATGGAAGCTCGTCATTTTAAAGGTTTTCTACGTTTGTATATTCTCCTTCTGCCTATTCTCCTTCTGCCTCACACTCAGCCAAACCATCTTTTAAACAAGTAATGTCGCCTTGTTGGATCTTTGGGCTTGCTCTTCTGGCCAATAAGTTTGCCTTTTCCGGTGCTGTAAAACGAAACGAGACGAAGTCGATGGTGAAAAAAGATGAGTAACAGGAACAAAGATAGAAACTGCACTGCACTAAAGGATGTAGTCAGATGAGAAACCGAAGCACCAAGGCATCCAAGTGGGTTGGCAAGGCTTTCTATCCTATGACCCAAAAGGTAGGAGTCCAAGTCCTGCCTTAGAGGTTCATTGCCTTTGCGGTGATGGGGAGCTCCGTAAAGTAGCCCGTGTTATATGTATGCACCAACCTCTATCCATATAACCTTTTTTATTCCCAAAAAAAAAAAAAAGTTGAGGTACTAATGCAATTTCTGTAGCCAGGGTTATATGCACACCGATCTTTACACATATAACCTTCTTGTATTTAGAAGGAATAAAAAGAGCGAGGAAAAAAAAAAAAAAAAAAAAACTGAAAAACCGAAACAATCTCGGTACATCACAGAAGAGAAAAATGAGCCACCATACCTGTATTCCATGTATAACATTCCATTTGCACCCGACATGGCACTCATGGAACCCAAAGCACGACGGGCTTTATGGAGGGTTATGTCATCTGCATCTTCTTCTAATTGCTCTAACCCAACTGCATCATCTCCAGCACTTAACACCTGATAAGCGTGTAGAACAAATATGATCCCCTGAAGAAGAAGCATTAGGTGAAAAGTGAAAACTTGAAAAGAAGCAAGATAAAAATACCTTTGAGAGGAGCCAATTGGTCTTGGAGCAGATGATAGCTCAAATCGGCTCCTGAATCAGGCGGAGGCAAACTTGTGATAACCTTTCACAAAAACACATTGCAGGTCAAATAGACAACTTCAAGAGATCCTATAATTAAGTATTTCATAACCAAATAAATTTACAGTCCCTAGAAGCTAATAATTGCATAGCCAAATACATCACAAGTAAGTTCAAGTACCTTAAAACTATAACCTTGATCAATCAAAAACTGCTGCCTTTTGGTTGAATAGTACATCTCCTGTATTCGAGCAAATTACATTGTTGGCTATCACTCTCAACAGAATATGTACTACACGTGTATGCATACCTATATATCGATATAAATAAATAAAGGGAATAACAGACCTGTGTATCAGTTGAAACAAGGGAATAGAAAAATGCATTGTATTCCTCTTTCCCTCCTGCCATCCTATCCTGAGGCTTACCCTGTTGAACCCAATAACATATTCAATCAAAATGTATGGCAAGAGTAATAGCTTATGTATCAAGTCACAAAAGAGTCGTATGAATAATAAGAATTATCAATTATGTCGTGGTTTTTGTATCAGGTACCCAGATGAAGATCCAGATTGATGAAAGTTTATAAAAACTGACATATGTTGTCTCAAATCTCAATATACGGAGACACTGACAACACGAGTTACACCAAAAATAGTATGTAAACAAACCTTGGCGCTAAGAATACGACCCAAGCGTTGAGCTTCCTGACGTCTTGACCCAGCATGTGATGAAATCTGAATGATCACATTAGCCTCAGGAATATCGATAGAGTTATCACCGACCTGAAATTTACATTAAGAATTGAATAATCATACTAGATAATAATGTAACTTTTCCCGCTTATATAGATATATATATATATATATTATATATATATATTTGTTTCTTAGGAATAATGTGACGAGGGAAAAAAACCTTAAAAAATTGATTATTAAAATATTAAGTAGCTTTCCCTTCAAATAAATGGGTTATCATATAATGAAGGTCGAATCATAAACACAAAAATTACGCTGTAATTGAGCGAAAAAGAAGGACCTTGGACAGGAAAATTGTATTTACATCCCGACTGGTTTTGAAAGCCTCAAGAATTTTGGTCCTCTCAACGTGGCTGCATGTTACATATTTAGATTGCCAGGGTTAAACGTGAAACAACACAATTGAAAGCTATCTATATAAGAGAATATACGACCATGGACAACCTGGTAGCACCATAGATCATGGGTTTTCGGAGTTTCATTGCATACTCAGTGAGCACAAATAGGTTATCAGCAAAGACAATTATCTTATCACCACGTTGCTGCTCATGAAACTTTTCGGAGTTTCATTGCATACTCAGTGAGCGCAAATAGGTTATTAGCAAAGACAATTATCTTATCACCACGTTGCTGCTCATGAAACCGTATGAGAAGTTCACATGCCCTAAACTTGTTTGGGTTCATCACGTACAGGTGTAAGAGGCCATTAATCTCAGAGTTTAGCAAAGCAACCTGTTGGCGTATCTAGGATTATCTAGATACTTAGAAGGTAGTTATGACTAAGTTAGTTATGAGTCCTAGTTTCTAGGGATTTAGTTCAGCAGGTCATAAGGTTTATTTTCATTATAAATAAGTTGTATACCAAATGGTTTTCAAGTTAAAAAAAAATTCAGTACAACAAGTGCAGTGTATTACTGGTTTCCTTCCTTTGTGTGTTCTTTATGGTATCAGAGCGATAAAGAACTAACGTAAAGTTGAGGGAAATCATGGCCAAAATGGCCTTGACAGGGGCAAGCAGAGGCAATGACTTAGAAACCTATTCAGTGGTTTCTGGTTCTACCTCTACAATTGCTCCCACTGCAAACAGTGAACAATTCTCCTTGCAAATAACCTCCCACAAGCTGAACGGAAAAAACTTTCTCCAATGGTCCCACTCCGTACCAATGGTGGTTCGAGGCAAAGGGAAGTATGGATATTTAGATGGATTGATTCAAAAACCGAACTCTTCAGATTCATCTCTTCAAAACTGGGAAATCAACAACTCGATGGTAATGGCGTGGCTCATTAACTCCATGGAAGACAGTATAGGTGACACCTATCTTTTCTACACAACTGCTAAGGAGATTTGGGATGCAGTTGCTCTCGCCTACTCAGACCTTGAGGATTCGTCACAAATATTTGAACTTTGCAACCGTGCCCGAGATATGAAGCAAGGAAATCAATCAGTCACTCAGTATTTCAATTCCTTGAAAAGACTATGGCAAGAATTGGACTTGTTTACTCAACTAGCATGGCGAGATCCTGAAGATGGCATTATGTACAACAAGATGTTAGCAAGGGATCGAGTTTATGATTTTTTAGCCGGGCTTAATAATGAACTAGATGAAGTAAGAGGTCGTCTAGCAGGTACAAGACCAGTTCCATCCATTGATGAAGCCTTTGCTAAAGTCCGTCGTGAAGAAAGCCGTAAATGTGTAATGCTTGGCACTTCTCGAGATTTGAATGTGCAGGGAGCTGATTCTTCGGCATTAGCATCAAAAACTGAGCCACGTCCGAGTAAACGGGGACAGGCATGGTGTGACCATTGCCAAAAGCCATTCCACACAAGAGACACTTGTTGGAAAATACATGGCAAACCTGCCAATTGGACCCAAAAAAACCGTAGTCGTGATGGGAAAGGGTTTCAAGCTTCCAACGACCCTGATCAGGACAAGCAAAGCTCACATGTCACCTTCACCAAAGAACAAATGGAGCATCTCTACAAAGCCTTATCAGGAAGTCAGGTCTCAACATCTCTCACGGCTCAAAAAGGAACAACAACTAGTTGTGACCAAAACAACAAAGGGGAGCCGTGGATAATCGACTCTGGAGCATCTGACCATACGACGGGTCGTGAAAAATTATTCAATTCATATACTCCTAGTCCTGGTAATCATAGAGTTAAAATCACAGATGGATCATATTCAGTTGTTGCTGGGTGTGGTACCGTCAAAATAAGTCCTGAAATCACCCTAAAGGATGTTCTTCATGTGCCTGATTTATCGTGTAATCTTTTATCAATCAGTAAGATTACAAAGGACTTAGATTGCACTGTTAATTTCCCGCCATCTTTCTGTGTTTTTCAGGACCGGACTTCGGGGAGGAAGATTGGCAATGCTAGGGAAATCTCTGGATTTTACTACTTTAAGGACGACATTTCTATGAGCATTCATGTTCGGATGGTAGTAGGCAATTCTTCTCTTTCTAGAAAACAAAAAATAATGTTGTTGCATTGTAGGCTAGGACATCCAAATTTTGTACATTTAAAACATCTTTTTCCAACATTATTTCAAAAGTCAGATGTATTCCAATGCGAAGTTTGTCAACTCGCCAAACATACACATGTGTCCTTCTCTCCTCAGCCATATAAGGCCTCAAAACCATTTGTTCTTGTTCATAGTGATCTTTGGGGACCTTCACGTGTTTTGAGTATTTCTAATAAAAGGTGGTTTGTTACGTTCATTGATGATCATACTCGTGTTTGTTGGGTATATCTGTTAAAGGAAAAATCAGAGGTAGAACAGGATTTTCAATCCTTTCATTCCATGATCAAAACACAGTATAATGAAAATATTCAAATTCTACGTACTGATAATGGAACTGAATTTTTTAACTCTGTTCTTAAAAACTTTCTTGAAAAAAAGGGTATGATTCATCAAAGCTCGTGTGTAAATTCACCACAGCAAAATGGGGTGTCAGAAATAAAAAATCGTCACTTGTTAGAAGTAGCACGTTCTCTTTTGTTTACTTCCAACGTCCCTAAAAGATTCTGGGGTAATGCCATTCTAACTGCCTGTTTCCTCATTAATAGAATGCCTAGTCGAGTTCTACAATTCCATACACCTTTAGAACGGCTTAAAAATTTTTTCCCCAGTCTCGATCTTTTTCTAAATTAGATTTGAAAGTGTTTGGCTGCTCTGCTTTTGTACATGATCATGATCCCCATCACAGCAAATTAGACCCCAAGTCCCAAAAGTGTGTCTTCTTAGGATATTCGTCCACACAAAAGGGGTATAGGTGTTACTGCCCTGAAAAACGTAGGTATTTCATCTCTCGTGATTTTAGTTTTTTTGAAAATCAACCTTTTTTCTCCAAGAATCACCTGTAGGGGGAGATCTTCAATGAAGATGATTCTCGGTGTTGGGAGAATCCAAACGTGGGATCAAGCTATCATAATCCCGATTCAACTTCAAGTTCAAAATATCATGATCTCAATTCTAATTTCAGTTCGAATCATCCTAGATTTGGGGATTGGGAATTTTTCTGGAATATCTCTCCACAAAATCAGGAAACTCTAAGTGAATCTTCTTTGAAATCCCGTAGCCCAGAAAATCAGGTATCAAATCAGCCAAATCAAGTCACTGATCTGCACAGTCCATTTTTTGTGGAACCAAATCAAAACAACTCGAAACTGCCTGAGACAAATCCTAATTTTAAAACGTCTAACTCCATTGAAAATTTAAAAAATCTTGAATTAAATAGAGATTCAAATCAGGTTGTGCCTAGCAACAGTGAAAAAATTCTAGAAAAGGAGGGGCGTCTCCAACCATTCAGGCTACCATACTCACGGAAAAATTATTCCAAAAAGGGGGAGTCTCCAAAAATTCCTAGTAACCAAGAATCTGATGGGATTCCTAGACCTCCGATTCGAGTCTGTGGAGTGCAGAAGGTCACTCGAATACCTTCTTATTTCTGCTATTGAAGCTAGTGATTCCATCAGAATCTAATCCGAAGTCAGGCACGATCACAGAGTTGGCAGATATTGATATTCCTGTAGCAGTGAGAAAAGGAATAAGGTCTTGTACTCAACATCCCATCTCCAATTTTATATCCTATAATCATCTGTCTAAATCAGTAAATCTATTCAAGCACTAGTAGTAAATATGTCAGAAACGAAGGTCCCGACTACAATTCAGGAGGCTTTGGAAGACTCAAACCGGAAGGCAACAGTTCTGGAAGAAATGCATGCTTTAGAAAAAACAGGAACTTGGGAAATCATTCAGAAACCACAAGGAAAAATACTAGTTGGTTGCAAATGGGTTTTCACCGTAAAATACAAGGCAGATGGCTTGATTGAGCGCTATAAAGCAAGGTTAGTGGCGAAGGGCTATACTCAGACCTATGGGATAGATTATCAAGTGACATTTGCTCCGGTAGCAAAGATTAATACAGTTCGTGTTTTACTGTCACTCGCTGCAAATTTAGATTGGCCACTCCACCAACTCGACATAAAAAATGCTTTCTTGAATGGAGATCTAGAAGAGGAAGTTTACATGGACCTACCTCCTGGGTTTGACGAACAAAGTAAATTCGGTAAGGTATGTTGGCTTAAAAAATCCCTATACAGTCTAAAACAATCACCGAGGGCATTGTTTGATAGATTCACAAAAGCAATCAAAAAACAGGAGTACAAACAAGCACATTCTGACCATACCCTATTTTACTGACACAAGGGGGAGAAGATAGTCATTTTAATAGTCTATGTCAATGATATAATCCTAATCGGTGATGATAAGATTGAAATGGAAAGGCTAAAAGGAAGCTTATCGGATGAATTTGAAATCAAAGACCTAGGAGGCTTGCGGTTTTTCCTCGAGATGGAAGTAGCAAGAAATCATATTGGAATCTCTATGTCCCAAAGAAAGCATGTTTTCGACCTTCTCAAAGAAACCGGTATGATGGGCTGTAAACCAGTTGATACTCCTGTTGATCCAAGTCAGAAGTTGGAAGACAGTGCTACTGGTAGCCCGGTTGACAAAGGCAAATATCAGCGTTTGGTTAGGAGGTTGATTTATCTATCTCACACAAGACCAGATATAGCATTTGCAGTTAGTCGTGTGAGTCAGTATATGCACACACCATCTAAATTTCACTTAGAAGCTGTCTTTCGCATGTTGAGATACCTGAAAGGTACACCTGGCAGAGGTTTATTTTTAGAAAGACAGATGGAAGAGATGTTAGGATCTTCACCGATGCAGATTGGGCAGGTTCAATGGACGATCGAAGATCTACTTCATGGTACTGTTCGTTCGTATGGGGCAATTTGGTAACATGGAGAAGCAAGAAGCAACCAGTAGTTGCAAGAAGTAGTGCAGAGGCAGAACTCAGGTCGGTGGCTCATGGGGTCTGTGAAGTGCTATGGCTAAAGATGTTACTGGAAGAATTGAGGAGGACAACAGAGATAACCTTACGAGTTTACTGTGACAATAAGGCAGCCAATAACAATTCACATAATCTTGTGCATCATGACAGAACCAAGCATGTGGAAGTAGATCCACACTTTATCAAAGAAAAGATTGAGAATGGGATTCTTTGTCTGACACATATTTCTACTTCAAAGCAAGTAGCAGATTTGCTGACAAAAGGGCTGATGAAGCCATCATTTGAAAAGCTGGTTAACAAGCTGGGAATGTACAATTTGTACAGTCCAGCTTGAGAGGGAGTGTTGGCGTATCTAGGATTATCTAGATACTTAGAAGTTAGTTATGAGTAAGTTATTTATGAGTCCTAGTTTCTAGGGATTTAGTTCAGTAGGTCATAAGGTTTATTTTCATTATAAATAAGTTTTACACTGAACGGTTTTCAAGTTAATAAAAAATTCAGTATAACAAGTGCAGTGTATTATTGGTTTCCTTCCTTTGTGCGTTCTTTACAACCAAGAAAGAATATGATTATATTTAGAGAACTTATTTCACTAGGGTTCCCTTTATTCAAATATTTATTCTGCAGAAACATTTTATGAGTAAGAAAAATAGTAATAACAAAAATGACCATTTAAAATAGACACACCGGTTTTTTCTTGGAGTTCTCTTACTTCGAATATTCAGCAAAAAACTCCTTTGTCATTGGACACCAAACTTCAGCACACTGTACGTCTGCAATAAATCCACCTTTTACCAAATCCAACCAGTTTGCTTCATACAATTTGAGACCAATAAGGAAGTTCAGATCCGTAATCCTCTCGTCCTCTCTCACAAGCGTAGCTACAATCATAACAGATTTTCACTCCAAGTGGAAAGAATAAGGCTGCACGTTACTGGACATTTACTGTAATTACAGCATACATACCAGTGAGCCCAAGTTTGCAGTGAGATTTAGTGAGGCTGATAACCTTTCTAAACGTGTGGGCAGCAACGACATGCACCTGAACAAAACCATTATGATTTGTTGTTCTATAATGCATTCCGAATATTCTGAAGCCAAAAAGTATATAATTACCACATCCATAAGTAGTAATCCCCATTCTCTATTTCTTATTTCTTCAATAATCTTTTCAGATTCTTCAGACCGTTTTCCCCCAAAGGCAACCATGTTATATGTTGTCACAACCACCCCAGCATTACACGGAATCTCTCTTTGCTATCAGAAGTGAAACGACAAAGTACCGATTCTTCTTAAGCACAAGCTTCACTTTTCCGTAATTGGCAGTAGAACCATGTATGAAGTCTATCATCTCCTTGGGAAGCTTGGTCTTTGACAATTTATTCAAAACACTTACGATTGTCTCAGTTTCTAACCGACGGATACCGCGGCTTAAAGCGAGTGAGGGGTCAAATTGTACTCGTGCATTGATTCTGGTCTAGAAATCATTCATACACACACACGCACACACAAACAAACATTCAACGATCTGCCAAAACATAAACGCCATTGGGGTCTCTAATTATGCTTTCAAGGCTTGAAATTTAGTATTACCTGCAGACGGGTTCGGCAATGGCAATGAGAAAATCGTAAGCTTGTTTATACAAAGGAGAGAATGTCTCAAGGAAAATTCGTCCGTCAGCACAAGCCCACAAAGGCCTATTGGCGTGGTCGGGTTTCAATTCTAGTTTGACAAAATCCCTCTTTTCCCCTCACCTTCAAAAATCAATCGCAATTTTATCAAATTCTCAAACCCCAGAAAAAAAGAAAAAAAAGAAACACACACGCAGAGAGAAAAGAAAAAAAGAGAAGAACTCACCATCGCACAAATCGTCGTCCACTTCGTCGCAGAAATATGCATCTTCGTCTTCGATAAAGACGTTCTTCTGCTCTTCCTGTAGCGATAGCTAGATCAAATCAGAAAACAATAAAACCGGAAAAAGAGCATTATACCAGAGAAAAAAAAAAAAAAAAAACCTTGGCAGAAGATTTGTGCTTCTTGCTAGGTCGACCCCTGTGGTCACCTGTAAAATCGAATCGAATGATTATCAATAAACATTACTCGATCTTCGTCAAACATTTCCAGGGAAAAAAAAAAAGTTCCGATGGGAGATAGAAAAAATTGAGGACAATACCGTGTCCCATGATTTTTGTGAACGAAAAGGAGTTACACTTCGTAGTTAAGCTTTTAGATTTGCTTGAGTTTGTTTGCCATTTTTTGCAAACGATTTAATTTTTCTTTCTTTGAATTTATTTACCTTAGAAAAAGATTTTAAGAAATGGCTTTAAGAAAAAGTTATTTTTAGATAAATGGTTTTTTTATAAAAAATTAAATTTTTTAGATAAGAAAGTAGCTTTAATTTTTTTTTATCCTACTGACTTTTTTTTTACTATAATTTTTTTTAAAAAAATTAAAACAGTTTTTTATCTAAAAAAAGTTATTTTTTAGTGTAAAAAAACCATTTATTCAATTAAAATTTATTTTGACCTTTTTTTCAAATTTTCCCCTTCTTGAGTCTTTGGTCCTGTGTTCCTTTTCTTTAATTTTAGCATAAGACCCTCAGCTTCCATCCAAATCTATTAACTTTTTAACTTGATATTATCAGCTAATTCTGCATGGATCCAATTTTGTATTGAAAAGACTAAAATACGCCTATAAGGCTTCATAATTGAGGAACAAATTCAATAACAAAAAAAAACTATCAAACACCAAAATCCTTTCAGGCTTATTTGTTTCGTGGTTCGAATCACGGCTTGAATCATTTTGTTATAGTATTTTCTCTCACAAAAATTTAAATCTTCATTCAAATACTTTATTCAAATACTCGAATCAAACGGGCTCTTCGTCCCTCTCGGGTGAAACAAACTTCAACTTCCAATAATCTTATATGCTCAAAACTTCATATCACTTGTAGTTTTGAACTCTTCTTCTGAAAAATTATAGAGAAATAAGAAGAAAGATTTGCTCGACCACCATCATAAACAACTTATAGCATCAAACCTACACTCCCTCCTCCATAAACCATATAAACCATATCAATTTTGATCTTGCAACCTTTTGAAAACCCAAAAGGCCCAGAAAAATAGAAGATTAAAATGAGTTGTGAATCCACAATTTCATTGTCCGAAGAAGAAGAAGCAATTGCGAATCCACGCGAACATTGTGGGTCATGTCGGAGACCTTCCGGCCTATTAGTCGCCAGACCCATCATGCTTATTCCCTAGACCTTCCTCGTCTTCTCTTCTTGATCCTAGACTTGCCGCCACCTCTTCCCGTCGATTCCGGCCCCCCAAATCTCAGACTACTTCTTCTTCTTCACTTTGTTTCTCAGATTTACGTTCTTTTAGGGGATTTACCTTTCTTTTTAGTTAGTTTATAGTTTTTTAATTAATTTGTTATTTTTTTAAGGTTTTTAATTAAACATTACTATTTTTTTTTAATATACAATCAATATACATGTCTACGAAATTGAAAACCATGCTTAATTGCTTATTCCTCATTGTTGGTAACTTTTGGCCTCTTCCTTTGTAGGCAGCTTCTAGTATTTTGACATTTGTTGCCTTTTTTTATTATGGGATGTATCTCTTGTTGATGCCTAGCCCTGGTCTGCTATATATCAACACCACGTGTAGTTATGCACAATAATAGGATGGCTCTTCTTGCTTATCTCGGCCTTCCAAGGCCACTTCGGAGGTAAGGAGACATCGGTGTGGTGTCGGCCAAAGGCCCTCTGACATTCAAGTCAATTGCCTATTTGGCAGAATTTGGGAGCAAAGTTAGGTAAAAAAAAGCACGTTACCTTAAGGTGCAATAAATACGCTAAATTTGTAAGCTACCATTTGAATCGGGTGTTAGGTGGATTTGACCTGTGGTCTGTGTGTCCCATCATGACGTGTCAGGTGGCAAGTGATAAGTGTCATGATCTATGCGGGCGGTTTGCTCTCCATCTAAGGGTTGGAATGAGGCCATATGTCGACCTTTTGTGATAAGTTGTTGCCTAGGTGCATGTTTATTTGGTCATACCGAGCACACGTTCTTCCAGAGAAGACGATGCCTGGTGTTGCAGCCAGCGGGGCCCCAAGGAGCACCTCGGAAGAAAGAACTGAGCACGCGAGAATTGCGAAATTGTCTATGGAGGCTTTGGCCAAGCAATGTGGCCGATTAGCCGTGCGAGGGAGTGTTCCTGGGAGATGCACCAAGCACACCCCAACATCTCTGTTCATGCAAATCTGAACCAGTGCTCTCACACAATTTTGCAAGCTCAAATATCCCTCTTGCTATCCCCAATTTTGGTGCATACGTTTAATTTTACCATGATACGCTCATTAAACATGTTTACGTTAGAGTTTTGATAGATTTGGACGAAAAAGCCTTTAATTGCAAATATTTTCAAAATTTGAGGACTGTTTTATCAAAATCAAAAACATGATCAATGTATCACCAATTAAAAAGTTGAAGTATCACGGGGCAAATTACTTAGGGGGTGTTTGACAATGGTGGGAGCCACTCAGTTCCCACCACAATCTCAGTTATGAACAGTGTAAAGCTCTCGTATGTTACTGTACAATAAACAAAATATGCTACAGTATAAAACTCTCACATACTATAATAAAAGTGCTTCCTACCATCGGTTCCATCACTCTTCCAAACACCCTATTAAAAGAAAAGGCATGATTATCGGAGATCAAAGAGTCCAGTGTATTCGAAAAGGAGCGGCGTCAAATATTTATAGAGAGGGAAGGAAACTGCCTCTGTACGTCTCGGTAGCACGGGGGTAAAAAAAAAAAAATAGTGGGGCCCACGAGCGAAATTAAACGACTTGTAGCTTGTTTTATTGCACGTTGTTTCTTGTTGAGTAAAAAGTTTATCCACAATGTCGTTTTCTAAATCTAATCATAATCCTAATCTTAACACACGTTAAACGACATGTAGCTTCTTACTCTTTGGCCTCTTTTTTTTTTTCTTCTTTCTTTCTATTACTTTTTATTTCTTTTTTCAACTTTATTTGTCCACATTTCTTTTACAAAACGGCACCTCACTTTTTCTTTCCTTCTTCCTTTCTTTCTTTTTAATTTTTCGATGTTTTACACTTTGTTCCTTTTTTTTTTGGAAATTTATCTAATGAAAATAAAAAAAACACCCACCCTTCAAATATGCTTTACATTTTTTTTTTTTTGTAAATTTTTTGGTGGAAACCTAAAAGAAGTATGACCAGCTTTCAACTATCAGATACTGAAAAAAAAGTTATTTGATCATATTTAACGGTTTTAAAACATAAACCATTGATAAGGGTTTCTACTAAAGAAATCCTCATTTTTTTTTCACTTACCTTTTTTTCCACTCTTTTTCTTTGCTCTATTTGCTTGTAATAATCTATTACACCAATATTCCATGCCTTTTACCATTTTGTTGCTTTTATTTATTATTTGTTTTAACCTTATCACTCTCTCTTAGCTTTCTTAAACTTAAAATCTTTACTTTCTCATCATAATAATCTCACTGTTTTGTGATCAACTTTGACTTTTGTTGCATGTATATTATTTTCATTCCTTTTATGATCAAATCATTTAATAAATTATGTATTTCATAAATCCCATAAAAATAAGACCTCTAAAAATAAATATCCATAGTTCAAAACTAAAAAAAAAATACAGAAGTTATTTTTGCAAATAATCTTTTTCCTTTGAATTTCAAAGAAAATTTTTTTTCTTATATATATTCTTTCCATTGATAATCTACGCTCCTTTTTTTATCATTTATTCATAATTTACAGTGCAAAAATTTCAATTAAACTCAGTTTGTGTATCACACATACCTCAATTACAATTTGTGTTTTCCTTCTACATGTTGTTTTGATAGTTACACACGACATGTCGTTCATAGATGTGATTTCTTGTTTTCTTTAAAATGCCACGACCTTTTTTTTTCCGAAATAAATAAAACGTCACAAAATTCATCCATATTACCATCATGTCCTTTGTTTAAAATAAAAATAAATAAATAAATAACAACGACACGTTTTTTCCCCATGGCCATTCCTGCCTTCCCAGCAAACGACATATGCATCATTTATATTGTCGTTTTTATTCGTATTTAATAAAGCAAACAAAACGACATGTGACTCTCTTCAGCAGGAGGACGTGTCGCCCTTGCCTTCCTTTCCAAATTCCAACATTTGGCTTTGACTTTTGCCTCATCGTTCAAAAACTAAAACGTCATGTCGTTTCCTTCAAAATATGTCTCGAGAGAGAAACCTGAAGTCGGACCGTACCCGTCTAACAAAACCCGGTTCGAATATTTTAACACGGATTAATTGTCCGCTTTGATCTTCTTCAATTCCAACTCGCTTTGCTCTCTTTCTCTCTCTTCTTTCTCTCTCTGCAACTTTCTTCTTCGTCGACTCGGAGACGAAGCCCCACAGAAAAATGAGCGGCCACGACTCCAAGTACTTCTCCACCACCAAGAAGGGAGAAATCCCCGAGCTCAAAGAGGAGCTCAACTCTCAGTACAAGGTTCCAATCTGTCTCTCTCTCTTTCTCTTGCTCTTTCTATATTTACATGTTGTTGCATATGTATTTGGGATCTCCGATCTTAGGTTTTCCGATTTTTGTTGCGTCGTCGTGTTTTCTTTGCGTCCCGTGGAGATTTGTGCTCAGATCTGTTGGTTCGCGCTATTATTCTTTGATTGGATTTCTTTTTTCTTTTTTCTTTTTAATTTCAATGGAGTAGCTTCGTTTCATGTTAGCTTGTTCTGGATTAGGACTGGTGTGTAGTTTCGGTTGACGATCTGTTTTCCATTTGAATTCCCGAGAAACCAGTGGGAAAATGGGAGCAAATCGGGGATTTTGTTGAATTCAACGCGATCGTGAACGTATAAACGACTTGAAGCTTTCAATTCTATTGTTATTCAAACGAATGAGAAGACAT
This sequence comes from Artocarpus heterophyllus, assembly GCA_025403435.1. Lineage (NCBI taxonomy): Eukaryota > Viridiplantae > Streptophyta > Magnoliopsida > Rosales > Moraceae > Artocarpus > Artocarpus heterophyllus. Next base: position 31,697,351 of record CM046343.1, read on the forward strand.
TGTGGATTTCTCTTGATATAGCGAGTTTGATTTTGCTTCTATGAGATCTCTAAGCCTTTTCAGATAATTCAAATGTATGAGGATTCAAAAAGGGAATTAAAGTATTTTTTTAAACAATTCTAGAATGTAAATTAGATTGTCTGCAACTTAAGTAATTTTTTGTAATTCAATGTAGCTTTTGTTTTTGTCCATACTCATATAAAATTTAACCTGTATATTTGTTTTGGGTCGTTGCGTTGATCTTGATCTTTTGTTGGGAAAAGAAGGACTTCAAGTTTATGTCGTTCTTGTTCTGGGTCGTCAGTTTTTTTGTACTTCTTTGGAAGTTATGTGAATCAAGTTGTTCTTTTATATGTTATGCAGGATAAGAGAAAAGATGCTGTCAAGAAAGTGATTGCTGCAATGACAGTTGGGAAGGATGTTTCATCACTCTTCACGGATGTAGTAAATTGCATGCAAACTGAAAATTTGGAGCTGAAGAAGCTTGTTTATTTATATCTCATAAATTATGCTAAAAGCCAGCCTGACCTAGCAATACTTGCAGTGAATACATTCGTTAAGGTAAAGCCTTCATTAAACTCCATTTCTCCTACATTTCGAGATCAACATGTTCACATCATTTGGTCAAGAAAAGGATTAGGGGGAGAAAAGGAGGAAATGATTGTTTAATATAGTTTTTATTTTCTGTCTGGGCATAACAATCTGTTGTGAGGAATTCTATTGGTATGATAGTAACCCATGTGGTTATTCTGGTCAGAAGGATATATCTTGTTTTATTAGCTTAATAATTTTAAACTCTCATTGAAGAGTGCCCTCCACGTTACACTTGATGAACCCTTCAATTTTGTTTCTTTCTTCTTTTTTTTTCTTCCAAAATAAGTGTGTTTTTTCTTTTTTATAGGTTTTAGCATTTAGTTGGTACTTTAGCAAGAAGACAAATTTTTTTTTTGGTCAAGTTAAGTCGGATGTTTTTTATGTGTGGCATGTGTTTCTGTGAGAAAGAAATATATTAATAAATTAAATGCATTACGCAGAATAATATGGAAGTTCTGCGACGAGTATAACAACAGCAATATGAAGCACAAACTGAAATGCAGTGGTGCTATTCCAAAGGATTCAAGGAACTTATTATCATTTGATGGAGTTTGATTTATGTTTTCACACTAAAATTTTGAATGGAGAAGTTTTCTTATATGCTATTATGCAGCTCTAACAAATACTACATGATTGTTTCTGCAGGATTCACAAGACCCGAATCCTCTGATTCGTGCTTTGGCTGTGCGCACAATGGGGTGCATTCGTGTTGATAAAATTACTGAATACCTTTGTGATCCTCTTCAGAGATGTCTTAAGGTTGTTTCTTATTTCTGATAAAGTTTTGACATTATAGGCTTTTTGAAATCTAGATAATATAAGATTCTGATAAATTAGTTGCAGTTTCTGGTTATTGATTAGACTATTTGTTGACAGGATGATGATCCATATGTTCGTAAGACAGCGGCCATATGTGTTGCGAAACTTTATGACATAAATGCTGAGTTGGTTGAGGATAGGGGTTTTCTGGAATCTCTCAAGGATTTGATATCTGACAACAATCCAATGGTTGTGGCAAATGCTGTTGCCGCTCTTGCTGAAATTCAAGAGAATAGTAACAGACCCATTTTTGAGATCACTAGTCATACACTGTCAAAGCTGCTTACCGCTTTAAATGAATGCACAGAGTAAGTTTGATTTGTCTTTGTTTATTAACATTAACTTTGATCCCAGAGAATTGATTAGTCTTCTTGGCCTTTTTATTTATTGCTTGTGATGTTCCATGTATTTGTTGTGCAATTTATTTCTTTGCGATCCCTGTATGTTATTGTTTGACTTGAAATTGATAACGTTTGCAGGTGGGGTCAAGTTTTTATACTGGATGCTCTTTCTAGATACAAGGGTGCTGATGCTCGTGAAGCTGAAAACATAGTGGAGAGAGTGACACCACGACTACAACATGCTAACTGTGCGGTTGTACTCTCAGCTGTGAAGGTGATGCTTTGGCTGATCATTGGGCATTATCTCAGTATTGCTACTGCATTGCCATCAATATTTTTCGTACTTCTGTTATCCACCATTATAACAAACTTTCCCTTACATTTTCCTTGCAGATGATCCTGCAACAAATGGAACTTATAACAAGTACTGATGTGGTTAGAAATCTTTGCAAGAAGATGGCTCCTCCGCTGGTGACATTACTCTCTGCTGAACCTGAAATACAATATGTGGCACTGCGGAACATAAACCTTATAGTACAAAGACGGCCTACAATCCTTGCTCATGAAATTAAGGTGAACTATTATCAATCTTGGTTCTTGCCTGTTACTTCTAATGTCTAAGGTTCTTGCTTGTTGAAGGAAGATCTTGTCTATAATTAGTGCATCATTTGCTAGGTATTCTTCTGCAAGTACAATGATCCTATATATGTGAAGATGGAAAAGTTGGAAATCATGATAAAGTTGGCTTCTGACCGAAATATAGACCAGGTGTGTAGATTTTTCTCGTGGTTAACAAGTTCTGAGTAGCAATTTGCTAATATTTAATTGGTCCGTTTTTCCATTACGTTTTTGTAGGTCCTCTTGGAGTTTAAAGAGTATGCTACAGAAGTTGATGTCGATTTTGTTAGAAAGGCTGTTCGTGCAATTGGCCGTTGTGCCATCAAATTAGAAAGAGCAGCTGAGCGTTGCATTAGTGTTCTACTTGAACTGATTAAGATTAAAGTGAACTATGTGGTTCAAGAGGCTATCATTGTCATCAAAGATATCTTTAGGAGATATCCCAATACGTAAGCTGCATTATTTGTTTTGTATTAAGGATTTTTTTCCCTTCTTCTAAACTTTGTGTATTCTCTCTTTCTTGCTTTATATCTATAAATCCTTTGTATTTTACCTTTCTCTTGCTTTGCAGCTATGAATCCATTATTGCTACACTATGCGAGAGCCTAGACACTTTGGATGAACCAGAAGCTAAGGTATTAATTTTTTTTTTTTTCCGGTGTCATTGTACAGGTTAATAGCTTGATATATAGAGAAACGAGCCTCATTGTTTCCAGTGCTCATATATACAGTTTCCCTTTCTTTGTTAACTTAACTTAGGCATCAATGATCTGGATAATTGGCGAATATGCGGAAAGAATTGACAATGCTGATGAGCTCCTTGAGAGCTTTTTAGAGAGTTTCCCTGAAGAGCCTGCACAAGTACAGTTGCAACTGCTGACTGCTACTGTCAAACTTTTCCTTAAGAAGCCAACTGAAGGCCCTCAGCAGATGATACAGGTCTGTATAAGTATTATATAGTAACATTTCAGGATCCCTCTTTTTTTGTTCTCCCCAACCTCATTTAACCTTGAAAATGTTATTTGAAATGGTCATGTCCTCCCTATATATCTCAAGAAAGAGGAGAATTTCATCAGTATAGAGCTACTTTGGTTTACAACAATATCTATTCTAATTTCTAAAAGATCTTCTAATGTTTTGAAATGGCCTTATTAGAGCTTCACAAAATACTCTTGATCAAACTGGAAATGAAATAGCCAAATGGGATCCTTTTTTGTAAATCTCTTGTGCTATGCTTAACTTCAAGGTCTCCTTTTTGACTGAATGTACGTTGAATGATTAGTAAACCATTCGTTCAAATGTTGGTTTTTTTTGGTGCTGTGCATTACATAATCACAGATAACTGATTGCATGGTCACTAATGTAGAGGGAATTACCATTATGATTTAGAGGTGGTTTTTTGTTTATATGTAAAAGCTAAATTGCGGTGTTATGACTAGAAAAATTTTCCTTCTTGACATGAGCTTCAAGTGTACAGTTTTTGATAGTTTTTTAGTAGATTCTTACAATGTGGATTTATGTTTACAGGTTGTCTTGAATAATGCAACTGTAGAAACAGATAACCCTGACCTAAGGGATCGTGCGTACATATATTGGCGTCTCTTATCAACTGACCCTGAGGTGTGGTTCAGCCAAGAATCTATTTTTGTCTTTTATTTTTCTTGAGACAGTTACTGTATTTCACCTTTTATTCTATTTCTCTGGGAAAAAAGAGTGGTGCTGTTGCTTTGAGAAGTGTCTTGACATTCATATCAGACGATTGCTATTGGGGTATCATCTCATGCATATGCTACAGCTGACTTTAGCTTCTCAGTTGACTCCTAGATAATGGAACACTAGATAATGGAACTTAAACATAGTCTTGAACTTACTTCACATGATAGGGTCCAATACAGGACCTAATAACTCCTATGCTTACCCAAGTGGGAGAAAAAAGAAAAAAAGGACACCTTCTATGCCTTTTTAGTGTATTTTTAGTCAAGTCAGCTTTATTCTGGTTACTACTGAAAGTGGGACTCAATGTTGTACGGGTATTTGTTGTAAAAGCATGAAGTTGTTGACGCTGAAGATTACATATTCTGGGCCTGATAAGTCTACCTTTTGTGACACAGTCTGCAAAGGATGTTGTGTTAGCAGAGAAGCCAGTGATTAGTGATGATTCAAACCAGCTTGATTCTTCTCTTCTAGATGAGCTACTTGCCAACATTGCTACCTTATCTTCCGTGTATCACAAGCCTCCAGAAGCATTTGTAACACGCGTGAAGACTACAGCCCAGAGAACAGAAGATGATGAGTACGCTGAAGGGAGCGAAGCCGGGTATTCTGAATCTTCTGCACATGTAGCTGATGGTGCTGCATCTCCACCAAGTGGCTCTGGAAGCGTTCCATCTGCTGGAGGCGGACAACCAGGTCCTGCACCAACTCAACCAGCAACTGCTGCTCCAGTCCCAGATTTACTTGGCGATCTGATAGGCCTGGATAATAGTGCCATTGTCCCTGTGGAGCAGCCTGCAACTCCTGCTGGGTAAGTTTGATGGAACATGCAATGTGTCTCAGTATCGGAGGAGTCAATTGGTTGTAAGGAATGTTCTCTTGATAGGACTTGATGACTTTTCTGATGTTTGTTGCAGCCCTCCATTGCCTGTTTTACTGCCTGAATCAACTGGTCAAGGCTTGCAGATCAGTGCTCAGCTCACAAGACAGGATGGTCAAATCTTTTACAGTATATTGTTTGAGAACAACTCACAGGTTCCTCTGGACGGTTTCATGATTCAATTCAACAAAAATACATTTGGTCTTGCAGCTGCTGGACCGTTGCAGGTAGTTAGCTAGCTTATAAGATTTTGTTTTCTTTTTTTGGTCTTCTATTTCTTACCTTAAATTCCCTTACCTTATGTTTTATGGGCTTTTAGGTTCCACAATTGCAACCTGGGACATCTGCAAGGACACTTCTGCCAATGGTTATTTTTCAAAATATGTCTCAAGGTCCTCCAAGCTCACTCCTGCAGGTTGCTGTGAAAAACAATCAACAACCAGTGTGGTACTTCAATGATAAGATCTTGTTACACGTGTTCTTTACTGAGGAAGGAAGAATGGAGCGTGCAAGCTTTCTTGAGGTAAGATTACATTCACGGTTCATCTTCTGTTTGCTTTTTATTCTCTACCAGTCTGATGGATGGGTACTTGCATCATCTTTTTGGGATCTTCACGTGTATCTCCCGAATAAACATATCATGGTGTTCATTCCCAATATTCTTCTTGCCAATTGTGTTTTGTATACTGATTAATGGTACGTTTGGCTTTTGTGTTATCTTGAAAATGACCAACTTTGATTCCTTAAACCTGAAAGATACTTTATCTCCACACAACAACAACAACAAAAAAAAAGTACACTAGTACTTTTTTTATCTCTCTAAATCTTAGGAATTTTAAACCCAAGTAATGATTTATCTTTTAACAGGGACTGCTGTTGATTGATACAGTATTGGATGCATGGCTAATATTAAATAGATATCTTTATTCCTTTATTGAATCAATGGGGTGAGGCGTTGAGCATTGTTAATATTTATTTGGCATGTTGCCATATAAGAAATTATGATGATTGTTTTCCTATTTGAAATGAGGAAGGATTATTTAGTGATTTGTACGAGCCTTTGATGTGTCCGTCCTACTTGCAGACATGGAGATCCTTGCCCGACTCAAACGAGGTCTCAAAGGACTTCCCCGGTGTTGTGATAAGCACTGTGGAAGGTACTCTGGACCGGCTGGCTGCTTCAAACATGTTCTTTATTGCGAGACGCAAGAATGCGGACCAGGATGTTTTCTACTTCTCTGCAAAACTCCCTCAAGGAACACCTTTCTTGATCGAACTCACGACAGTCATCGGAAACCCTGGAGTCAAGTGTGCAATCAAGACTCCAAACCCCGACATGGCATCTATTTTCTTTGAATCCATTGAGACTCTCCTTAGGGCTTGATTCTGTTTATATATTTTTTTCTTTTTTCTTTTTTCTTTTTTCTTATTTTTGGTTACTATTTGTAAAATCAGTTCTATTGAAGTTTTGGTTTGTCTTCTGTAGTTTTTTTTCTTACCCTGTTATTCTTTGTACTTTTCCTGTTTTGCCACTGATTATTGACTAAAAACATTCAAACTGAGATTTATATATATAAGTACTTTTTATATTTCGCGATTGCTTGTTTGCATATTTTTTTTCCTATTTTTGTCAATAAAACCTCTGCCTTTTCTTTTCTTCTTTTCTTATTCAATGAATTTTCTTTCATGTTTGCCGTCGCCTTTTGGAAGAACAGAGAGCAAAATTATGGATGTGCTTGAAAGTGTCGAGGAATTCAGAGCATGCAGTCTTGACTTGCATTTTCGTTTTTTCAATTATTTTTAGTGTTATATTTGAGCACAACAGGTTTCAGTTTCTACATTACAAGTACTGGGGGTGAAAGGATACAGTGGACAGAAATTTCGGGCCAAAATTAATTGTCTAGACTTTGTGAAAATTAAATAATTAATTAAGTTGTCTTTTTTTTTTTTTTTTGAAAATTAGGGGTTAAGAAATTTGAACTCTACACTTTGGTGAAATAAGGTGTTGCAATATAAGGATTTATAAGGAAAAAAAAAATTGTTCCATGGTAAGAGCAAATTATTTGCGAATTTTGTCTTAGAACTTTTCTGGTTGCAGAAGAGAAAACAAGTTTTTTTTTTTTTTTTCCTCTTTTGATTGATCTTTTAAAAACAAGGAAAATATACTAATTTGTGATTTCGACGCCCTTTTCTTTGTTTAGTATTCTGAATATTTTTTTCAAATAAAAGTGGGATCACTCAAATTTAAACCTGGATCTTTTTTCCTAAAAAACATGGATTTATTTATTTATTTGAGGATAATTAGAATCTGAATATTAGAATTACTGCATCAAATTAGTTTCTCAAGTCTAAAAAGAAAAAAAAATCTTTAAATTGAGCTCGTGTCATATTTTATTTGTCTCATTTATCACTTTCTAAAATTAAATAAACTTATTTCTTTTCTTATACTGCGTTAATGAACTGCAAATCTTAGGTCAATTCTTAAGGGAAATCGTTTGTTTGAATGACTTTTAGATCCAAATCTTTCAAATCTTTCAAATACTTGTTTCTTTCCTTTAAAATTTAAATCAAATAAATCATTTTATTCTATATTTAATTAAAACTTTAAATGTACTATCCAAACTTTAATTTAGATAGCAATTTTAAATTACTTAATTCAAATCACATAACTCAAATTAAATTAATTCAAATCAACACAATTTGAATTCATTAACCAAACACTGTTTGCTACCACTTGTCACTTTATCCCTAGAACAACTAATATTTATTCACTAAAACTCAGCTTTCAAACAAATTCTTATCTTGGAACCAAAACAAAACAAAACAACTTTTGTAGTTGCAGACTTCATAATCCTCCATTCTAAATTCAAAAAACAAAACACTAAAAAACAAACCTTATTGAATTAGGATGAAGTTCGAGTCCCTCTAAATATTCCAATTTATAATTTTACTTGATAATGAAACACCCGAATTATATTTGACTTCCCATAAATAAAAAAATAAAAATAAAATAAAAAGAATATATTTGACTCAAAAACTATTTCCCTGAAAAAGAGCAACAGAGTCGTATGAACTCCATGGCTAAAAAAACTCAAAGACAACATGATTTTTCAATGAATTTCTCTCTGTTTTTCTTTTTCTTCTTCTTGTTATTCCTTTCCCTCGTATCTTTTGGATCTTCAACTGGTGAAACTGCTACACATTCTGAATTTTATGTCCCTACAAAAACGCTTTGGCCATATGACTGGAGCTACATCAGAAGTGAGCCCTCAGTTTTCTCGAAACTTCATTATCTTACCTTTTTTTTTTTTTGGTTGAAAAAGAATTTTCTAAAATTTAGTCTTCACACATACGTGAATATTCATGCATGGTATATACTAATATCCTATACAATATTTTCTCCATGGATCGATCGGTTCAAGCTACAAATAATATTAGAGCAATCTTTTATTATAGTAATGTAAAAAAGAATACAACAGATTTTTTTTATTTTTTATTTTGGTTGCCAGTGAGAAAATAGCCTAAGATGTGTAAATTTTATGGTACTTTTACCCCGCCAATACCTTTATTGAATTATGTTTCTCTTTTTTTTAATTTTTATTTATTTTTATTTGTATTTGTATCTTAGATATGCAAATGTACTAATTCTTAAAAAGTAATGCAATTATTCATTGTTTTTGATGGCCTGTTTTGTTTTTTTTTAGTTGAATTGCCGCAAAATTTCTCATCAGCAACCATTGCTTTAGAATCAGATGTTGATCTTGTGAGTTTCTCTACTTGTACCTTATATGAAAAGATGAAGAGTTTTGGAAGTCAAATTGAATCTTCAAACTGTTTTGCTACTGGAAAAAAAAAAAAAAAAAAGAAGAAGGTTGACTATTGACTTTTTTCTCTTCTGGTCTTTTCAATATTATCATTATTATATTTTCATAACTGATATTTCAGGACCTCAAAAAATTGCACAAGTATTCTAAAAAAAAGTTGCCAATCATATGCTTCAAAGATGGAAATCCCCCTCTTCCAGATTTCTCAAGAGACTCTTTGAAAGGCTTAGGTAAATTCATCTAAATGAAAAAAAAAAAATGCTTATAAATACGAATAAATTTTCCTTTTGGTATTATGAAATATCTTATCTTGCATTGTTATTACTTTCTCTAATTACAACACTTTCCCGACCAAATAGTTCATACTCAGGCCATTAATAAGTTAAATTTTGCTAGCTTCAAGACTTCAAAAATGTTATTGACTATAACCTAAGCAAACCTAAAGGAGCTTTTTCTTTTTCCAGTTATCAATCACTACAATGTTTCTGATGGAAACATTCAATATCTTCAAAATGTGGATCAGTGCTACCCTTTGCAGAAAAGGATCACTTTTAAGATGGCCTATGGAGAGGTTGGTTTTGTTCTTTTCAACTTGGTCATAAGAATTTTGACACTCTTTAGCTCTAAAAACTTTATTTTATTTTTTATTTTTACAAGCAGTTTGTTCCAGGAGTCTATTATGCTGGTATGTTCAATGGACTTGGAGATATTAGAAATCAGCCAAATATGGTAGGTGATTCTCTTTTTCCTCTTACAAATATGTTCAATAAAAGTTTTACCTTCATTTGTTTTCTAAATCTTACTTGCAGATCAGAAGTGGTTTTGTATACTCTTTCAATGCCAATGTAACAGTGGAAAGATGTGTGGACCCCGAAAAGCGAGGCCAATATTGTGATCACACAGTTGAGGATCTTGGATACATGGATGGATACGTGTTGAATTACACTAGAAGTTTATGCCTTGTAAATATGGAGCCAAAGATTTACTCTTTATCCACCAATATGCCGGTTCAAATAACAGTAAAAGCTAGAGACATTCGACTCAATCATTCTCTTTCAGTTGGTAGCGGGCTATCTATGATGTGTCATGCTCGATCTAATGGAATTCCAGATGAATTTTTGTATGATTATTCGAGTGACTTAATCGAATCCCCTATTTTCATTCCCAGTCCAAAAGGTTACATTTGGTATTTTACCATTCAAGCTATGTATGAGCCAAATCTTCAAAGTGAGGGGCCGAAAAAAGATATAGAAGTTTGTTTGTCAGTAAATTGGGAAGTGATTTATTGTCCTGAAGGGACAGATGGGCCAAACTGTGTATGGAAAGAGTATTTTCTTCAGGTTTGTCATTTAGAAGTTTAGCTTGATTGTTTTAACAAAATTGTTACATCTTGCCATAATTGTAAAGTATGCATTTTGCTTTTAAATGGGAAATTTTGTATGACAAATTCGGTTTGGACTTTTGTAGGAAGTTGATTTATATACCCCAAATGTTAATTCTATATTTTTGCCAGAAGGGAATAACAAAACCTCGGAATCGGCCAACTTCAGTTTGGATTCCCTCTTAAGCAAGTCTGGGGAGGAATCAGGCTATGCTTGGACTTACTTTTACATGTGGGTTAACCCAACAAAGTCAGATATTCACATTCAACTTGCATCAGAACGAAAGTTGGACTACGAAATATATGTCAGATATGATGGTTTGGCAACTTCTGAACTCTGGGACTATCGATATTCAAACGGAAAAATCTATGGCAAAAAGAACTCCTTATTCAAGTTGTATGATTCAACTAGAGAAAGAGTCAACTTGTTCCTCTTATATGCTAGAGAAGGATGCTTGTTTATTGGAATAAGACATCCTCTTCCTCGTAAAATGAATTCCAACAATCACACCACAATGTCTGTTTCCTCCGAAACGTGTCCAAATAGATGCTCTCATCATGGTACATGTTATAGTACCCGGGAACTAAGTGGATCAACTTTCTATTGGTTAGTGATTTCTTTTATCTTTTCTTGTTTTAAACTCAGATTATGTGAATCTTAAGTTTGTAATGTTGACCGCTTCCAGTTCAACCATTTCCCCATTTTGGTAGCAAGAGTTCCTGAAATCACCTTCGTACTTGATTTAGATTCTTCATCTCTTACAAGAATGTTGTATCTGAATTTTTGTTGATTATGGTACTTGAGTTAGTTAGGCTTAACTTTTATTCTTTTCTTATAATTTATTTTTCAGCTTTTGCTCATGTGACCAAGACCGCGGAGGCTTCGACTGCAGTGTTGAATTACGACCAAAATGGCATTCGGTTTTACTTGTTGCTACAAATGTTGTAGCTATTCTTCCAGCATTTAGAGCACTTTACCAGAAGGTAAGGTCAAAATATTATCCCATACTTTAAGATTTTTAAACTTTGGTAACCTCCCGAGTTTGAAAGGGAAAAAAAAGCCTTTAGCTAGCACTTTCAGGTGGACCCCTGTAATTTTTATACCATGATTTAAAGCTTCAAAAGCCATAGAATTTTTGGTTTTTCTTGAGCAGGAATGTCCAGAGTGGGTGGTCTTCATGGCTAGTGGAATTGCAAGTGCATTTTACCATAACTGCGACGAACATAGATATTGTGCTTTACCATTCAGAGTTCTTCAGGTACTGAAATCTCCCGCCCATATCCGATTAGCAAGTGCCTTGTGAGTAATGCATGTTCCTGATCATTGGATCTGATCAGAATCACATTAAAATAATAAAGTATGCAAAATATACTGTTTCTGATATAGATATGGAGATTGAAAAATATAGACTTCTTGGTTGATCATTTTTTTCAAAGCCCAACCTCAAAAATCTCCTTATATTAGTTACATGAAAAGTAATCATTTTTGGGCATGAATCCTCAGTTTTGGTTTCCAACACCCTTTTTTTCTTCTGGGCCATTTTTTTTTCACATAACTGAAATTTATTTTTCAGAATTACACAAAGGACTTCTCATTTTATGTAAAGCTTCAACATGTTTTGCATTCTGGGTTTTACAGTTTATGGACTTCTGGTTGTCTTTCTTGGCTGTGGTGAGCACTTTTGTGTACCTGACCAATGTTGACGAATCCATCAAAAGGACTGTACATACAATAGCAGCAGTCGTTACGGCCCTCTTGGCTATAACTAGTCCAACCAGGTAAGAAGACAGGGAAAAAAAATGACATTATCGTGTTACTTTGCCTAAATAATTTTAAGCTTTCAATTGTAAGTAAACCCTATCAATAGTGCATGTTTTAAACGTCAACTTGTTAAAATCACATTTGAAAGAAAAAGGTACACAAAACTAACAGAATGTAATACTAATCTAACAATTTAAACTAGAGCTCTACAATGTTATGTCGAAATTTCTTGAACTAATTTTTAGCAGAAGAATCTGAAACACATTATAATTATTGCAGGTCAAGCAATATCCCTATTGTTTTCTCACTGGGAGCTGCAGGCCTTCTCACGGGTTGGCTGATAGAGTTGTTAAAAAGAAACAAGTCATTTTCTTTCCCTCCAACCTGGGCACGAATCCCCAAGAGGTACACATTATTTGAGACCAACGTTAGTTTGCATTAGTGTTGTTGAATAATTGAAAGCTGAGTCTCTTGCAGTGAGATCTACAGATAGCACCTACCGTCTATTAGTCGTGGCATTAAAGGCCGATAGTGCCTCCAAGCATTTTCATTATCTTACTCTAATTATTCAAGTTTAAGTTTTATTTTTGAAATAGAAATACGAGAAAAATTCTAAAAGTATTATGCATGTATTACAAATTACAATTCAATTCTAATGATGTTTTGCAGGTGGAGTGTTGTGAAAGTTTGGTTCCTGGATTTAGTGGGAGAAGCTAATAAATACTTCCGCTGGGTCTATCTGCTCCTTGGCTTCATTGCACTGGCAATGGCTGCTATAAGCAGGGCAATGGAAAACCCCCAGAACTACTGGAAGTGGCACAGGTAACAAAATATTTTTCAATTAGAGACACGCCGTAAAATATGTTTTATATTACATTTTTCCTGCGTTTAATATTATATCAAATCTAGTTGCGAAGCCACATAGACTAAAATGAAGACACATGTCCTCACTCAAATTTTAAAATTTTGATAAACTTTCAGTTGTAGTGCCATCTAATAATAAAATGGTAATTGTGCCAATGCTAAATAATAGAAATTGTTTTAGTTTATTGAACTTTGAGTTGATCTTTGCAGTTTGTGGCATGTTTCTATATACGCTTGTCCCTTCTTTTTCCTGTGCGCAAAAGCGAGCATGAGAAATGGAGATGTTGAGGAGGCATCAGAAACCGCATTGTCGTATGAATTAGCTGAAACCCAAGAGAGATCCAAGGATGACGAAGGTCCAAAATCCTAAAATGGGAAATCAGGAGAAACTATATTATAACCAGAAAATTATTTTTTTGTGAGATGAATTTTCAGAAAATATAGTTGAACGAAAAAAAAAATAGAGGATGCTGTGATATATATATATATATATATATTAGTTTGGAAATATAAGGTATATAACATGTTACTTGTGTCAAAACCTCGTCTTTTTACGAGCTGTGATAAACTTTTTTCTTACTTACGTATAGACAAAAATTTAAAAATTTTTGTTTTTTTTGCAATTTTTAAAGTACAAATATATAAATATATTTACATAAACACACTTGCTTTTACAATATCGTTTGTCAAATACTCTCGAGAGAGGTTTGTCATACTTAACTATGTTACAACTTTTATATATTGCGTTTCAACATAACTTAAAATATATTATAACTTAAAATATATTACAGCGAAAACATAACTGTGGCTAAATCCATACCCATTCCGCATACAAATCATCCCTCTGTCAGCTCATCAATGAAATTATTCTGACCTTCTTATGGGAATACCTACAGCATGAAACACTTAATGAGCTTACGACCGGTAAGTCCCAATATAGCCCACATGCACATTCAATTCAATGCGTGATCCAATTATGCTTTCGTACGAACATTCCTTTCGTACCATTGCGCACATAGGTCTACGTGACACCCAGACCATACTATATCCTTAAACTCCTTTTGAGTCAGGAGAGGAGTCGGTACGATACTTTCCTTAATTTCTGGTGATATATTTACCAATCCAATTATTATGGTTGTCATACTATGCATGGAGTAATAATCACATGTTATACATGAAACATAAATTCTCTTGTACGGCATAGTACACACAGATACATACTTTATATACATACAGGCACACATTGATATACACACAAGTACATGACGTAATATACACATAGGTACTTAATTGTATACTCACAGGTACACATTAATATACTTATAGGTATTCGTATTATAGCATACATACAGGTATACACCTTAATATATACACAAGGTGTACATATACATATTTCACATTCTATACCTATAATTTCATACTGTAAGTGGGATGAGTACTTATTTGGTTTACGTTTCTGTGCACTTTGACTTCAGTTCCCTCTCTTTTAGACTTCGAGGATCCTGTTGGTCAATTACAAAACCATTAGCCAAATGTTCACTACTTCTTCAAGGCTCTATGTATCATTACAAAATGATCGTTAATTAATAACTCAAGTTGCATAACTATATATAACTTCGAAACCTACTGGTTTTCTTATTCTTCCCTATCATCTCTAACAAAGAGCGGAAAACTTCCTAATCCTTCCTTTTCCTCTTTTTGAAATGTTCCGGAGTAATTCGAATCACTCAGGAAAAACTGACGGTTTTGCCCCTATACCTATAGGTATACACCTTAATATAGGTATTTCACATTCAGGTATTCGTATTATAGGTATTCGTATTATAGCATACATACAGGTATACGCCTTAATATATACACAAGGTGTACATATACATATTTCACATTCTATACCTATAATTTCATACTATAAGTGGGATGAGTACTTATTTGGTTTACGTTTCTGTGCACTTTGACTTCAGTTCCCTCTCTCTTAGACTTCTAGGATCCTGTTGGTCAATTACAAAGCCATTAGCCAAATGTTCACTACTTCTTCAAGGCTCTATGTATCATTACAAAATGATCGTTAATTAATAACTCAAGTTGCATAATTATATATAACTCCGAAACCTACTGGTTTTCTTATTTTTCCCTATCATCTTTAACAAAGAGCGGAAAACTTCCTAATCATTCATTTTCCTCTTTTTGAAATGTTCCAGAGTAATTCGAATCACTCAGGAAAAACTGACGGTTTTGCCCCTAGCGAGCTTACTAATTTTTCGAGCTTGATTTTGCTATTCTAGCAAAAATAGCCGCGTATCGACCTTAGAATAATACCCTGGGGTGTTGGTTCTCCTAATTTTACATCTATACCCCCTTTTTTATAAAACTTTACAATTTTGCTATTAACTGAAAATTTTGACAATTTTATCCCCAGAACTGAAATTAATCTCTTTAAACCAAAATTTTATATTTTTCATGAGGAACATTTTTGCTCAAAGTACCATATTCAAAATTCTTTGAAAAAAAATGACATTTTTGCCCTTTTAAATTTTTTTTCTAATTTTAACAAATTCTTGTAAAATTAAAATCTCACAAACGATTGAGATTTTTGAAGAACTACCCATGATATCTAACAGTTTCGTCAAGATCTACAACTTTTATGTTTTAACTTTTTTAAAATTCTCACTGCACAGGGGTTTTTGGGGCATTTTTCAAATCTACCACGAAAGGACTTTTTCTTGTAATTTAGTCCTTGGGTCGTGTTTGTAAAAATTTGTTTTAAAATAGCATATCTACCCCTGTGAAGGCAGTTCTAACCCTTTTCCAACCCATTTTCATGCTCAATCATCATTTTGTAAAACTAGTACTAAAATTACAAAAATAACCGATTTTGCATAAACTACCAATTTGCACAATAATCCCTAAATTTTCACAATACCAACATACCATAAATCATATATCTATGGGATTTAACCAAAAATTTACTTGAAAACCCACATACCTTTGAAAGATTAAAAATCAAAATAAAAACTACATAATTTCAAAACTTTAAGAAATCAAAACTTACCCCAAATAACACTTTGTGCTTCTAGCCTTCCAAGGCTCCTTTGAAACTCTTTCCTAGACATTTCTCACACAAAAATATTTTGAATCAACTTTCCTTCCTTAACCCAAGAAAAACCATAAGAAACCTTGAAAAAGTTTAGGTTTTTACCTTAAAACTTGATAAAATTCCTTGAATTTTACCTCTTGAAGTTGATTGAGGTTAATTTTGCAAAGAGTTGGATTTGAGAAATTTTTTTAGAAAGCTCTTCAATGGCTGCCGTGGGCTAGAGGAAAAAGAAATGAAATTTTTTTAGTTAAAATCACATTTAATGCATGCTTATCCAATGAGGTGACTCACTAAGTAATCCATGAGTCTACTTAATGTGGCATAATGTGATTGGGCCACCTCTCATGGCATGTGGCCCAATGAAATTCTAATGGGTGTCCACTCAGTAGGCTTCAAAAATTTACACTGTGTAATTTTCACCAAACAGTATTTTTCTTATACTACCGTGGTAAAATCAGTGCAAAACATATCCTTAGACTGTATAAAATATTTTACTTGCCTTTGGTGTATTTTTTGGGGTCAAACAAAACATTTATCATATTTGTGTTTTCACTTAGCAGTATATTGGCCCCCTTTTCGCACTGATTTAAGGTTTAGTAGACTCTATACCTTACTTATACCATAATTACCCATTTGTTTATATCATAATTTTATAATTAATTGTGATATAAAATTTATTTTATGGATATTATTTATAAATTCTTGAGTGTTTAGACTCATAAAATTTGTCTTAACAATATCCAATATTACATCATGTTTACAGTAAAATTTTCAATTAATACTGCTTATTATACGTTATTGTAATTTTTACAAAAATCTAATTTACATAGGTAAATTCATTAATTAAATACAATTATATATTAGATTTTATTAATGCATTTCATTTGGCCATTACAACTTGTATGCACCTATTTCAATTTTTTTAGAGAATAAATTTACTTGAGCAACAAAAACTATTGTACAATTGAAATATTTAGCAAAATATTAAATACGTTTGGTGAGCATCAAACAAGATCAAATAAATATTGCATGTCAAGAGACTATGAAAACGACCATGGCCGAACTTGGACGAAGAGTCGATGAATTTGAGCTTGATCTCCTCCATGGCGACCCTGGATGTCTGTTTCAGCAGTGATTGCCACAAGGTAACAACACGCATCTTTGGGCCCGTACAACAAATTTTTAGTTAGAATAGTATAAAGCTCTAGTATGCTAGAGTAAAAACAAAAAAGTTGCTATAATGTAAAGTTTTCATATGTTAAAAATGTGTTTAAAGTTCTAACCAATTTATCAAATATTACAGCACTTCCTTCATTTTCTCCAACTGAGCCTCAATGTCCTTCTTACCATCATCAGTTTCATACTTCTTTGAATATTAATAAAAGCCTTCTTCTTGTACTTGCACCAGTTCTTTTAGAATCTCCTCTTCACTTCTTCACTAAGATGCTGGGCCCAAACAGTGTTTAGACAGAGAAGACCACGGGGTGTCATATATACCAACAACCCCAACAACTACCACGGGCGGTGTTTCAATAACATTTACTGCCTCACACGTTTGCTTCTTATGAAGTTCTGGTTCAGAGTTAAAACCATAAAAGATAATAATTTATACATTTTGGAGAAGATTTGAATGTTTCACCATAAATACAGGAAGCATTTCACCGATAATTTAAGATACCTTGTCAAAAGAAAACCATATGAAACATATAAAATTTGAAGGGAACTAGAAGTATGATCATTTTATTCCATTTTACTTGCAACTTTACGTGTTTCAAGTTTAGGATTCTAACAAGATTTTTTTCCTCAAATATCTGAACACTTGCTCGACCATAAGATGCATATATGTTTTTCCCCTCATGACGTACGAGAAGAACGCCTTGGCTTGCACCCAAGGCAATGTGATCCATTTTAATCAGATAACTAACGTGCTTTAACGCGAGTATTAGGCCAAAACACTAAGGCATTAAGAACAAAAAATCTACAAATGTGAGATCATTTCTCACAAAAGAGAGATAACGTCTATAGAAAGAGATTATCGCATCGGAACAGAAGTCGATAACAACACAGAACACAAAAGTAGAAGCAAAGACTACATAGAAAGCAACTGAATGAGAAACTGTGCACAAATTAGCAAAATGAAATACATAATCCAATAGAAACCTTTTCCTCTGTGGCAAGAGGCTCTTTTTGGTGGAAGGAAAACCTAGTGAGCCGTGTCTAGGGTGCTCAAACTTTTGATGAGAAATGATTTCTGATTACACACTGCGGGACTGAAAGACTTAGTACTATTTTTGGTGCTAAAATTCAAGGGTTCCAACTACAACAAAAAAACCAAATCCTGGAATAAATGTAGAGCACTTAATCAAAAAAAATAATAATAATAATAAATGTCAAGTACCTATAATAACTAAAAGTTGTAACTCAGATCAGACATATAATGTCAAGCTCCTATGATAAATAGAAAAGTTGCAACTCAGGTCCAAAATTAACAGTATATACTTTTCAATTTAAACTCACTAAACTATCTACAAATATTAAGTAAACTCTTAAGTTTTACTTAAGAAATCTCAAAAACAATTTAACCTAAAGAAGTATGGAAACACAAAACGGACACAAAACCTCAAGTGCTTTTTATGCAAGCCGAAAAATATTAGAAAATAAGGAGTTATGCTTCTGCCAAAAAACCCCCTCTTTTTAATTAAAACAAAATCATTTTTTCAAAAGCTAAAGATAACTAAATCAAAACATAATTAAACAGGATCAATAGGGTGCTTGGCATGGTGATTAAAACCATTGATTAGAATTGTAAATATTGTAGCATATGAAAGCTTGATACTATAACAATTTTTTTTGCTTTTACCATAGCATGTGAGAACTTTACACTGTTTCTAACTGAAAAGTTGTTAGAACCAACTAATACCAAACAGACTTTGTGTGACCACAACCCAAAAACATTGGGTACTACCGCTAGTGACCCAGAAGCTTGTACCAAATGCTCCCCAGGACCAAAGGCCTATGGCAATTAGCTAATGTTATGCCAATTCTCAAGCTCATTGGTATTTCTTTCCAAACACCCATTAGAGAGTATTTTGGCAAAAAGAGCCATCTTGAGACTCCGGCCTTGATTGCTCACAAGTTGTTCTTTGGGAAAGACATTTCAAACAGCACAGGGACAAAAAGGTATTACCAACAACATGTTTACTAGGTCGAGATAGACTTATAAAAATCACCAGAAAATAAATTATGAAAGAAGGAAAAAAAAAAAAAAAGAGAGAGAGAGAGAGCGCTTGGAACATCCAACAAAACTTGCAATAGGAATTCGTAAAAACATTAAAAGCCTAGCAAATACGTAAATATATATACATATACCTAGACAAATAATTATATTTTACCAATAAAAAATAAAATTTTGATTAATCTATCAAAGCTGGGGTCGATTGGCAGAACACTAATAACGAAATGCAATAAAAAAAATGTTTATGAACTTAAAAAGCTTTCGATTTCGTATAGATAAATAATTATAAAACCATTAACCATAAAAATATGATTAATTTTGGAAGGTAAAGTCGATGAAAGAACATGAATAAGTCCATGGAAATGAGATATTAGCTCGATTACAGGCAAAAAAAAATAACATTAAAATATATTTGTCAAAACAAGCGGTTGAATCGAACATTTCTATGCTACAAAAGATAAAAGAGACAGTTGAAAGATTCTACCTGGTAATCGAGAGAGAGAAAGAGAGAGAGCGCTCTGCGGCTAGTTCTAGAGGTGTCAAATGTGTTTGCCGGGCCCTATCCAGCCCATTTAATTTAAGCTCATGTCTTGTGTTGTGCTTGGACCTGTCCCATTTATTTATCGTGTCGTATTAGGCCCGATGAAGTTAATTTTTGTGTCGTTAAGCCCAACTCATGGCCCATTTATTAATGGATTGTGTCCACAAAGTGCTTGGGCCGTGCTCGTACTCGAATCGATGTTCATACTTTTAGCTCTTGATGTGTCTTTCTACTGCTTAATATTAAATTTACAAAAAAAAAAAAAAAAACACTATATAGTAACAAAAGAAAATGCATTATTGATAAAAAAAAAATCTTTTTCTCAGGATAATAACATTGTAGAATCTTGTATAGTGTGGTTTCCATTATTTAATTTTTCATATAAATCAAAGAGGATAATTATATATTATTAATTGACAATTCACCAACAATAAAGAATCTATTTGATCTTTTTTTTTAATCAAATCTATTAGAAATTTAAAACTTTTTTATAAAAAAATATTTATAGAAATATAAAATATATTAGTAAAATTAGTTTTAAATTGCATATTAATTGGACCCTAATCATGCATTTAACGTGCTCATATCTGTGCCAAGCCCTTACCATGCCATGTCTTTAATATGCTTCGTGTCCAAAAGTTACAGCAAGCAAACCCATTTTATAAGCGAGATGGGCTAGGCCCATCTAATAATCGTGTTGTGCCGTGCTCTTGCTAGACCACTAAGCCCGGCCCAATTTGACATCTATAGGTAGTTCTTAGTCCTCAAGAGCAAAAAAAAAAAAAAGAGCTACGGAAACAGTAGAGAATATGGCTTCTTTTATAACCTAATTTTTAAAGTTAAAAAAAGAGTAAATTGCATTGTTGCACCTTGATCTATGTACTTACATAATGCATCTTTAATTTTTAATGGAGGCAAATACACTATAAACTTTAAAATCGTTGGTAGTTGAAATCCAATAGTTACTTTTAATCTCCATTCAGTATTCTTTTACACATGTTAAGCTTCAATTTTTTTTCTTAAAGTGACAAGCTTTATACTTAAAAAAATTACAAGTGAATCTTGTATCCAAAATTGTCTATGTCTTTTAATGCTTGTTAACTAATGGACCTCAACTGTCAAGGATTTTAAAATTTAGGATGTATTTTGTTGAGAGTGAATAGTTCATGGTGCATTATGTAAAAAGCGAATAATTTAAACGGTGTTTGGAATAATAGTTTAAACCAATTGTTTGAACTATAACAGTGTAAAACTCTCACACGCTATAGTAAAAAAGCTACAATGTAAAACTCTCTCATGATACAGTTCTCAAACCTAAACTAATGGTTTAAACTACTCTTCTAAATACCCTATTAGAATGCAACAACACAATTTACTAAAAAAACAACTTTAGGCTCTGTCCCTGAACTATTACATAGATGAACTTTGATCACCTAATCTATTTCTTTATTCAAAAAAAAAAAGCTTGAACTCTTCAAAATGTTGCAAAAAGATCACAATAGTTAATAGACACTGGTGCTTAAGCCTTGTTTGGCAATCTTAATTTCAACCAAAACTTTTGATTGATACAGTGTAAAGTAATCACATACTATAATATTTAAAAAATGAGTTATAATATAAATGTCTCACATGATACAGTGTTTTTAACAAAATTTGATTCAAACCTCACCTCCCAAACAATTTAATCTAAAATAAAGTTGAAATTAATTTTTGACCAAAAACTTTAAAATAACCCTCAAAAATATTTTTTTTTCACAAATTCTCACTAAGCAAACACTAAAACAGTAATACCCTTTTCAAAGCAATATTTTTCCACAAAATTTCAATTTCAATAGTTAAGCAAATAACTTTGACAATAGTAATATTAGGGTTCTGTCAAAAACATGCCAATGCTTGTCCGTATGATTGGGAGTCTGATGACCCCATGGGTAACGTTTGGGCCATCTTTTTAATTTGTATTAATGTCTTCAGATATCATTTACAGTTTAAGTGGCAGGTAAGGATTGCACAACACATGAGATAAATGCAATTTTTTTTAAAACGTCTGGCATGTTGCAGTATTTTGATAGAAAACAGGGGGGCTTTTATTATTATCCTAAAATATAAGGACGGCATTTATTCGAAGAAGAAGAAAAAGCTGTTCTTACTTATCCAATAATTCCGATCGTTTGAACGCGACAGGTCCTCCGAGTTGACCCAGCGATTCAATCAACGAGGTAAAGCTCTCTCCAAACCTTTTCCAACTTTTGCAGAAGAGAAAATCATAGGTTTCGGAAACTATTTCAACACGGTTTTGCTTAAATTTTCCGACCGATTTCTTGATAAATCTTTCTTCGTTTCTTGCCGATTCAGATTGATTATCTAGATGGATCCGCTTAATACGATGTTTACTTCGTAATATTCTGTTTATTCTCCGTAATTTGTGTTTATTTTTGAGCTGGTCAAGGCCTTAATTGTTATGAATTAACCATAATCAATCATCAGTTCTGAAGTAAAACGAGAGTGAATAAATTAAAGGGAAAAGTCCAATGATACGATCTGAATTTCGTGTCTATGTACATTTTCAGATATATAATGTATATTATATAGATATGCATGCGTGTTTACTAAATTATTTGATATCCTATCAGAAGTAACAGTTTCATATTTGACATTTTTTTTTTGTTAACATTATGTTTCTTTAATATACATATACATATATATAAATTTAAATGTACCCTAATTATTTCTATAGTATTGAAGGGAGTCTAAATTTATTTTTTTTTCCCTTTGTGTGTGGTGGTAGATGCCTTATTCAAGAGAAGAAAGGTCAGTTTTAACTCACGATAGTATTAAAATTATGGTTTTGCTCATTGTCTCATGATTTGGCTTGTAAATTGTATGTTATTTTGTTGTTGTTGTTGTTGTTGTTGTTGTTTGTTTAGATCTCCTTCACCACGCCGAGATCGTCGGTCAAGATCATTGTCTAGGTCGCGAAGAAGCCGTTCCAGGTATATGGGAAATATCAAGTTGTTGAATTTCTTTCCATATTTTTTTTATAGCGTGTCGAGCTGATTTCTGCTAGGTTGAGAGGATATGACTTTTGGTTTTTTGCTGCAATAGGAGTCATGATTCTGATGGCACGGACAATCCTGGAAACAACTTGTATGTGACAGGTTTATCCACAAGAATTACGACCAGTGATCTTGAGAAGTATTTTAGCAAAGAAGGAAAGGTATGGTTCATTTCAAACATCGTTATTTTGCATTTACAACACTGAGAATTTACCCGCCCTAACACTCCTTGTTGTATATGTTTGTTTAATCTTGTGATGTTTCATGCGATGATCCGAGTTCATTATGATTGTGATTGATTGATTGTTATATGGGGTAATGCAATTACTCATGAAAGGCCATAGATTTGAGTTATAAACATTGGATGGGAAGAAACCCTTTAGTTGTTTTTAAATGGATTTTGATGTTTCAGTTTTGTTATCAGGTTATGGCATGCCAACTGGTTACAGATCCTCGCACCAAGGAATCTCGCGGGTTTGGATTTGTTACTATGGAAACTGTTGAAGATGCGGACCACTGTGTTAAAGCATTAAATCGCTCGGTGCTTGAAGGTCGATTAGTCACTGTGGAGAAGGTACTAGTTTCTACCAAAGGATCTAATACTTACCGAGTAGCGTGGCTTTATAATTTACATATAATTTGTATAGTTTTTTTTCCTTTGGAAATGTTGCCTGATTAGTTTTGGCAGCAGGTCTTGTCTGTGTAGCTCCATCGAATTCACAATCTAAGCTCTAAACAGTTGTATCTATCCCCTTCACGACATGAGTTCTGCACCAACAATTTCAAACTCACCGATTCAATCACAACTATTTTGCAGAGGGTTGTGTGCCCTTTTTACCTCTTTCTTCATTGGCAACAGCATCTTCCCTGGTTTATTAACTTTCTATATATAAAATATCCTAAAGACACGGTAAACTCTTCTTGTTGCTTCTGTTTCGGGCTTATCCTGCTTATTTCATGAGAAGTGGATTCTTTTTTCTCTTTTATTTTTGATTAAAAAGAAATAAAAAGAAGATTGTGCACTTAGCTGCTACTACAATTGGAAATACATGCTGTGATGGTAAATTTGGGAAGTTCATCTAACGCAATTTGAATATGCGCAACATTGTATGACTGACAACTCTATGGATATCTTATTCTGAGAGGCAACCATTATATTTCAGCAGTTTGAAGTATTTTTGAAACTTGGCCGGCAATATGTGGCGACGCTAAATTTTCTCTAACCACTTTGAGTAATCTATTGACTTGCTTATCTATGTGATGTTACCTTCATTTTTTTCTGTGTATTCAGGCTAAAAGGAAGCGAGGAAGGACACCAACTCCGGGCAGGTATCAAGGTTTGCGAGGTGGGCGAGGTATGACAATGATGGCTCTTCTATTCATTTCGCGATTGTTTTTTGTCAACTGAGGTATAAAATTATTATGCTAGTATTGCATACACTTAAAAACCTGTAGTTCCATAATTTTACTTGTGAGTTTTACCACGCCATGACCTGCAAGCACTATAATCGATAGGGCAAATGTTATTGTGCTCTTGGCCTCTGGACTAAAACTTTCTCATTAACAAGCAACCTCTTATAATTGAGATGTAACTTGCCCAAATCAGGTTGCATATCTGTGCTAGTAGTTAGAATTTTCCAACTTTTTGTTTCTGATTCTTTTGTTGAAAAAGGCAAAAAATTAGTTATCTGAAAGAAGTTAAAGATTTTCATGAACTGTTAATTTACATGATTTTGTTCCCTTCCTTGCTTCTCGGGTCTCACGGCTTCAATCATGCTCAAAAGAGGGGTGACTCGTTAGCTCAACACAACTTGATGACTTGTCCTAAATACTCTTGCCTCGTTTTGCAAAGTTTTGTTGGCAATAATTAAATTGGTGGATGTGATAGCAGTTATTACAATTCATGAGCTACTCCTATATGGTGCTTCATGCTTACCAGTGCCGAAACTGTGCAGGAAATGGTCGTAGACATTCTCGCAGCTACTCACCACGTCGACGGCAAGACAAAGATTCTTATTCAAGGGATCGGCGTGGAAGATCGCGTTCTCCGCATGGTAGGAAGATGGATGATTATTCTGACTCATATAGGAGGCGCAAGGAGCACACTGTGTCGGATGGCGGTAATGGCCATCGTAGATAGATCCAAACCAATTTAACCAGATGTCGTATCTTCAACATGAGCTAGGATTTTCCACGTGAAGTGTAGAACCAATCAGTCATTTCTCTTTTGTTCTGCCACTGTAATTCCATTATCATGTTGTTTGTTGAAAATATCAAGCCGACACCTTCGCCTTTGCCTTTTGCTGTTTTGTGGGTTCTACAAGGAGACATCCGTGGCTTAAGGTCGCAGATGACGCTGTCTGCTGGTAAGAAGATTGTGCTTCAGTTACAGTAAAAGCTTATATTATTTGATGGACTCACTTGTGTACTATGTTGAGAGTTAAAATAGTGTGTATTGTTAACACACTAGGGACGTACCAATCAGACCTAAATAGTAGTTTTGGTTCTAAATGTCAATTTTAAGCTAACTCTGTGCTATTCTCTTTGATCTCTGTATTAAGCATCCGCCAAGGAAAAATAACTATTCCCATGAAGTAGGGTTTGATGGGCTTCTTTCTAAAAAGTTGGTCTAAATCTAGTTGATCAACGTAGTGGCTCACCCATTAGTTTCAGACATTCTTCTCATTTTTGTTTTGCCTTCTATACCTATGAAAAAAAGAGTAGCTTTAGGATCCGGGTAGTTGGAGGGATGGAGAGCAGACAGGATGGATGGAGTTGGATGGATGGGGTGAAATATCGAGAAGATTATAGTAATCTTTCAAGTTGTTTAGTAAGAGGGATGGAGAGTCGCAAGAATGAATGATGGTTTTTTTATCTAATTGTTATATTGTCTGATTTTGCTATTTATTTAATAATGTTTTACAACGGTAAAATATTAAATCTAAATATGATGGTTTTGGTGGATCTTTTCTTATCATTGGAAGGAGTAATTTTAATGGGCCCAAGAGGAGAGATTATCCTCCACCTCTCCTCTCCTTCCTCTCTCCCTTCCAACTAAACAAGGGATTAGCTCTCTCCTTTCACCTTTCTCCTTCTACGCCCCTCTCCCTCCTTCTTCTCTTCCTCCTACCAAACACTATCATGGATGCATGTTCAAATTTAAAAGGTTAAAATATTTTGTTTAGATTTTTTTATGTGTGTAAAAAACGACTCATAGACAAGTGTCAACGTAAAAGGAGTAGGTTTAAGTACAAATAAAGTGACGTAACTTTCTGCGTCCAAAATTGCCAATGAAGCCTCCTAGTGATGATGCTCTCATGATTGGGATGGTTAGTGTGTTTGGCAGGATGGGGAGATTGACGAAAGGAGAGTGATGAAGGAGCGCGTTAATTCATCGTTTGATTGGAGGGAAAAAATGAGGAAGATGAGACATCGATTGGAGAGAGTCCTTTTGGGACCAGTTTGGATCCTTGAGATCGATTCAACAAATGCTCCACTTTAAGTTGGATTGTTTTATTCTCTAAAAAAATTGATTAAAAAAATAATAAAATAGACAATATAGTAAACAAATAACTATAATCTATTCTCTAACTCTCTTTTCTTCTTACTGAAAGGGCATAAAAAATTATTATCATCCTATTTATCTTTTACATTTTTATCATTCTAACTCTTTTTATCATTCTTATTTTTCATTCCTCCACCAAACAGAATATAAAGGTTATTTTTAACTGTTTGTTTCGTAGATTTGAACTAAAGAAGTTTTCCAAAGTATGTGATAAAAGTATCATTAACTTTGTTAAATTTTTAGTTATTACATGGTAAACTATACATAGAAATTCTTTATCCATTTAAGGGGGTGTTTGGCAGTGGTGAGAACCACTCAGTTCCCACTACAATCTCAGTTATGAATAGTATAAAGTTCTCACATGTTACAGTAACAATAAAAAAATATGCTACAATGTAAAACTCTCACATGCTACAGTAAAAGTGGTTCTCACTACTGGTTTCTACTACTTTTTCAAACACCCTATAAATGAAAAATAGTTTTAAGGAATATTGTTAAAATTCAAAGTTGAAAAACCAAGTGTTAATAACTCCGTGTCAAAGCCTCTTGTATTGACAGGTGTGAATTTCTCGGCTTGTCAGAACGAAAGGAAAGAATCAAATCCAAAAAAAAGAAAAAACACTGCACGGTCAACTTTGACTCTAACATGAACTCAATTTTAGCAGTTTCTGTCTTCTAGAACATTGGTTGATAAGAGTAAGCCACAACAATTTACGATGGGGTCGACAAGTACCAGAACACAGCCTCCAACTGAGAAAAAACAAATAAAAACAAAATTAAAAAAATAATAATAAAAAGAGGCGTCCTATAGAGAAACAATAATAAATGAATGAGAGAGAAGATGGGCTGCATGTGGCAGGTGATATGGCATTTTAATTAATATAATTAGTGTTATAATATTTTGATTGATAAGATTTTTTAATTGACGTGATACTATGTCATGAGAAGGAAATGAATTAGATATGAATAAAGAACTACAAGGGTCCGATTCAAAAGAGAAAGCGAAAAGTGGACCCCACGCTTTGAATCTCCCAAAAATCACCAAAGCAAGCTTTTAGAGTGCCCTCCAGCTCCAAGCGTGGACTTTAAATCCAAGTTCAAATCTGCTCAATTTCTTTTTTCTCTTTTTGCTTTATAATTACAAATCATATTTTAAAAAACTAAAAAATAATAATACAGCTCTAGCGGTAGAATTTTTAGGCGGTTGAGCATTTTAATTGCAACTAAAGTTTTAAATTTTAAAATTAATAGTATGTAATAGTTTTATATTTTAACAAGTTTTTTTATTTAAATGCTAAAGGTTTTATACTGTTAATAGTTAAAATTGATAAATTAAAACTAAAGTGCTAAACAAACACTTTATGTTGACATGTCAATTCGTATAAATTATGTTAATTTTACATACTTTTTACTTTGATGAGTTTTTTTATATGTTTTAATAAAATTTAAACTATATTATATATCTAATATTTAGAAACATGGATTACCTTTTCTAAAAAGAAAAACTGGAAAAAATTATACATTTGTCAACGTGAATATTATAAAATGTTATTTATAATAATTATGATATTGATGACGATGATAATAATTATGATGATAAACAAGTACTTTCTTCTCCATTTTTCTCATTTTTAAGTTATTTGATTTGATTTCATGTACCTATATTCCTATGGATTTTTTTTATAGTATGAAAAAAAAATCACGAATCCCTCGTAAAAAATCATGAATACATTTTAAAAATCATGAGTTATGCTTATTTTTATAACTACTTTTTTATTATTTTCATGTTTAATTATTCTAGTAATCATTATAAATTAATATTGTGTCGTAGTTAAATTATAGTAATAATTTGTAGTAATTACTCGAATGGCAATGAGAAAAAAAAAAAATCAACGCCACTACTATTCATAAATATTTTTTATTGGTAATAAAATAAGTTTATAAAACCAACATTTTAAATTTAGATGTGAGTTGATAAACGTTTTCTTATTAAAAATCAAAGATAAAAGAAGAAGATATATTTGGTAAAATAGAATAGTATAAGCTTTAATTTGAATGTGAAATAAAATTGAAATTTGTGTTTAAGAGAGAGTGAAAATAGTTTTTAATTTATCAATAAATCTAATAAAATCTTAATATTAATGATCTTAAAAAATATGCAATATGGATATTAATTTATTTATCTTTTTACTAGGAACGCAATGAAAAAAGAATTATCTTAATTGGATAACAAATGAAGAAGTTATGATTTTTGTTTCTTAAATATATGAGAGAATTTTAGTTTTTACCGTAACAGAGATATCGAATATCACATGTTTAGGGGGAATCAGAACTTTAAAAACTTAGATTTTTAATACTCAAATGATTTAAATTTTGAGGAAAACAAAAACGTATTCAAATGACTTTTAATATTCGAATCTAAATTTGAACCCATAGAATCCAAAGAGTTCTCAAATCAAACCGGCCCTAAGAAAGTAACATTAAACAAGTATTTGATAAAATCAATTCTAACCAAATTTTTATTTACTATAGTATAAAAGTTTCATATATTATATTTATAAAAAAATAACTATAATATAAATATTTTATATACTATAGTTTTTAATTAAAAAGTTAAATAATGTGGCTATGAATCAAATATGTTATATAAATAAATAAAGTGGGAAATAGTGTTTTTTTTTTTCGTTTAATTCTGTAATCACCCGGCTACTAATAGATTTTGTTTTTATTATCAATTTCGAAAATGAATTTATAGTAAGTAACATTACCCCAAAAAAAAAGAGGAGGAATGGTATCCGCTTTGCTAGGATAAGATCCGACAGCTGTGTCCCTGCACGTGTACGTCATCCTCTCCCCTGTCTTTTTGAAGTAACCGGTTTCTTGGTCTGTCATCGGCTCGGCTTCCGGTTTCTGCTCTTCAAGCCGAATGAAATTTACATAATCGAAAAGACTAAAATATCCAAGTGCTGTGCTTAGAAGGGCAAACTAAGACACATGTTAAATTGTGACCGTTAATTAGATTGATATGTCGTGGTCGGAGTGATGACAAACATTTATCATGTTCCGCACGATCCACCGACTTGTGTGCTGGCCAATCCAAATTGCGGCACAGTTCGGATTTTATATGACTTTTGCATGATTGCACCTTTCTTTTTTCTTTTTAATTTTACTTGGAGATTAATCACATTTTATTTTTTGACAGATTAGATGGAAAGAACTAAAACTAGACGGTTTGAAAACTTTATATTATAATTTATTTTTTTAATTATTATAGTATATAAAAAATTTATATTATAGAAACTAAAAAATTTATATAAAATTATTTTTATCAAAACATTATGTTAAATTAATCTATGGTATAAAATACTTGGCGAAGTATATATGTGATGTGGAATAAGCAATCTACGTGTAAAAGTTAATGTTATATTTTGGCATCAAAAAAATTTTGTAAATGGCATATTTGATATGTTGTTTTGATTTGCATTTTACTACATAATGCTATTCTAAGAGCCTTTATAGGAATATAGGTCAAACCAAAAGTTTGCACATAAAGCACTCTGGAAATTAAATTTTTGTTAGAGAAACAATTATAAAAAATGGTTTGAATTAAAACTTTTTTGTATCCAAACAGAATATAAATATTATATCTATTTTATGTCATAATCCATAAACTTTGAAACTTGTAAAAGTCAAAATACTATGATATGTCATGTTATAATGGTTGCATAAAAAGATTAATGCATCAACTAATAGTAATTAAATGTTAAATATAGAAATGTGCTATATATACTTGTTAAATTTGCCATCAAATATAACATACAAATACAAAAGCATTAAAGCGTCATTTTCTTAATCAAATACTAAAATATAACATTGGGGAACTAATTTTGCATGCGTGCATAACAATAATAATATATTCACAATGAGATGACAATAACAAGAAAAGGTGCAACTTTAATTTATTTCTTACAATCAATAGTATTGCAACAAGAAATTCTATAAATATTTTTGTGCAACTATAAACTATTCCATAATTAATAAAAAGTACATACAATTTTAGTAGAGACATGATATAACCTATATTTTTTTTTATAGATTTTGAGCTTTTATTGTCAACAAGCATTTTCTTAATGTAATGTCACATGAAACATGGATTGCATTATAAAGGAAGTTGCATGGTTGATGATTAAGGCCCGTTTCGTTTGAGTATTTAAATAAAGTATTTGAATGAAGATTTAAATTTTTGTGAAAAAAAATACTGTAGTAAAATGATTCAAACCGTGATTCGAGTATCGAAACAAACGGGTCCTAAAAAACATATTTGTGTGTTGGAGATAGCACATTAAAAACATGCGCCTAAATATGGTGCTTTTATAACAAGTTATCAGCTATCTCTCGTGGCCTTGTCATGTGGGATTACACGTTCTTATGA
Organism: Artocarpus heterophyllus; assembly: GCA_025403435.1. Lineage (NCBI taxonomy): Eukaryota > Viridiplantae > Streptophyta > Magnoliopsida > Rosales > Moraceae > Artocarpus > Artocarpus heterophyllus. The sequence goes on from CM046343.1 coordinate 31,728,067, forward strand.
TAATTGAGACTATTTCTTTAGCTCAATCAATCACATTTCAACTTCTTACAATGAGCATGGAAGCTCCTTTTATGATATTTTCAGTTTATTGCTATATAATCTTTTTGTAGTTTAATACAGTTTATTATTACGTCTTAGAATGGACCGTATGTTATAGGGTGAAGCTAAAAGATAAAATATACACACACACACACATATATATATATAACTATATAATAAGTGGGAGTTCCTTTATGGTACTTTTTAAAAAATAGTCAGGTTATTCTGTCTTTTTGTGGGCGTATTTTTTTCTTTTTTCTTTTTTTACTTTTCTTTTTTGCTTTTCTTACAACTTTTTTTTTTTGTTTGTTTTGGTTAAAAACAATCTAAAATTTTATTCCTTCAATCATAACATTGATAAATACTTTTATTCTCTTGTAACTCCTATACTGCAATATTTTTTTTTCTTAAATATGTCTTTATTTAAATATCTTTTTTTGCTGTCATATGTACACTTCAATTAGTTTCTTTATTTGATTTAAGTTAATCTAAATCCCTTTTTTTTTATAAATATGTTCTGCTTATCTATATAAGTATAATATTCGAAGAAGACGAACAAGAAGAAGAAACCGAAACATATAATTTGGCTAAAAGATATATTTTGGTAAGTCCACGTTTTTTAATCTCATATTTTTAAGTGAGTCTTATTACCATAGTTTTTTTATAATATACTTAATTGCAATAACTTTTCTTAGCCGTGTCCACTATTTTTTTTTTCTTGTAATTAGTCAAAGTATTATCTTTTGCAAATGTTACCCTTATAGTGACTATTTGTCTAACTTATTATTTAGCAACAACCCTCTTAAATGTGATTTTGTCATGAGTAACTGTCAATGAGTTTCTCTCTATTTTGCTTTTACCAAAATCATTTTTTTCAAAATATGTAGTACCTAAAAATACTATATATTTCACGTTGTCCCTTTCTATAATAAAAATATAAAAATTATCTTTCTTCTAAGTTATTTTATTTGATTTTGTTAAAATCTAGCCTCCGTTTATTTTTTGTGATATAACATTTATAAGTTTTATCAATAAAATATAAAAGTGTTGTTCAGATTTTAAAACTTCAATTTCTTCTTCAGTGAAAGTAGAAAAATTGCTTTTGATTAAAATATAAAAAACTCAAACTAGAGCTTAAATACTTTATAATAATATATATATATATACATTCACATAGAATTTTCATGTGTGAAGCACATGGTTTGCACTAGTATATATGATAAGTGGAAGTGCAATTGTAAGTTTTCTTAAAGAAAGAGGACAATTACACTTTGATAAAAATATTAAGGATAAAAATATAATTTATAAAATATAACAAGTGCCCAAATCACCAAGAAGTGACTCCGTCATTGCATATATCTTCCTTGGTAGTAGACATACCGCGTTTAGGATCATGAAATAGTGTTGGATTTTTAAAGTTGGAGGCCTTCTTTTATACAGTCTATTGACATTTATAAAGCGTTTGGCAAGTGTGGTTAAAACTATGGCTATGGTTTAAAATACTGTAACATGTGAGAGCTTTATACAGTAGCAATTTTTTGCTTTTTACTGTAACATATGAAAACTTTACACTATTTGGTAACCACAACTATAGTTCTAACCATAATTGCTAAACACCCTATAAATTTTAACTAACTACGATGTAAAACTCTCATAGCAAAAAATTGTTACCGTGTAGAGCTTTCAAATGCTACAGTTTTTAAATTTAAAAGTTTAGTTGAAAATAAATTGCCAAAATAACCTAAATTAAAGAAATGTTTTAATCTTAACCGTTAGTTATGTGAAAACGTGGTTGCATAACACCTCCAAGTTAAATCACCAAGAAGGGAGAGGAGCCCCCTAACCATACCCCTTTAGAGCCACCAATCCATAAAGCCCATGGCATTCCTTCCTTGTGTGTAGATCGATTTTGGAGCTCCCCTTTTGCTAACTGCTTTCTCCGTGAACAATGCAACTGTAAACCTCACTCTAGTTTAAACCCTTCTCGTCCCTCATCTCTTCCTCCTTTGGCTACTTCCATGGAGGTTGCTCATAAAATTAGATCGGAGATAAAGTGTTACAAAGTTAAAAGTTCAAAAACCTTTCATGCCATTAAGGCATTAACCTTTCAGCTTACAGAGAAGGTTAAGAATTATGTGCTCCCTAGTTTGTAAGATATCGTTTTAAACTTAAAATTTTGTTAATTTCATGTTATTACTATATTATATTATGCAATTATGATGTGATTTGACTATTCTAAATTGTACACCATCTCAAGATATTTACATGGTCAAATAATGTGCTAATTTTAAAATATATTTGCTAATTACAATAATTATTATAATTATGAGAAAAATCTAACACGATAAATAAAATAGTTATTTCTCAAAAAATTTTTCATTAATATTATTAAAATTAATCCTATTTTTTAGAAAATATCTCAGTTCGACATTTAAACTAGTCTAATACTAGTAATATTTTCATCAATCTGATGACATTGTAAATGTTTGTGTGTAACAGTTAATTTGTTATGTTGTAAGATTCTATATATGTAGTCCAACACTAGTAATATTGAGTATCAACCTGAAGCACATCAATAAGCCATTTGATACTTTAGTTTTAACTAAAGTTTTAAAATTAACAAATATAGTAGATAAAAACTTTACACTATAATAACTTTTTGTATTTTTTGTTTTTTTGTTTTTGGTAGCATGTGAGGGCTTTAGATTATATATAGTTAGAACTAATTAAGTATCAAATGGAAGCTAAAAGAATATTTGGCAAAATCAGTTCTAACAAAAACTTTTAGTTGTTATAGTGTAAAGCTCTCACATGCTATGATGACTAAAAAAAACAAGCTACAATATAAAGCTCTTACATGCGACAGTTTTCAATTCAAAAGTATTAATTCTAATTATACTTCCCAAACACGCTATAAATATTACATAAACATACTCACGATCAGTGACAGAGACAAAGGGTAGGGGCGGCATGGCCACCCTTAGCTTATAATTTTTTTCCATATAATGGTTTTAATTGTAATATACTTAGATATGTGTATAAATTAAATTTAACTACCTTTAAATTAATAGTTTTTTATGTATTAATATAACTTTGATTAAAAAAAAAAATTGGCCCATTTAATAAAATTCTTGGCTTCCATCATGGCCGAAGATCTTACAATGTTGAATAAAAAAAATTATCCGATGTCAAATTTGAGACTTTTTACCCTTTTTTTTAAGTATCCATTATCATATTTCTCCAAACAAAAATTCAAGTGAAAATAGACCAATTTTCCTGACATGATATTTCCAAGAGATAAGGCCCCACAAGATCACATACGCAGATTTGCGCTCCCGCAAGAGGCCAAACCAAAGCAATGATGAAGACCAGCTTAGCCTAGCCGAGCCGAGCCAAAAAGAAAAAACCGAAGCCCAAGAAAAGAGAGAAGGAAACATACGGACACACACGAGTAAAAAAAAAAAAAGCAACAACCGGCTGAGCCGGTTTCCAATAGAGCATGACCGTACGGCACATGGTAGGACGTTTACCTGGCAGTTGGTAAGCATTTAGTGTGCTCCTCTTTCTCTCTCGCATTATTTCTCTCTCCTCCTTTCTCTCTCTAAGCGAATTTTCAATACTCTCTTTGCTCTGCATTTTTCAACTTTATCATCACCAATCATCTTCTTCACACTATTACATCCCTGATAATTCGCTTAGTTTGGCGCTCATTGAAGGAAGAACAGGTATTTCTTTACCTAGTTTTATGCAGTTCTATAAGCTTCTTTCTCGGTCGTTTTAGCTCAATTTTTTTTTTCTCTTTTTCGTATTTTTTTCCCTAAAACAAGAGGGGTTTTGGGTTTTTTTTTCCCTCTTTGGGTTATTTTGTATTGTTTCTGATACGTTGAATTCGTCGTTTTCGATAGATTTTCAAAACATGTACTATTATGCTAATAAATTCCAATGGGTTTTTATTTTTCTCTTTCTTTTTTTTTTCAATTTTTTTTCTCGCATCCTAATTCTTATTTTCGGTTTTCAAGAAGCGCATCGAAACCAATGCTCTGATTCCTAGCCTTCTTCTTCTTCTTCTTCTTCTTCTTCTTCTTCTTATTCTGCTTCTTTTGTTTTGTCTTTGAAATTTCGAATATTATTTGCTGTCTAATAGAAATGGCTAATGGGAAATGATCTTGTTTGAGTTTACTTTTTGGTCGTTATCTTAACAAATTTATAATCAACAATCATAAGCATTTTTATTGAAGTTCAAATTCAATCCCAACTCACCCCCAATTTATACTTACAACACTTCTCACCATAATCAAAAAAAGTGTTTTATGTTTTATGACTTTCTTCTTATTCTTTTGGGTCTATTTTTAATAATTACACAGTTAATATATTACTATAATAAAATTTTTAAAAATTACCCCAATTTTGATCTCCAACATTATTTATTTGTGCTTCCTACTCACAGGGTTAGAAGGCATATATTTGGTGTGAAACATCTCAGTCTTCAGTCTTTGTTTCTGTTTTGGTTCATTTATTGTCACCAATCTGAGCCCGTGACCCCAGTGATTGGATTCCCTTCCTCCGTGGTTCTTTGCATTCATCACTTCCCTGAAAAAAATCGTGTCAGACCTCAATTCCCATTTATGAAAACCAGTCTCTCTCTATTATATCTATAACTATATATATATATATATAATATATATATATTGTCTTTATCTCTGTTCAGAAACTGGCACCAATGGAGTCTTGTCCACTTCTTTCTTTGACGCCCCTTTTGCTATTTTTCTCTCTCAGGCTACGTATGAAGGTCTAAATCTAATTCAAAAGAATCAAAACCCACTACCCAAAAAAACAAAAAAAAGAAAGAGAAGACCCAATTGAATTGAGAAAATGGGCAATGGGTAAAAAACCTCAATCGTGCATTTCAAGTGGGTTTTAGGTAGAAATTATTGGAATTTGAGGGACTTAGATTTTTCAAAAAAAAAAAGAAGAAAAAAAAAGGGAAAATGTTGGAGAGCGAGCTATGTTCTTCAAGGGTAATATCGCCGTTGAGAGAGGAAAGTGGGGATGAAGAGCTTTCTGTTCTTCCCAGGCACACCAAAGTGATTGTGACTGGAAACAACAGGACAAAGTCCGTTTTGGTGGGTCTCCAAGGTGTTGTCAAGAAGGCTGTTGGTTTGGGAGGCTGGCATTGGCTGGTATATATTTGTTTTTCTTCTTTTCTCAATTTGATTTGATTTGATTTGATTCTTAAGTTTTAACTTTTAGGTTTAGTATAATGAATGTACTCATTAGAAGACTTCTTTATCTTTTCCGGTGTCAATTTTACGGATTTAAATTTTATTTAATTTTTAGTATCTCAAATAATATTTAATCAATTATAATATATCATATTATTTAATAAAAAATATATAAATAAAATATAATTAATTAAACATCATTTGAAACTCTAAAATTATAAAATTTGAGTCTAAATTTTGCATCAATTTATCTTTTATTATTTACATTCATTTGATTTGATTCTTAAGTTATACCTCTCTCATTTACTATTAATGAATGTAATCATTAGAAGTACTCTTTCATTTATCTTCATTAGTGTCAATTTTGCAAGTTTAAGGATTTATTAATTAAATTAGGATGATGTGTCAATGTGTTAATGTTGTTAAATGTCTTTTGAATTAGGTTAGAACATTTTTAGGGAGCTTTAATGTTCGTCTTTACAAAAAAAAGAAATGATGGGTGTCATGACTCTCTACAAAAGTTTTTCTTTTCTTTTCTTTTTTTTTCCTAAGAGGATGTTTATAAGAGCAGTTTTAACCACAATTTCAGTTGTTAACAATATAAAGATCTTATATGTTATTGTAAAAAGAAAAAAAATTGTTATAATATAAAGCTCTTACATATTACAATATTTATAGTTTTAATTAATAATTTTAATCATTATGCCAAGTACCCTATAAGATTGTTTAGTACATTTTTTGTGACGTTCATGAGTGCTAAATTGAATCACAAAGTACCGAAATTGTATTATCGAATTTATAAATTAACATATGGAAAAATCACAGAAAATTAAGAAAAAAAAATTGCTTTGCTTTTCGAGTAGATACAACAAAAGAAGATTGGTAGATAATTTATTGTTTTTACGGCGCGTGAACTTCAATGGCGGTGAATTTCTGGCGCGTGTAATGCGGTTGTTTGGTCCGCTGTCGTCTTTTTGCGCCGTGCGATCGGTGTCTCTGCGTGGCCGAATGTGTAAATACAGAAGGATTTAGGGATTTTCCAGCAAGATTAAAAGAAGGGGCTTAGGTTTTCTAAATATATGCATGAAATATGAAAATATAAATACAAAAAGAGAATTTATAATCTGTGGCCGCAACGCTTGGGGGAAAAAGCGCTGTCAATTATAAGAATTTACGTCCGACCAAGTGAGTTGACTTTTTACTTTTCTTCTTTGTCCTTATTCTTGAGAATTACACATGCTCCTTTAATTAATTAATTTAGATTTCTCAAGAAAATTAAATTAGAGCGAAGGAAAAAAAAATCAGATTTATTGGGAGAAATTTTTGAATTTTTTTTGTATTTTATGGTTGTTAATGTCTTGTTATGTGATTTTATGAATTGGTGCAAATAATTTGTATGATATAGCTTGTTCTTTTGATTTCAAATACATATACTACCAGTACAACTCTTCTAGTACTTTTTAATCTTTTAATTATTTGACTGGTTTATTTTTTTATTTTTGTTTTTTAATTCAATCGGCCTTTTGCCAAGATATTTTTATTTGTATCTTTGTTGTTGTTCCATATAACGAGATAAGAGTGGATGAAATTCGTCTCATGGGAATATATTTTCATTAATTTTAGAGTTTTTATTTAATTGTGTTTAATTTGTTTCACAATATTTTGTTTGATGACTTGAATCTTGAAATATTTTAGGATTAGGCTGAATTAGATCAAGCATTTCTATTGTTTCTGTTTATGGTGCTTTAGTGATTCTATTAGAAACAAAAAGAAGTTTGTTCTACTGAAAACAAGGAATTCTTTTTTGTCATGCTAGGTCCTGAAAAACGGGGTTGAAGTTAAGCTTCAACGGAATGCATTGAGCTGTGCTGGAACATCCAACGGGGAACGAGGAAGACGATCTTGATTATGACAACTCGAGTACTAGCTCCGAGATTGTCGACAAAGATAACGATTTCTGTAAGTTTGTCCTGACAACGGCACATCTAGTTCCACTTTTTGACATAGAAATTGGCTGCATTTTTTTTAAAAGCCCTTTGGAAGTTCTGATGTTGTTTTACTCTAAGCAGGTAGTAGTACCGAGTTCCACAAGCATAGCAAGCCAAGAGTTAGGCATGTCAAGTCCTCGATTCTGTCGGCAAAGTCAATAAACCGCTGGGGTGGCAACAAAGAAGTTCAATCCATCCACGCATCTCGATTGGTATTAGTTTCTCACTTGGTTTTCAATACCCCTGCATTATTTGCTATGACAATCTTCTGTTCTATTACTTTGTTTTGATGAACAGAATGTAAACTTTGCGAGACTAGGGACCGACTCCTTGCGGAGATATTGCAGATACTTCAATCTTGTAGGTCTCACTGACTATGAACTTGGCTTAATTATTGCTCTCCTGCAAATTGGAAAATTTTTGTGCTTAATTATTTATTTATTTATTAGGGAAACAGCCATTCAAATTCATCCAGGGAACACATGATTAACATGGCTCAACGGCATTTTTATTCACAGGAGGTCTGTTTCACACTCTTTATACCTTTACAGCATATTCACACTCACAAATACATCTTTCATATCAATTTTCTTTGTATTTGTTTATTTTGTTAAAGAAGCCGTTAGATGAGGTGCCGGTGATGACTGAATTCATCCGAGCGGCTGTCAAGAGGCGGAAAACGGGAGAGTTCCCCGAGAAACACAGAGAGTGAGAGCTGTAGAATGAAAGGGGGAAGGGTTTAGAAGATTTGTGTAATATAATTTACATATACTAATAGTACTACTCTTCTCTAACCCTTAGATCAAAACTAACATGTAGAATGAAAGGGGGAAGGGTTTGATTGTCTGACCATATTTAACTCTTCCTTGGATTCTCTAACTATGTAGTAATGTAGTTGAAAGGTTTTGAACAATTAGGATTTTTATGAGTAACTAATGAGATCTTGTCACTGTTTAATTTAAGCATTTGATTATGTCTCACGTCCCGACTCTACCCGGCCCCCACAAAGGATTTTTGCTTTGCATATAATATGGCTACGGCGTGCCTAGGATATAAGTGTAAACTATCGATCTTTTAAATTTTTCTTAACGGACAAGGCACTCAAGAGGAGAAAATTAGGATAATTTTTGTAAGTAGGCGGGGGAAAATGTTTATTTGTCTAATTAGCAAATGAAGTGCTTATTAGTCATAATGGTTGAGTTGGGAAACTAAATTAATCAAAAAAAAAAAATTCAGGGTCATATAAGACATTAGAATACTCCCAATATAAAATTCAATCAACAGGCATTCTTTTTGTTGAATCATGTTGGCAATTAATTTTTATCCAGTCACATGATAAAAAACAAAAGCTTCTCTGCCAAGTTCAAAAATTAAGAGAGAGAGAGAGAGAATGTTAGAATCCCTGTTGAAAATAAACAAAGAGGAGTTGGATGAAACTTATTATAAAATAAAATCATATCATGAACCATGTGTTTTTATTAAAGTTAACTTATGAGACATTAAATACAATCCTAGGTTTGTGACTAGGCAGGACACATTATTCTATTGTCACTTGATGTCACGGGATCTTTTGTACAGCGGGCTAATTAGAAAACTTGATGTGCTACCAATGAGCCGTTTTTTCTTTTCTTTATTCTCTTTTTGGGTTTTGCGTAAGCCTTCTCTTTTGCACTCCGTGAAGGGTCAAAAAACTCAAATTAATGATGCTCTGCTTCTTGTGCTTCCCTCTCAATCTCATGGAGGTAACGAGAAAAAAGTTTCCTCTTTTTTAAGTTTAAACCGTATACTACAATATAATAGAGATTTATAGTATAAGGTATTTTTACTTTATTTTGTAATATGTGAAAGTTTTATATTATTTATGGTTTAAAATCTAAAGTTTAACTATTCTCTTAAACATCCTATCACTCCCACTTTTTCTTTTAAATTCAGTGCATATATTATTTGGGAGTACTTACCATACAATATATATTTTGACCCAATTAGCAAATCATCTTATTTTTATTGTTAGATTAATTTTTCAACCAATCGATCTATGACTATTTGCATAAAAGATTTACAATATATGACATAAAATTATTTTTAATTATAAATTAAATTATTAAAAAATTAATCTAATAGTTAAAATAACACGACGTACCGCTGGAGGGTCAAAATGCATGTTGTAGCCTAAGCTGTTTGCTCAATTGTCGCTTGGGATTCTTTTTTATTCATTGTAGATGATGTGACCCTTTAAATTGAAATCACGGCTTCATGATGTTGCACACTCTATAGTGTCGTTTAGCCCTTATTACAGGTACTTTGTGCAAAAAGTAATTGGTTGCCATCATCTTCTAGAATTTTGGTAATATATATATATATATATATGTAGCCGTTGAAAATTCAATGGAGTTGAATCATTAACGTTAGAAAAAGAAAACAAAAAAAAAAAAAAAGAAATGGAGTTTTGTCTTTGCAAGAGGGAATTGAAGTGGGTAGTGACTTATAACATCCATAAAAAGTTTTGATTTTAATTTTGAAAATCCTATTGTAATTAAAAAAAAAAGTCATGAGATTAATGATCTATCAATTGTTTTAAGTTCACTGTTGATTAAAGAATACGCGTCCACCTGTTCACCCTTTCAAACCCAAAGAAAGATAATTAAGAAAGAGCATTAGCAGACAATTGTGGGGCCTGCCTATCAACATTTTTTTATGGCTTTAAAATATGGCACTATAATTTGTCTTACCCTAAACACGGCGGGATTATTTTAATGTGGCGCCACGTAGGAGAGATTGCACATTCTTACAGTGCTAAATGAGAAAAATGTTATATAATCGTATCGGATTATAACCCTATTTCAAGATCTAGGTTGACCTTATCTGTAGGATTTAAGGTTGTAGTCTTATCAAGACAAAGAGTATTCTCGCTAAATACTATTGTTCTCTTTAAACTGAGGTCACTTCAGCCACCACACCACATGGCTTGATTTTGGCTGAGGCCATATTTTTTTTTTTATGAGAATTTAAGCCTATAGGTATAAAGTTGACAACAACTTAAGATATTTTGGTCATCATTCAAAAATAGAATGGAGGATAGACAGTTTTTTAATAATTTATTTTATTAAAAGTGGGTGATGACATGGCAGGCCTTGAATTTCCAAATTTCTGACGATTTGGTCTCTAAGAATATTGATAGTTCATATAGTCTAAGCAGCTAGAAAGTCTTGCCCGAGTGAAAGTAGCTTATTCTACAGCCGAGAGATTGAATCCGTATCCTCTCCCCTATAGCCTAGAGCTGGCCTAAGCCTATTTCCAGTATCCAATCCAATAGAAGGATACGGGCTGAATTAATAATTAAGTCAAGGCAGCTAAGAGGAAATCTCGAAATTGCTTATTAAAAGCTTAAAGGGTAATTTATGATATGAAGTCTTAGGCCATATAAAGAGGTCCCCTAAATTAATGCCATGGGCAAAGACTTTTTTTGGGTTCAATTTGGATTTATATGGCGCGCTAAATTAATGCCTATGGGCAAAGATTTTTTTGGATTAAATTTGGATGTGCTATGCATATATGTCATTTCAATTACCAAAAATATCCTAAAAATTAATAATGACAATTTGTATTCACAAGCAATGTTTGTGTCAACCCATTTAATAATTGTACAGTGTGATAGAAAATATCAATCCAAACATACAATTAAAATATAAGTCAACATAACTAATCCCCATAATTCTTTTAAATTATTATGTTACACATAATTAACATGATTGTGATCCATTTGATGATATTATGAAATGTTTAACACGTATTCATGAATTTATCTTTTTTGTCAAGAAAAACAAATAAAAACAGATCACTAAATTCAAAAGTTATATTATTATGTTTGATAAATCAAAGAAATTTGTAAAATATATAACCGGATTGTAAATTATACATATAATTAATCATGTCAACCTATGTCACTTCTTGTAAGAAGTTTAACTTAAATACAACATGTTTATTAAGGGTCCGTTTGGTAAATGGATTCGAATTAGCGGTTTTATTTGAGTTAGTGTGATTTAAATTAAGATTTGAGTTACTGAGAGTGTGTTTGTTTCGGTTTTTAAATCATGGTTTGAATCATTTTGCTATAGTATTTTCTCTCACAAAAATTTAAATCTTCATTCAAATACTCTATTCAAATACTTATACCAAACGCACCCTGAATTTGAATTGTTATCCGAATTGACGTTTGGATGTGCATTTAAGTTTTAATCTGAGTATAGAATAAAATTGAAATTTATGTTTGGAGAGGTAGTGAAAATATTTTTTGTTTTATCAACAAATTTAATAAAATTCCTTAATGTTAATGATCCTAAAAAATATGCAATATGGATCTTAATTTATTCATCTCTTCACTAGGAATACAATGAAAAAAGAATCATCTCAATTGGATAACAAATGAAGAAGTTATGATTTTTTCCCTTAAATATAGGAGAGAGAATTTTAGTTTTTACTGTAGTAAAGACATCCAAGTATCAAAAGTTTAAAGGGAGTCAGAACTCTAAAAATTTAGATTCTTGATACTTAAAGGATTCAGATTTTGGAGGAAACAAACACGTATCTAAAGGATTCTTAATACTCGAATCTAATTTTGAGTCTAAGGGTCCGTTCGGTAAATAAATTCAAATTAGTGATTTAATTTGAGTTACTGTGATTTGAATTGTGATTCGAATTGATGTTTGGATGTGTATTTAAGTTTTAATCTGAGTTTGAAATAAAATTGAAATTTGTGTTTGGAAAGGTAGTAAAGATAATTTTTTTATTTATTAATAAATCTAATAAAATCTTAATATTAATGATCTTAAAAAATATGCAATATAGATCTTAATTTATTCCTCTTCTTTAGGAACACAAAAGAAGTTATGATTTTTTTTCCTCAAATATAAGAGAGAGAATTTTGGTTTTTACTGTAGCAAAGATATCCGAATATCAAAAGTTTAGGGAGAATTAGAACTCTGAAAACTTAGATTCTTGATACTCAAATGATTTAGATTTTGAGAGAAACAAAAACGTATCTGAAGGATTTTGATACTCGAATTCAAATTTGAGTCCATTGAGTTCAAAGAATGCATGAAACAAACATACCTTAAAGGATCCAAAAGTTCTTGAAACAAACGGGTCCTAATTGTGTCTAATTGTATCTGCCGGATCATGACCCAAACTCATTTATATCAAATCCAAACCTTTCAATTTATAATGGATTTCGACCTGGATTACCGTGTAATAACCAAAATTGTCGTCCCTTGTAGAAAACTTTTAAGGATATCAAAATAAAGAATGGAGTTGAGTATGTTAGACGACTCTATGTCCTACGGCTAGACTGAGTATTAAGGGGGAAGAATGAGGAAATTAAGTCAAAATGACGAAGCAATGAAAAGTAATAGACCAAATTTTTAGAAACATGTATTTATTAGTTAGGTAGATAACAAAAATGACCATTTTGAAAGCCTCTCTCTCCTCCTTCACATTCTCTCTTCCAATCTCTTCTCTTTGTTGTTTCTATGAGTTCTTCGACAAAACTCAAATGCTACCGTCGTCACTTAAAAAATAAAAAAAAGGAAAAAAAAAAACTAAGGGCAAAATTAAAAAAGAGAAATTAAAATATTAAAATTTTTAATAATTTGTAAAAATGCTATTTACTTCCAAACTTTTATGTGTTGTTTGGTGCGCATGTTTAGAATGTTTTAAGTAGTTTTCGAATATATGGGTCCACAAGAATGGGTGTTTGGTAGGCACAAGTTTCAAATTGTTCAGAATAGTGAGAATTATTTAAAACAAGTTAAACTGTTAGTTTTAAGAACTTGATCCCACTTAAGTTCTAACCATTTTAAACTATTTTCTATAATAAAAACCTTTCACATTTTCTTTTTTATTCATAAACCATAGTTTTTCAAACACCAATTCTCATTTTAAAAGTTGATATGATGTTTTATTCTTATTTTAAACCTTTATATTTAAAACGTCAGTTTAAAACCACTTTAAACCATATAGTTTAAAACTATCAGCTTAAATCACAAAGTTCAAAATCATACTATTCTAAACCCGTGTACCAAAAAAACCCTCAAAAGTTCAGCCTATAATTTCCCTATCAAAACCATTTTAAACCATACAGTTTAAAACTATTAGCTTAAATCATAAAATTCAAAACTATACTATTTTAAATCCGCCTACCAAAAAACCCTCAAAAGTTTGGCCTATAATTTCCCTATTGAGGGCCCATAATAGGCCCAATTTTTTAGGGAGAAAACTTAGCCCATCAAATATCTACGCAGGAAGGTTGAGAGCCCAGCCCAACAAATCACCGAGTGCGACATCCACGTGCCATTAGGTCCAGCAAGTTGCGTGGAGGACAAAATGACAAAACGGATTTTCTCTCTCCTGCCTAAAAACTCCACCATTTTTTCCTCCAAGTCCATTTTCCACTGCAACTCTCTCTCTCCTCTCTTTTCTCTCTGTAGCACTCGAAAAGCGCAACTGTGGCTTTATGAACGGAGACGAGGACCCAACTCAAACCAGTCCACCTCGTTAACAATTCCAATTCCCAATTCCTCCGCAGCCATTCCGATTCCGATTCCGATTTCTCTCCCCTTTTCCGACGCTGCTAATAAGGTAACAAACAACTGCTACGAGTTCCTGTATTTCTCTCTCTCTCTCTCTAAACGGGAAAAGAAATCGAATTTCGTGATCGGTTCGAATTCTCTGAATTCTTGTTGTTTCCTCTTTTGCTCTCTTTCTTGCTTTTTATGGTTGTTACTCGATGTGATTATATGTATCGTGTTGTATCGTGTTAATCTTCTGCTCGTTTCATTAGGTTTTGTATCATTTTCATATGCATCGTATTGATTTTGATTTATATATATATATATATATATATATATGCATATATATATGTTGTATTGTTGTAATCTGAATTGCTTGGATAGGATATTATTCCTTGTGTACTGGTTGTTGTGGAGTTGGTGAAAAGGAGTCTAGAAGAAGGTTTTGAAGTTAAACTATCAGCTGATTTAGCTAGATGAGCTGTGGTGTTAGGTTTCTGAATATTAATTTGATTGATCCGTATCACGCTGTAGATATGTTTGTTACGGCCAAGTTCATCAACTTAGTGATAGTCTTGTGTTAATAGTTATTATAGTGATAATCTTGTGTTAATAGTTATTACTTTTAGAGTTTATATCAATCTTTCCTTAGAGCTTTTTTTTTTTTGGGATATTTGATATACTTTTTGCTAGTTTGTTTGCATAAGTTTTTGCTCAAGGAAGTGCACACGTTTTATGGGATATTTATTGGTATTTTATGACATGAAGTCTGATCTTGCCTATGTTTGTAAATTGCAATTGTTAACTTTTGTTTGTGGATAAAGAGGACATGCTGAACCAAGTGCGAGAAGCTATAGATTTGCGGCGGGGATAAGTAAAAGAAGATGGGAGGTTGCTGCTGTTGTTCCTCTAAAGGAACTGAACTCAACAGTGCACCTACATACTGTTATGTCAGTATAGCACTTCCTACACATTACATGGTTTCCTTTCTATTTTGTTTTGCGGCATTCAACTCTCTCTTTGACATGATTAATTGATCAGACGAGAAGGGTTGAGAAATAGATCATCAGATTTCATTTTTAGCTACTAGAAGAGGAAAAAAAGCAAGTTTATTTTATCAAACATTCAATTGTCTACCCATTGCCATATGATAAAGTTTGTCAACTTTACTCTTTCTGCAGTACCCAAGATCATCGGAAGAGCATGTGCCTCTGTCATCTCAGCGCGGCCCTACACTCTCTTCTGGGCTTCTTGTTGATACTAATTTGGATACTTCCAGCCCCGACACTTACAGACCACCTCCTGCGCCGATGCCGTATGATGTGGCTTTTGGACGCCCTCATACTCCGCCAGCGGCTCAAGAAATTAATGTTGAGAAGAACGGTGCGAATGCACAGACAACAAATTCTGATACTGTTCAAGAAGCAGGTGGTGGAAACTTTCAAGATCCTTCAGTTAAGTATGAAGACTTGAAGGAATCAGACTGCAAAGCAGAGAATGATTTCGAACTTGGTGACAAAAAAGAGTTGGAGGTTGAACTCTCAAAGTCGGTGGAATCTGTTGTTTTAACAACTGAGGAAGAGGATGTTTGTCCAATCTGTTTGGAGGGTAAACTCCTTAGTGCAGCGGCATTTTATTTCTTATCTAATAAAGCTTCTTTGTTAAACCTCCTATTGTTAGTTGCATTGGTTTTTCAATTTGTTCTATTTTGTATTCATTATTCTCTTTCCATTTGTGAGTGATAACTTGAAATTCTTTCTAAGGATTGTTAGAAATCAATTTCAGCCATTTTTTCTTCTGTGCAGAGTATGACACTGAGAACCCAAAGCTTTCCACAAAATGTGAGCATCATTTTCACCTTGCGTGCATTCTTGAATGGATGGAAAGAAGTGAAGCCTGCCCTGTCTGTGATCAGGTTATCCTTAAAACATTCTCTCTCTCTCTCTCTATGCTTTAATTGTAATTGATTAAGATCCTACATCCATTGTCATCTACAATACTTTTCAGAGAAATTTGTTTTCCTTCTGATGCAGGAAATGGTATTTGATCCTCCCATCGATTCCTAGCAGTATGCAACACACTCCAAATTTGTATACGTCTTGAGTACAGTTTGAGAAGAAGTCATTTTCCATAAATCCGCAGGTTCTTTTCCTGTCCACAGTTAAGTGGCAATTAATAATAGGTTGTCGATAGGTTTTGTTGTTCGGTGCACTGCACATTCATATCGTTTAAACTTGAAACAGGAAAAAGAAAATGGGCAACAGAAGACGAGGATGGTTCCTTTTTCCTCCTCCTTTTTTTTTTTCTTTTTTTTTTTTTTTTTAATGGGTGGTGGGGTGGAGAAGGTAAGGAAAATTTTGAGAAAGGCATAATGCCATTCTTAAGGTTCATTTTCTGCTTTCACGGAATTGGGACAATATTAGTCACTTTAGTCATCCAAAGTAGAGATTAGTCCTCGAAACAAATAGGAGGTAAAAAGAAATTCTACGTGCTTTTGTCATCTCTCTCTTTCTGCGAGTATAGAGTTTTTCTTGAGTCTGCTTGGATATCGTTGTTTCATGTTTTTGTTGTTTGCGTTGGTCCTGTAAATGGCATATAGTTTTACACATTTGGGTTCTTGGCTGATGGGTGGGCAAAGAGGCTTTGATCAGTGTAATGGAAGATGGAGGGATCTCATGAAAAGTATATGGTTGTATTTCAGATTATTCATGTATACATATCTGATTTTTGCACTAAGATTGATAGCGGTTAGCTTAGCGAGTCTTGGATTGTTATTCATTTTCAGTGGTCAAAACATTCAGTTTTGTGTTTACTGCATGCGCCTAGTTGTGGACCATCTTGATTAAAAATCTGCAAACAACGTTGCTTTACAAAAAGAGTGGCTTTGTCTATAGCATGTTTGGCACACTGGCTTGAACTTAATAGTTTGAATCGTCCACTGTAAAGTTTTCTACTGCTATAATGTAAAGCAAAAAACAGTTGCACTATAAAGTCTCACTTGCCACAGTATTTGACCTTATTCAAGCCAGTTTGCTAAACATGCTATTAGTTGCAAGTCATGATTGTGGCAAATTAGGGGAAAAAAATCATTCGAGGATGTGGTTTTTTTTTTTTGTTTTTGAATTTAGAAGTTCACAATTTTAAACGTGTATGTGGCGTTTTGTTGGATTGGCCTGGTAAGTAGAAAGGTACTACGTCCAAGACTGGTGGAAGTACTTTGGATTTGGTGTTTTCTTCACTACATCATATTTGGCATTCAAATGGATTTATGAAAAAAGATGCATTAGCCGTTTTGGACTAGGTTGTTATGGAGTACATTTTCGGGGTCTTTACAAGCATACCACAAATTTAAAGTTTGGATTGATTTATATATTAAAAAAATATTTGTAGAAAATGTTACAATTACATTATTACACCAGAATTAGAATTCTAAATATGTACTCCTATCATTAGCAATTTGAAAGAAAGATAGCGTGAAAGAAAGAGGAAAAGAAAGAGCTTAACTATTTTAAGGCATTTTAGTCCTTACAAGAAAAAACTATTATCAGACGTGGCATTTAATCTATCATTGGGTGTAAATTGTTTTTAGTTATGGTATAATTCAAGCTCCATCTTCAAATGGTGGCTGTGGGCGTAAATACTTCTACATTCATTGTCTCTTCGATTTTGCTGCCTTGGATCCAAATGATACATTGTGTAAAAGACACTAACGGCAAAATAATAATGATAACAATAGGATAAAAAAATAGTTTAATTAGAAATCAGAAAACCAACGTGCCAGTTGTTGCAACCTTTTGTAGCGTGCCTGCAAAGGTGCGTTACTACTGTCACGACATGATTAATGTGGTGTTTGTAAAGAGGTTAGAATTAAAATTTTTAGTTGTTAAAGTATAAAGTTTTTACATATAATAATGGTAAAAGAATATATGTTATAGTATAAAATTTTTATATGTTATATTGTTTTTAACAAAATTGATTTGAACCAATAATTTTAAGCACCATATAATTTTGACCTATATATTCAATTAAAATGTTCACCCAAAAAAAATAAAAATAGGCAAAAGATATTGTGTATTTTATTTATACCTCTTTTAACTCTTTATATCTCATGTTAAATATGCTCTTATAATTTTAAAATAATCAAATTTACTTATTATGTCCTCTTTATAGTTTCAAAACTACCACTAAAATTATTACTTCTTTTTACCTTATTTTTCTTTTTACACTCACCATTTTATTATTATTATTATTATTATTATTTTAACACTTTTATTTCTCTATCTTTTCTTTTTTTTTTCTTTTTTTTAAGCTTTAGACATGAAGCATTTTTATACATAGAGGAAATTTTTAAATTAAAAATTATATATTCATTACAATTTATTAAAAAATATTATATCTACTAATTATATTTTTTATACATTTTGTAAAAAAAATATTTATTTACTTTTACATCCACTAATTTAATAAAAATAGCAAGTTAATAAATAATTGTGCAAACTCTTTGACGATACTGGAATAATTTAACAATCATGCAAACTTGTTTTCGACGTAACATATTTTGATATATTCTCGTATTTATTGCCGCAATCAACAAAAAAAAAAGATAAAGGAATAATTGTGATAAATAATAAATAAAATTTAACGTATCTTTATATGATTTTTTAGAAAAGTCACTGAATGATGAAAATTAAGGTTTTGTCACAAAAGAATTTATGCATTAAGAGCTTTGCTTATTTAGGGAGATGACATATAAGTGTGGAAAGAAAAAAAAAGTATCATTAAAAGTCTAATTATTAACAAAGGATTTAATTATGTAATTATGTCCATTATAGTTGTCATTTTATTAAAGGTTTTTTTTTTTTACAAAATTTTCTTTTAAGGGGGTGTAAATACTCAAAATTGGTATCATTTTTTTTGGAGTTTTTCTCTCAACAAAATATGAATTTAATCTTGCAAAAAAATATGAAAACTAATTTGTTATGTGGGTTTGAAATGATGTAACTTAGAACTTTATGGTTTGAATTGTGAATTTTAATTGTGTAGTTTAAGATGTGGTTTTGAACTGACATTTGAAACGTGAAGGTTTAAAATAAGAGTAAAACATCGTATTAACTTTAAAACTCGAACTGGTGTTTAGAAAACTATGGTTAATAAAATAAAAACGAGAATAAAAATAATTTTTACTATAGAAAATGGTTCAAACTGTGTAAACTTGAGGGGGCCAAAGTTTGGATCTTGGGGGTTTTGGGCGGTTTAAAATTACCTCCATGATTTGAACTGGACTCAGTTTTGCTCCACCAAGCGCAAGTTTGAACCGCCTTTATAGTTTGAACTGCCTTAAACTGTTGTGAACGTACATACCAAACGGCCTATTATCCTATAGTAATTTTTTGCGTGTTACTGTTGCATGTGAAAACTTTTTATTGTTTGTTAGTTAAAACCAAGGCAAACACCCTATGAATTTCCAAATTATGTTTAGAAAAAAAGGAAATAAAAGGTACACAGGTGAACGACGAAAAAGAGTATTGTTGTGTAATATAAGAGGAAATGGTTTAACTCCAATTTGTAAGAATTAACCGTTTCGATCTTCTAAACACCTTGTTTAATCACAGCAACCATAATGCTGAATTCCATTTAGATCTTATATGTTTTTTTTTTTTTTGGGGGGGGCTCTGAATTTAGCTCTAATCTGTATCGTTATTTAGAGTGACCAATTATTGAACCACGTACACAATCTTTGCTTCTTTTTTTTTGGTTTCCATCATTGCCATGTAATTAACATTGTTCCTCTTCTCATGTCATTATTTTCTCCTACCTTTCACAAATTAAAGGAATAACAAGGTGGGGTTCTTTTATGTTCCATTATTGAAAAATAAAACTATTCTATGTCCCAACGGTCACCTTATCCAAAGATTTAAGCAGATATCTCACTAGTAGTGAACAATTATATGAATATTTCATCTGTATACTATTTACATCTTGTTGATTTCACGTTTCAATTTAGGGCAAGTACCATATGCATTTAGCTTATATGTCCTATTTTTTCTGTCACTTTTTGTGTTTCTTTAATAGTATCATGTCATGTCAATTAAAATATTGTAATTGACATGATTAGTGACATAATATTTTAATTGACATAAAATAATATTATTAGAATGACATAAGAGGATATAATTAAAGAACACAAGTGTTAGTTCCATTAAAATTTTTATTAGTCCTTTTTTTAAAAAAATTTCTCTGAAATCTTCAACCGTCTTGATTTACAATTTTAGAACAATTTTGTGTTGCACCTTTCAATTTTTTTTATGTAGACATTTACATATCAAAGTTAAAAAAAATTAATTTAACAACTTTTACTGACGATAGAAAAAGACTACTCCTACCTTAGGATTTCTTTTTGTAAAGGCTTTTTTTTTATTTGTTTTATAGGAACTTTTTTAGTAGTAATCTTTATTAATAGTATCCTTTTTTAAAATCATATTTTATATTTTAAAACCGTTAGATGTAATTAAAATTATATCTATATTTTTTGTTATAATATACCCAACGAGCGACAAATAGATTCATACCAATAAGTATGTTTTTGAGTTTCACTAAAGAAATTGCCCTATTTAAATTTCTTAAGGAAAAATATTGGGCATGTATTGCCGTCTGTCACTGATCATTTTTTTTTCTCTTCTTTTTTCACCCAAGAACTCCTAACCTCCCCTAAGCTCCTAAGCTCCCCAAGCAGGTTTAAGGTTTGGGCTTTTCCCGAACTCAGACCTCGTCTCGTTGTCGTCTCTGCAACCGTCACTACAGACATTTGTCGGCCATGCCAATCACCAAGAAGAAATGAGGTAACAATAAAATTCTTAAAACCAACAACAATAAAAATAAAAATAAATCCTTGCCCTTTACACTTGTACCCTTCTTTTTGCCATTTTTGTTCCATCCGATCTCCCCAAAAAAAAAAAAAAAGCTACTTTTTTTGGTCTTAAGAGATACAAAGACGAAGCTTTCATGGCAGGATGGTCAACTCTAACAAATGGGCCATCTCCAGATTCCCTTGAAATTGTCTGTGCTCATCGGAAAAACGGTGTCGTTTTTGGTTGTGATGATCGTAAAAACGATGAATCTGACGGTGGCGGCGGTGGTGGTGGTGGTGGTTTTGAGGTCAGGCTACGAAAATTGTTTGATGAGGTCATGTCCTTATTCCTCAAGGCGATTGGTGAAAAGGGTATGCTTAGGCCTGTTCCGGCAATGCTTCCTTGTGACGAGAAATCCGTGGATTTGTTCAGGTTGTTTTGGGTCGTGAGAGAAAAAGGTGGGTACGAATCAGTTTCGAAGAAGAGGTTGTGGGGTTTTGTTGCAAAGAAATTGGGGTTGAATTTTGGGTCCATGGCAGCCTTGAAATTGGTTTACTTCAAGTATTTGAGTGATTTGGAGCAATGGCTTAACAATAGGGGCAAGTGTGGACTTGTTGGTGGGAGTGGGAATTTTGGGCTCTTGTCTTTGGAGCTTGAGACCGAGTTTAGAGATTTGTTCTCTCATTGTAGACTTGTTCAGGTTGAGAAGAGGAAAAAGCTGTGCTTGTCAGATTCCAAATGTTCGGCTTTTGTCAAGTGTAACCGCGATAACTGACGAAAAAGAGGTCAGAGACAAAGATCATGATGACGGTAATGAATCTGATCATGTAAAGGTGTTGAACTCTAGTGGTAATGACAAGAAAGAAAAGGACAATAAGAGAAAGAGAGAGTCTTTGTCTGGACTAGTGAAGTGGCTGGCAGAGATGGCAAAGCATTCGGATGATCCTTCCATTGGAGGGCCTTCTAAGTTGAAGGAGAATGAGGAAGGAAAAGAGTTGTGGGCCCAGGCGATCAGGGCAAGAGAGGCGTTGTTGTTAAGAAGGCATGTGAATTCCATCAATGAGGAATCTCTGTTGCAGGTAAAAAGTTTGTTTATCTTTTGTGTTTTCTATATTGCTTGAATTTGTTTTAGTGTGATTTCTTGAGGTCTAGAGGCTAGATCCACTGGATCAATGCAGAGATTATTTCAACCTTCTTGTGGTGTCTAAAATAAAACTAAGAACTTAATCTAGTTATCGTTCTTGTCCGATAGGACGGATGGTAATGAAATTTTATAGCTCCTTATGTAGGTAGTATAAGCTCTAGCTTTTAGTTCACAACCTAGCTATCAACAAATTTTTGATTATCTCCCATTTGTTTTTGTTCTTAAAATTTTTAAAAATATTTTTGCATGTTTTTCAAGACAAAAATTTTAAAAACACTCCAAGCATAATTCTTAAAAAGTTCTCATTTTTCAAAACAAAAACATTTCCACCTATTTTAAAAACAACACCCAACGGCCAATGTTTGTCTTTTGTTTTATTCAAGTTGTTCTAAACATCATTAATAGATTTTTTTTTAAAGAAAGAATATTTGTTAGTGGACATGTATGATGATTTTTTTTTTCTTTCAATCTCGAGTAAACACCTTTCTTCGACCTAAACCCCAGAAAACTTGAATAAAACGAAAGTTTTTTTTTACTGAGAACATATATTAGTTTGAGGAATCAACTAAAGGATATAACAGCACCAAGGTATGTTCACGTTTCACAACTTTAGCGCTTACGTCCATGGTGATTAGATGATATTGTTGTTCCTATTGTTGCCTTGTCGGAGGAACCATAACCAATGCTTGTGACAGTTGGTATCTGATGTTTGGAGTAAATGGATTCTCAAGAGTGTAGGGTCTGGGAAAAGACGTCTACAACAGTGATTCTTTTCCCGTAATTTTTCTTAGTAGCATATGTACACGAAATATTTGTTGATTTCATGAAACAGATCGTGCTCTGACTTGCAGAAGAAGCTAAAGATGCATCCATCTATGTACGAGGATAATTTTGCCCTTAGCCACCGGAATCCAGAGAAGTCGAGGTGCAGCAAAAGGCTTACAAATTTAGCGAAATCTCGTTTATGTTCTTGTTGCAATTCTTGTTCACCAAGTCCACCTAAACTAATAAGTCCTCATAAGGTAGAGGTCGAAAATGAGTCTGAAGAGGAAGCGGTAGAAGTTGATTTGCCTGCCTTGGTTAATGAAGTTTGCCCTTTGCCTTTGGAGGAGGATTCTATTGAAAAGCACGTTTCTGTTGGGCCCCTTTTTCAAGCTGATGTCCCCGAATGGACTGGTGCGATTTATGAGAGTGATCCTAAATGGCTAGGCACTCGAATATGGCCGTTGGAATGCAGATGAACAAAAAAACACTACCAACAAAATAGATACCATTGGCAAGGGAAGACCAGACTTCTGTGGCTGTCCACTTCCGGCATCTGTTGAGTGTGTAAGATTTCACATTGCTGAGGCAAAGATGAAACTAAAGCGCGAACTGGGTCTGGCATTTTATTATTGGAAGTTTGACAATATGGGCGAGGAAGTTTCGCTTCGGTGGACGCCTGAACAGGAAAAGAGGTTCAACTATATAGTGAAGTCAAATAAGTACTTCGGGGGCCGGAAAATCGGGTGGTTTCCTACGAAGACTATGGAAAGCATGGTGAGCTACTACTTCAATGTGTTCCTTGTCCGGAAAAGATGTTACCAAAATCGAGTAACTCCAACAAATATTGACAGCGACGACGACGAGACGGAGTTTGGATCAGTAGGCGGTCCTTTCGGGAATAATGCGGTTGATGTTTCGGGGTCCAACTTTCTGTCATGTGTTGAGAATAAGCAGTGCACTGAGTTGGAATAGACAAAAATGCAAGCAGGAGTTAAACCCCTTCTGGACTAATGTAGCTTCCTCTTCATGGTAATCACGGTAATGAGTGATGCAATTTTGAGGGTAGTGCCTGGGAGTGGTGGAAG
This sequence comes from Artocarpus heterophyllus, assembly GCA_025403435.1. Classification (NCBI taxonomy): domain Eukaryota; kingdom Viridiplantae; phylum Streptophyta; class Magnoliopsida; order Rosales; family Moraceae; genus Artocarpus; species Artocarpus heterophyllus. Next base: position 31,751,721 of record CM046343.1, read on the forward strand.
AGAGTTGGTCATTTTCTTGAAGACCCCAAAAGGGAGAGTATGCAGAATATCCACTCTTGGGGCTTACCAAGTTTGGCTGGAATGTTAGTGTTATATTAGAAAGATATACAACTGATGAGATAGCTCCACTGTAAATACCTTCTATCTAATACTAGTTTTCATCACTTCTAGACACACCCATTTGGCCATATTCCTTAGATAAGTGAAATACTAGAGGAATATACACATAATCCTTCGAGTTATACTTCTTTTTTTCATTTTTTTTTTCTTTTACTCTTATTATGAGATGGCCATGCGGCATTTTGACTTGCTAATGTTTTAACATCATAGTTTAAGGGTGTTGTTTTTGTGTCACTTTTTTTTTTTTTTTTTGTTGAAGCTTTTCAGTTCTCCCACCTAAGCTTATGGATATCTCTCTCTTTCTCTCATGTCAGATGGATAGATTGACTGCCTTCGTTACGATGGTGCTAGCAAATACGACTATTTTTGGTTTTGGATCTTCCAAATCATTCCGTAGGAGGCCCAGACCTTTTTTTTTTCCCCTGATCATTCTATAAAAAGCTTCATTTTTTCATTAAAAAAAAGAAGGTAGAACTAATAAAGATTTCTTTTTCGATGCATCATTGGAGTTGAATATCTCATTTAAGAATTGTTTTTGATCCAATCTATAGAAATCAATAGAAAGGATAAATCCCTTATGATACACTAAATCCGGCTTGGTTATTGATAGAATGTATAGATATGCTATCAATGTATAGATTTGTTATTTCTTGACATTTCTCTTCTCATTAAATGTTGTGGTGTAACGTGTATCCCTGTTCCGGCCATAGAATAGATAAAAAAAATCAAAAAAGAGATTTTTGTCCACATTATAAGTTGCTTTCTGTTAAAATTGCAAAGTTTTTACAAAAGGAGGTGAAAGTCATAATAGCTGATGAGTGAGATTCTTTCCCATCCACATCCTCTCCCCACTATTTCTAGTGACAAAAATAAATACCAATTAGGAGAATTCTTTAGAAGGTTAAGAATCATCTTTTAACAGGCTAAATTTTTATCAAATTTTATTAATTATCATCCTTTTTTTAAAAAAAATGATATGGTTCTAGTACAATCTGACACTTAAAAATTATGGTAATTTTTTCCCATACAAAATTTTCCTAACAATTAAATTCCCCTTTCTTCCTCAACTTCCATATGGAAAAGTAACAAATGATTTAAAATAACTAAAGTACAGACATAGGGAAAACTCATCTTGGTAAAATACTACGTGCTTGGTTTTCAAGAGGCACCATGATTGGAGATAGACAGATAGATTATTGCATAAGAGACCTTTTTTCTTCTTCTTCTTCTTCTTCTTCTTTTGGATTGAAGTGATATGGTGTATAAGGGACTGGAGTACGTCATGTGGGACTATTTTTGAACCTGAAAATCCAACAAGTACTAACTAATGAGACTAAACCAAAAAAGTAATACTGATAGTTAACCAATTTAAACATGGAAATGGTACTTGAATCAAGAAACTGAGTAAATTGTCCTTGGGATTACTATATATGGTAGGTCTGTTAGAATGCATATAACAAATTAAATACCTCCATAGCTCTTCCTCAATTGAAACAAACCATTTATTTCTTTTGACGAAAATGGTAGCAACTAACATTGTTTACAAAAAAATATTTATAGTCAATAACAAACTTATTAAGAAAATTAAAAAATTACAACTATTTATTATAGATATTTTTAAAACCTGAAAAAAAAAGTTATCTACCTAAATATCCCTTATTTTATTATTATTTGTTATTTCTAAATCAAAGGAATAAAGAGTACGAGGTAAAACAAATTTAACCCCTAAAAAATCCGCTTCTTTTGTCCTTGTTTGGCAAGGAAGAATGAAAAAGATATTTTCCCAGATTTTTAGATTATCTGAGATAGTGAAAAGAAAAGGTGTCTGACCTGATAAAAGAAACATTTATAACAACAACAATAACATAAAAGGAACACGAATTTCTTGCCTTGCAATATAACAGAAATCATACCTACTCATACTCCTAGAGTTTTTTTTTTTTCCTGGTATGTGTGTGTTTGTTGGGGGGAGATAAATTTTGAAATTATTTTCCTGTAATTTAATTTGTGTTGTAACTTTTAAGTTGGCCTTTTGTTTTTTTTTTTGGAAGAGGTAAGTTGGCCTTTGAACGCATTCAAAAAAAGACCCTCTAAAAAGTCTTATCAATAAGAACCTTTTTGACTATAAGATTTACATCCGACAATTAAAATTAAACAAGTTCACCAACAGTTAAATAAGATCATAAACACCCTGATTTATAAAAAAAAAAAAACCCAAAACGTTAAAAATCCAAATAAAACTATCTATAGAAAAACACTTCTTCGGGACCTCCGTCACTGCCATTATCGTCGGAGGGATTTCCAGTGACTAGATCACAACAGTCCATGGCGAAGCACCACCGAGAGGAGTCATCAACGACCTCAGTTTGCAACCACCATGAGTTGGGCTTTGCAAGGTGGAGGTGGAGGTTGTCAAGACTCGCAAGCTCGTGGACAATCAAGGATAGCGATCAACCCCCTATCCTCGGCCGTCTTGTAATACCCCTAAGTGGGGTTAACAGTTTTTAATAAATAAAATGAAGATCAGAAAATATGAATAAAACATCAAAAGAAATTTGCCCAGGACTTAATTGAAAACTCTCAAAACAAAAAAATATAAACAACAATTTAAACCACAGTTTAATGTAATACCATAAATTTAATAATATAAAACTATTATCATCATCATTCAAGCCCTCAACAAATCTTAACACAGTCACAGAAAAGTAACATTCGATGCTTATATTATCATGATGGATATTCTTAGCAAATAAAGCAAATCCAACATTATACAAGCTACATAGCTGCCTCAACTATTTTCTTGTAGCCACCTCACACTTGGTGAGTCGTGAAAATATAGAAATATAGGAGAATAAGCGACAACATGCTTAGTAGGGAAAACATTACTCACCTTTAGGTTTGTACCATTACCATATTAAAACCTGCATGGTTAGTTCATAATCATTATTCATCAATATTATCATGTTCAATTCTGATGGATATCTTATGATCATTGTTACAAAATTCCATACATATATATATACACATATTATTCAGGATTCAATTATACTCATCTATATCTACCGTGTAATAGCATATTATATCACTCGTGTTAGATATGTATGCCCTAAGGAGTAAAAATGTAATAAGTTTTTGGAGACATTTTTATCAATAAAGAATTTATTCATTATTTATATACCAAATCTTATCCTCTTTACGTTCATATTTGTTGAATGTATGTTAAGCAAACAATAGTCTGAGACTGTCGGTCTAAACCTTAAGAATTGGGCATATGATGGACGGATTATGAGGAAGACACGATTCTTAAGGTGATGGTCTAAATCATACGATCCGCAATCGAGGGAATAAAGCTGGGCGCTTTATTCATGCAAAGATTATTATGTTGTCTATATCCCTTTTGGGAGATAGTTTGTCTTGACCATCGGAGGTGGACTCCGTGAATAGAAACATTGACACGTTGTTATAAGTGACGATGTGTTGGATCAGGACATAAAGTGAATTGATGTGGATTAATAATTCTGTCTCAGCAAGTCGATTCACTTTAGACAATCATTTGTGTTGTATCTTAATCCTAAGATGAATAGTGGGCCCGTTGTCTTGACTTGTGTCTTTTGATATACCAAAGGGTGACACTCACATCTTAATAGTGGTATGCATGCCGGTACGTTGGAGGCATGACTCTTGATGGCATAGACTTGTTATTCAGAGATATGGAATCCATAGCTCCTCTTTAGGAGTAATGATATCCTCTTATATGCGTTATCCTATAATTGAAAAACAAAAGCGCTCAACCATTTAGATACATAGGTATAACCAAATGGTATATTGTCTTTGGATTGTAAGTTTTCTAATGGTGAGATAATGGAACGTAAGATAAAAATAATCGGAAAGGTAAGACAGAACTTGTCCTTAAGCCAATTATGGATTATCATATGGGGATACGATACACTATGATATGTCATGGAGACTTAACTATACGAGCTTCGTAATTCTATGTAGTTTGAGAGTGCAGCTCCAAGCTTTTAATGGAGTAGCGTTGGAGTTGATAATTATGAAATGTATATCTAGGATATTGGGTTTCATAATTATCAGGAGCTTGGACTATATAGGTCTATATGGTCTTCTTTGCTAGCTCACAACATCCTATAACGACACGATGTGCTTTTCTAATAATTGGTGACTTATGTCGGAATTATCAGATTGGTTAAAATTTAGAAGAATCAAATAATTCATGTCTGTTTATAGGTTGAATTAATTTTGTAATGAAATTAATTCAAGAAAAACTTATTGAATTATTAGGATCGGATAATTCTTGTTTGTTTATCAGTTGATTTAATTTTAGATAAACTAGATCAAGATAAACTTGTAGAATTATTAGGAATTGATTTATTTTCTTAGTGATTATCTAGATAAAGTTGTTTTGATCAAATAACTTCTCTATTGGGTTATTGAATTAAAATTGAGACTTTATCTTATAAAATCTCAGGTTAAAAATAAAAGATTTGCGAGATTTTTTTATTCTACAGTTCGGCTTGCCAATGGACGTGTTTAGCCTGCCGATCAGTGGTTCGGCCTACCGATCAGCTAAGGATAAGATCACGCAGTTTTTACACAGATCTTATCAGATATTGATCTGAATTTGATTCTGATCTGAATTTTGAGACCTAATTTGATGAGACCTCCCTTAGAGCTTTTGTTCACAAATCATGAACACTTGCTTTGGGTTCTCTCGATTGGTTGGAAGGAGAGTCACAGGTTGAAAAGCTGTATGTGTGAGCCCACACTCACTCCGGTCATGGATAGAAAATAGCAAAGAAGACTAGTTGGTTGAGGCTCTTCTGGAATGTTATTTCTCTTCATAGATTGCACAGGTTCCTCTGTTAGACATGTATGCCCTAAGGAGTAAAAATGTAATACGTTTTTGGAGACATTTTTATCAATAAAAAATTTATTCATTTATATACCAAATCTTGTCATCCTTACGTTCATATTTGTTGAATGTATGTTAAGCAAACAATAGTCTGAGACTGTCAGTCTAAACCTTAAGAATTGGACATATGATGGACTAATTATACAGAAGACACGATTCTTAAGGTGACGGTCTAAAACATATGATCCACAATCGAAGGAATAAAGTTGGGCGCTTTATTCATGTAAAGATTGCTATGTTGTCTATATCCTTTTTGGGAGATGGTTTGTCTTGACCATCAGAGTTGGACTCCGTGAATAGAAACATTGGCACGTTGTCATAGGTGACGATGTGTCAGATCGGGATGTAAAGTGAATTGATTTGGATTAATAATTCTGTCTCGGTAAATCGATTCACTTTAGACAGTCATTTGCATTGTATCTTAATCCTGAGATGAATAGTGTGCCCGTTATCTCGGGTTGTGTCTTTTGATGTACCAAAGGGTGACACCCACATCTCTATAGTGGTATGCATGCCGGTACGTTGGAGGCATAACTCCTGATAGCGTAGACTTGTTGTTCATAGATATAGAATCCATAGCTCCTCTTTAGGAGTAATGATATCCTCTTATATGCATTATTCTATAATTAAAAAACTAGAGTGCTCAACCATTTGGATACATAGGTGTAACCGAATGGTATACTATCTTTGGATGGTAAGTTTTCTAATGGTGAGATAATGGAATGTAAGATAAAAATAATCAGGAAGGTAAGACAGAACTTTTCCTTAAGCCGATTATGGATTATGATATGGGGATACGATATACTATGATATGTCATGAAGACTTAGCTATACGAGCTTCGTAATTCTATGTAGTTCGAGAGTGCAGCTCCAAGCTTTTAGTGGAGTAGCGTTGGAGTTGATAATTATGAAATGTATATCCTGGGATATTGAGTTTCATAATTATCGTGAGCTTGAACTTTATAGGTCCATTTTGGTCCCCTTTGCTAGCTCACAAAATCCTATAACGACACGACGTGATTTTCTAATAATTGGTGACTTATGTCAGATTTATCATATTTGTTTAAAATTTGAAAGAATCAAATAATTCATGTCTGTTTATCGGTTGAATTAATTTTGTAAGAAATTAATTTAAGATAAACTTGTTGAATTATTGGGATCAGATAATTCTTGTCTCTTTATCTGTTGATTTAATTTTGAATAAATTAGATCAAGATAAACTTGTAGAATTATTGTGAATTGATTTATTTTCTTAGAGATTATCTTGATAAAGTTTGTTTTGATCAGATAACTTTTCTATTAGGTTATTTGAATCAAAACTGAGACTTTATCCTATAGAATCTCGGGTGAAAAATAAAAGATTCGTGGAGATATTTACACGAGAGTTCGGCCTGTCGATGGGGGCTTGTTCGGCCTGTCGATCAGGCGAGCGATAAGATTACTCGTTTTCACATGGATCTTATCAGATATTGATCCAAACTTGATTCTGTTTTGAGTTTTTGAGACCTAATCTGATAAGGACTGACCCTAGGACCAATTGCTATATAAAGGGAGTGAGTCTCATGATTTACTCAAATCAATTGAGAGATTAAGAGTGATACTCTTTTGGTGAGCATCTAAAAACTTCCCTGAGAGCTTTTGTTTACAAATCACGAACATTAGCTTTGGGTTCTCTCTATTGGTTGGAAGGAGAGTTACCGGTGGAAGAGCTGTACGTGTGAGCCCACACTCACTCCGGTTGTGGATAGAGAATAGTAAATAAGACCAGTTGGTTGAGGCTCTTCTGGAAGGTTACTTCTCTTCACAGGTTGCGGAGGTTCTTCGACACACAAAGGTTAGTAAGATCTGTCTAACTTATAAATATAGCATGTCAAACTTGTGTTTTAGAAATTACTCTATGAAAATTTTTAAAATTCCACTGCGTAATATTTTTTCAACATCTTCAGCATACAAAGGTTAGTAAGATCTGATTAATTTATGCATATATCATGTCAAACTTGTGTTTTAAAAATTACTCTGATGAAAAAAAATTTAAAATTTCGCTGCGTACTATTTATCCAACAATTGGTATCAGAGCCATGGTTTTTACGTAAATTCACGAGTTTGTGATCATGTTATATGCATAAATTTTGTGATCTTAATCTCTCCTATGCTTGAATTGAATTTTATAGAGAGTTGGCACTCTAGGTTTCTATAAATTATATATGTTGTCATGGATTATGTGGTGAATGTTTATTAATTAATTATGATTGATTAAATCATTGTTTAATTATTTATTAATTTATTAATTTATACCGGTTATAGTTTTTTAGAGGTTAGAATGTGTATCTAAGTTTTTCATATAATTAGATGGCAGACTATCATCTCCTTCTAGGAATTATTATTTATTTTAAATTTGTAAAAATTTTGTGATTAAATAATTATTCGGAGAAGACAATCTAGAAGATTGATGATGATACTCCCAGGTATTTCTTGAGTATCTAATTTTATATTTTTGAATTGTTGAAAATAAAATTGATAAATTGCTTTAAAAAATTGTATTTTCTGGAATGGAGATTTCTGCTCGGTCGGCATGCCGAACATCATAGTTCGGCAGGCCTGATGGTCACAGATCGGTAGGCCAGACGTGTGGTTCGGCAGGCCGTCAGTGGGGCAGAAATCGACTGGCTCTGCCAGCAGGCTGAACTTTCATGGGTCGGCATGCCGATCTTACTAATCAACAGACCGATGGAGCATGACCGGCAGGCCGATCACCCAGAACGGCCTGCCAACCGAGAGCTGGAAAATTTTCAAAAAAGGTGCAGTTTTTTCAATACAGTTTTAATTTTATTTTTGAGACAATTCTGAGAAATATTAAATTTGGATATGACCGGAAATATGAAGTGCTCAATTTATACGGGATTGAAGACTTGAAGATAGAATTACATGAAGAAGGATACAGCTTGAGGATTCAAGGATGAAGAATCGATAATACGTCTCGATTATTCTCTTGTAATCTTAGTTTTCTATTCTCTAGGGTGGAGCCATAATATTATGATTATTATTATTATTTTGCTTGTAGCTTTGCTTGTCTGCATTATAATATGATTTGCCATGTATATTGATAACATGTCATATAGAATAGGGAGTGCCGCTCATATTAAAATTGTTCATGCATATTCTTAAAGTAAAACCTTGATTTCAAAAGATTAAGTGGGAGAAGGTTTTCGAAGAGAGAACCTAAGGCCTCCACCGTTGGTCCATAGGTAGAACATGGTAGTCCCGACCCCTAGGAAGGGATTTCTATCATGTATCAGATTGGATCTCTGAGAGGATAAGGTATTTTAACATGATTTATCGTTGCACACCCCAAGATGGTGATTATAAATCATGGATAAAATATTGAAATGATGGTTATACACTCACGTTAATTTTATTATTAACCTCTCCTTAGAGCTCTGTTAATAAAATTAATGGCCAAAGAAACGATTATTAATATATGCTGGATCATACGGGTCCTAGATGTCATATATTAATCAGGAGGAGATCCGTGTTCCTAATTGAATTTGGCATGACTTCCCTAGGAGCTTGTTGAATTTTGAGTTGGGAATTATTGTTGTAAGACTGTGATATTTTTGAGGTTTTGACACATAAACATATTTGTATAATTTTTACATGATTGTGTTATCTTACTAAATTATTATCATATGTTTGCTTATGTTTGTTATATGATTCTTTATTGTAGATTAAAAATGTCTAAAAATGCTTTATCATCGATACTTGACAAAAACCTATTAACCGGTGAGAACTATAACGATTGAAAACGGAACCTTGGATATCGTCATGTCCTTTAAGAAACTGAAATATGTATTGACAACTCCTTGTCCTCCTGAGCCTACGGGAGACTCAAGTAATGAGCAATTCCAAGCGTATGATCGCTGGAAAGATGCTAATGATCAGGCCCGCTGCTATGTTATGGCTAGCATGAACAATGAGCTGCAGGCTCAACATCAGGATTATGAGACTGCGAAGCAGATCTTGGATAATCTTTAGGATATGTTTGGAGACCAAGCCATAACAAAGTGGCAAGGGGCGCTTCAAAAACTTCTAAACTGAAGACAGAGGCCGGGGACATCTGTAAAAGAGCATATGATGTTGGTCATGGGTTACCTCGCTGAGACTCAAACCAATGGAGCCGACAATGATGCTGAAACTCAGATGACTATGGTCTTTGAGACTCTGTCTAAGGAATTTATTTCATTTAGAGCTGCTTTTAATTTAAGCAATAGACGAGATATGACCTTAACAGAACTAATGAAACAGTTACAGGAGTTCGAACTGCTGATCAGGGAGTCTCCTGCGGGTGGTGAGGCCAACATGGTAGTTGCTTCTGGTTCCAATCCTAACTCTAAGAATGGAAAGAAGCAACGGGCCAAGAACAGGAAGTCTTCTATTCTTGCTACTACCAAGAGCAAGAAGAAGAAGAAGAAGAACCCGAAGAAGCTTAAGTGCTTCTTCTGTGGAAAGGTCAGGCATATCAAGAAGCATTGCAAGGACTTTCTTTCCAAAAGAGGTAGGTGTAATCTTCTATATTTAGAAACTTGTTTGGTTGAGGAATCCAGTAATATCTGGGTCATAGATTCCGATGCAACTAATCATGTTTGTGTTTCTCTGTAGGGGTTCAAAGAAACAAGAAGTCTGCTACATGAGGACTTCACGTTTCAGATGGGCGATGGATCCTTGGTCTCAGCGGAAGCAGTGGGAGACGTCCATCTTCATTTTAATAAGTATAGGAATTTATTTTTGCAAGATTGTTTTATGTTCCTAAATTTAAAAGGAATTTAATTTCTGTAGCTTGTTTATTTAAAGACTCCTACTTGGTTTCTTTTAATGATAAAGTGGTGATTCATAAAAATAAATCTTTTATCTGTTTTGGAATGGATGCAAAATAATCTATATTTTATCAAACCTAAGATGGACTTATTGCTTAATGCTGAGATAAATGATAATAACTCTAAAAGACTTAAAACTTCTCACTCTAATAAGACTTATCTTTGGCATTTGTGCCTTGGTCATATTAACCTGAATAGGATTCAAAGATTAGTAAGGGATGGACCTTTAAGTCACTTAAAGGTGGAATCTATACCTCAATGTAAATCTTGTTTGGAGGGTAAAATGACTACAAGACCATTCGGGTCTAAGAGTAATAGGGCTGAAGGGGTTCTAGAACTTATGCATAATGATGTTTACAGGACCGATTAACATCCGAGCACGAGGAGGGTATGAGTACTTCGTCACTTTTATTGACGATTACTCAAGATATAGGTATGTGTACCTGATGCACCACAAAAGCGAAACTTTTGACAAGTTTAGGGAGTTTCAGGCTGAAATAGAAAAGCAATTGGGTGACCCATAAAGGCACTTCGATTAGATCGAGGTGGGGAATACCTTTCTGATGAGTTCTTAGAACACTTGTTAGAGAATGAGATTTTATCCCATTTGACTTGCGCCGGGCACTCCACAGTAGAATGGCGTAGCAGAGAGAAGAAATAGGATTTTGTTGACATGATTAGGTCCATGATGAGTTATTCATCATTGCCTTTATCCTTTTGGAGATATACACTACAAATCGTATGTTATCTTTTGAACAATGTGCCTTCAAAATCGGTCCCTAAAACTCCTCACGAGTTGTGGACGGGTAGGAAGACATCCTTAACCATATTCGCATATGGGGATGTCCGACTCATGTCCTATTTAAGGATCCGAATAAGTTGAAAGCACGTTCATAAGTTTGTGTGTTTATAGGATATCCAAAAGGGACTAAAAGGGTGTTATTTTTATAACCCAAAGGAAAATAAAGTTGTGGTTTTAACTAATGTAACTTTCCTTGAGGAGAGTTACATAGACGACTTTAAATCTCGAAGCAAAGTGGTGCTTGAGGAATTAAGGAGTGATTAGATCACTCTAGAGGTTCAGAATGAAACCATTCCGACCAGTGTAGAAAAACGAAACAAACCTGAACAACAACCTCAGGGGCTTCGGCGTAATGGGAGGATCAGGCGTCAACCTGAGAGGTATATGTTCAATGGGGAGGTCTTCTTGGCTGAACCAGATGAACATGAGAGGGATCCTTATACTTACGCAGAAGCTATGGAGGATGTTAATTCAAAACTCTGGACAAAGGCCATGAACATTGAGATGAAGTATATGGAGACTAATCAAGTTTGGGAGCTTGTGGATCTTCCCGAAGGGGTAAAACCCATAGGGTGTAAGTAGATCTACAAGAGAAAAAAAGGAATGGATGGAAGGTCGAAACCTTTAAGGCTAGACTGGTAGCTAAGGGTTATACGCAAAAGGAATGAATCGATTATGAGGAAACCTTTTCGCCTGTAGCCATGCTTAAGTCCATCCAGGTTCTCTTATCCATAGCTGCTGCTCTCGACTACGAGATTTGGCACATGGATGTCAATACAACTTTTCTGAATGGCTATCTTGATGAGTCCATTTATATGGAACAACCAGACGGGTTTAAAGTCACGGGTCAAGAGGTTAAGGATTGTAAGCTGCTGAAGTCAATTTATGGACTTAAACAAGCTTCTCATTCTTGGAACATAAGATTTGATTAGGTGATCAAGACTTATGGGTTCTCACAAAATGTGGATGAATCATGTGTTTACAAAAACATTAAGGATGGGAAGGTGGTTTTTCTACTGCTCTATGTAGATGACATTCTGCTAATTGGCAATGACGTTGGGGCATTGTCATCGGTCAAATTATGGTTGATCAAACAGTTTGACATAAAGGACTTAGGTGAGGCTAATTTTATTCACAGTATCCAAATCTTTCAGGATAAGAAAAACAAAATGATAGCTTTGTCACAGGCCGGCTACATAGATAAAATTTTAAGGAGGTTTGCAATGCAGGATTCCAAGAAAGGCGGGCAACCATCTAGGTCTGGAATATCTCTTTCTAAGAAAGACTCTCCAAATTCTTATGAAGAAAGAGAGTACATGAAGAAGGTGCCTTATGCTTTGGCAGTTGGTAGTCTCATGTATGCCATGCTCTGCACACGACCGGATATTAGCTATGAGGTCGGGATTGTAAGTCAATTTCAGGCGGATCTAGGACCGAATCATTGAGTTACGGTAAAGCATATTTTCAAGTACCTAAGAAGGACTCGAGGGTATATGCTTGTATATTCAGGTGAGGACCTGACTCATCTAGGATATACAGACTCGGATTTTCAATCCTGTCTAGATTCTAGGAAATCAACTTCAGATTTTGTGTTTACTCTGGGAGGCAGTGCCATCAGTTGGAGAAGTGTTAAGCAAGATTGCACTTTGGATTCAACGATAGAGGCCGAGTATGTGGCAGCTAGTGATGCTTCGAAAGAAGCAGTGTGACTCCATAAGTTCCTTGGGGATCTTGAGGTAGTTCTTGGTATAAATAAAGCAGTATCACTGTACTATGATAACAGTGCAGCGGTAGCTAATGCTAAGGAACCAAGATTTCACAAGAAGAGTAAGCATATTGATCGAAAGTATCATGTGATAAAGGACTTCGTTGAGGGTGGACATGTCACGGTGTGCAAGATCGCGTCAAAGGACAATTTAGCTGATCCATTTACAAAGACACTTACTGGGAGAGTCTTCGAGAGGCATGTGGAAGCTATGGGAATACGAGATTTGTCATATTTACTTACTTAGTGCAAGTAGGAGATTGTTAGACATGTATGCCCTGGGGAGTAAAAATGTAATAAGTTTTTGGAGATATTTTTATCAAAAAAGAATTTATTCATTATTTATATATCAAATCTTGTCCTCTTTACGTTCATATTTGTTGAATGTACGTTAAGCAAACAATAGTCTGAGACTGTCGGTCTAAACCTTAGGAATTGGACATATGATGGACGGATTATGCAGAAGACACAATTTTTAAGGTGATGGTCTAAATCATACGATCCTCAATCAAGGAAATAAAGTTGGGCACTTTATTCATGCAAAGATTGTTATATTGTCTATATCCCATTTGGGAGATGGTTTGTCTTGACCATCGGAGGTGGACTCCGTGAATAGAAACATTGGCACGTTGTCATAGGTGACGATGTATTGGATCGGGACATAAGGTAAATTGATTTGGATTAATAATTCTATCTCGGCAAATCAATTCACTTTAGACAATCATTTGTGTTGTATCTTAATCCTGAGATGAATAATGGGCCCGTTGTCTTGACTTGTGTCTTTTGATGTACCAAAGGGTGACACCTATATCTTAATAGTGGCGTGCATGCTGGTACGTTAGAGTCATGACTCTTGATGACATAGACTTGTTATTCATAGATATGGAATCCATAGCTCCTCTTTAGGAGTAATGATATCCTCTTATATGCGTTATCCTATAATTGGAAAACTGGAGCGCTCAACCATTCGGATACATAGGTGTAACCAAATGGTATACTGTCTTTGGATGATAAGTTTTCTAATGGTGAGATAATAGAACGTAAGATAAAAATAATCAGAAAGGTAAGACAGAACTTGTCCTTAAGCCGATTATGGATTATCATATGGGGATACGATACACTATGATATGTCATAGAGACTTAGCTATATGAGCTTCGTAATTCTATGTAGTTCGAGAGTGCAGCTCCAAGCTTTTAGTGGAGTAGCGTTGAAGTTGATAATTATGAAATGTATATCTAGGATATTGGGTTTCATAATTATCAGGAGCTTGAACTATATAGGTCCATATGGTCCCCTTTGCTAGCTCACAACATCCTGTAACGATACGGCAGTGCTTTTTCAATAATTAGTGACTTATGTCGGAATTATCAGATTGGTTAAAATTTAGAAGAATCAAATAATTCATGTCTGTTTCTTGGTTGAATTAATTTTGTAATGAAATTAATTCAAGATAAACTTGTTAAATTATTGGGATTGGATAATTCTTGTTTGTTTATCACTTGATTTAATTTTGGATAAATTAGATCAAGATAAACTTGTAGAATTATTGGGAATTGATTTATTTTCTTATAGATTATCTAGATAAAGTTGTTTTGATCAGAGATAACTTTTCTATTGGGTTATTTGAATTAAAACTGAGACTTTATCCTATAGAATCTCGGGTGAAAAATAAAAGATTCGTGAGATTTTTTTATTCGACAGTTCGGCCTACCGATGGACGTGTTCGGCCTGCCGATGGGACCTGTTTGGCCTATTGATCAGGTAGTTCGGCCTATCAATCAGCAAAGGATAAGATCACGTATTTCCACATAGATCTTATCAGATATTGATCCCAATTTGATTCTGATCCAAATTTTGAGATCTAATCTGATGAGGACTGACCCTAGGACCAGCCTCTATAAATAGGGAGTGATTCTCACAGGTTACTTAGATCAATAGAGAGATTAACAGTGATACTCTGTTAAGTGAGAATCTGAAAAACTCCCTGAGAGCTTTTATTCACAAATCATGAACACTTGCTTTGGGTTCTCTCGATTGGTTGGAAGGAGAGTCACCAGTGGAAGAGCTGTACGTGTGAGCCCATACTCACTCTGGTCGTGGATAGAGAATAGCAAAGAAGACCAATTGATTGAGGCTCTTGTAGAACGTTATTTCTCTTCACAGATTGCAGGAGGTTCTTTAGCATACAAAGGTTAGTAAGATCTAGTTAATTTATGCATATAGCATGTCAAACTTGTGTTTTGGAAATTACTCTGATGAAAATTTTTTAAAAAATTATGCTACGCACTATTTATCCAACAACTCAACTCAACAAAACCCAAATAGACGCGCTTGACCGCCCTCCAAACATTCCAAGGGTGTTTTGGTGAGGGGACATTAAGCCTCGGATCCTCACCAAGTCGATTCTTGTGCAGTGCATTCCGAGACTTTGACCCATGGAAGCGTCATCACCTCCCCCTATCTTACCTTTTAGGGCATTCGTGCCAAAAGACGTAATCATCGCCCTCTTCACGTTTGACCATTACTCTATATTTATTCATTATTTATAGAGTTAGTTTTTCCTAACCATGCTTTCCAATTTACAACAACATATGTCAAATCAATATATTCCTTGTTGTACAATACAGGACGAATTCATGTCATATTTTCATATGTGATACTCATATAATAACAGTTCAACATATATATATATATATATATCTTGCAGTAAAACAACCAATTTTAATTCAATAAAAACTCACAAAAGATGAATAATAGAATCCCTACCTCTTTGCAAATTACTATACTGATAACTTCCAGCTCACCATATAAGCTCCAAGTACTCCGTCATCCTATGATGTATAAAATAACTATACTTTAACTAAATTCCTAACCCATAATCATACCAATTTACCATTTATTCTTATTAATGTGCCGTAATCATTTATTTGAAATCCTCGGTACATTTTGTAACACAAAACAGTGTAAAACAAGTATATTTAAAATGCCTGATTGGCCTACCGATCAACTATTTATGGCCTTCTGAACGAAACTACTATTTTTGGACTCTTTGCCGGCTTACCCATTACTGTTCATCGACATGTCGATACTGTTCATCGGCATGTTGATACTGTTTATCGGCCTGCCGAACTGAACACTGTTCGGCATGTCGAACCGGCCGACGGATTCGGTTTTGATTGAAAAGATCGGCCTGTCGACAAAACAACTTTTGAGAATTCCAGTTTCCATTTTCAAAGTTTTCAAACTTTAAAACTTAATCCGATCCTTTTTAATAATTTTTAGGGTTTAGAAAATGCAAAAAAACCATGGATTAACACATTTAAACACATATAGATCATTCTTTCAAAATTTTCATGCTCAACAAATAAATTTAATCCAAAAATCAAAACTTTTCAAAACTAGCTCAAAAACTCATTTTAAACAAAGATCTATGTAAATCAAGCTTCAAAAATGTTGTATAATTACCCACAAACATCAAGAACACATTTCTCTCAATTTTTATAGCAAAATACAACCTAGAACCAAAATTAAAGTTTTGGAAACCTAACCTCAAAAACTTATCTTAAATCCGTGATTTTGATCTTGAAAATGTTTAAGCCTTTTCGATCTTGGGTTTGTGAGTGATTATCTGTGGTTTCTATGAAAGGACAGCTTGAGGTTTCCTTTGATTCTCTCTGATTTATCTCATCGTGGAAGAAGAAATGAAGAAGAAGAAAGGACCCAAAAAAAAGATGAAAGAAATCAAAGAAGCAGGGAGAGATGTGAAAGAAAGTGAGAGAAAATTAATTAATCTGAATTAAAAAGGTTAAATGAATGATTGTGAAATAGGTGAGAATAAGTCTCCTCTAGAGACTTTTAGCTCAAATAATGCCAAATAGCATTTTCGTAATTAATTAAAAATTTCAAGGACATTTTGATAAATATACTAAATAAGTATAGGAAGGTTTGGAAAATTCTAAAAATAAGTAGAAATAGATATTGTGAAATAGATTTTAAATGAAACAAATTTTTAATTGGCACACTAATAATTAATTTTATTATCTTAGTATCCGCTAGAAAAATAATAGGTGTCACACGTCTACCGCCACCCCTAGCCCTTCGACCGTCTAGAACAAGGCTCGTCGCTTGGTCTAAGGTCAGATTACGCCAAAGGTTGCGAATCGTTGCGATTCTTTGCGACCCCATGCGATAGAGGTCTCTATAAGGGCACGGTCTGTCATCACCACCCATGTAGAGGGGAGACGTTGAGGTCACGCTTTCATCGTGCCTATGTTCATCGTGGTCACAATTCAGTTGAGCTTGTGTTCGCTGAGGTTGCGATTCCGCCGATGGCGGCACTTGGACCCCTTCGCTTCCACAGCTGATGGGCTGAGTTACATAACTTTGCTTTGTTTTTTTTTTTTTTTTTTTAAGTTTTGTTATTATTTTTACAATTATTGTGTTAAAAAGATCAAATGTAGTCAAGTCTACTGTTATTTTTAGATAGATAAAATCTTGGACCGTTGATTTTTCAAACGCTGCTGCATTTTATTGCTTTATTGTAATGCTATAGCATTCAATGTCTATAACCGCTTCTTACACCAAAGTTCATGCACCTTATCTTTGTGATTTTGTACTTTTACCTAATAATGGCCCTACCTGTTTTTGATCAATATGTTGCAAACATTATTTAAAGACAATTGTTTTTCTCCTTTAAATTTTGGTATTGAAAAAATTCTCTAGCCACTGTAAAAAATATAGCCAAGCCTTAAAATTCCTACCAACTACAAAATCATATAAGGGCATGATTTAGCACTTATGTATCTTGGAAATTGAAAATACATCTGTACGAAAGGTGTTTGGTATTCTCAGTTTCAACCAAAACTTTTGACTTTTTGTTGGTACACTGTAAAGCCTTTACATGTTACACTGTTAAAAAAATAAGTTACAGTGATTGGTTTGAACCAATACTCCCAAACACCTTACTAATTTGAACTTAACAAAACAATTAAATTGAAAAAAAAAACTGGTTTTGATAAGCTCTGGCTTAAAAATATATTACGAGAGGGGGGTAATTATACTTGCAAAATAATAATTAAAAAAGACTGATTAAAAAATAACTTCATATTGTTCGAACTTAAGGACGGATTGATCAGTCTTTCTTAATATAGCTATTATGTATAAAATGAACGACATTTGACAATTTTTTTAAATAATAATAATAACTATATTCATTTAATAACTATATTCAATTATATATTCTAGAAACTAAAATGCAGAAGGCCAAATTCCATTTGAGTTGGAAAACTATGTTCCATCATTCTCTCGTAAGAAGCAAAAGAATATTAATTTCTTGTGAAAATTTTGTGGCCAAAAGCCTAAGGTGGTGTTTGGCGGTAGTGGTTCACACCACTTTCTTAGTTATAAATAGTGTAAAGCTCTCACATGCTACAATAATAATAAAAAAATTCTAAAGCTCTCAGATGTTATGGTAAAAACAATTCTAACCAACGATTCTAACCACCCTGCCAAACACCCTATAACTCTAAATAATTCTTATTATTGTAAAATTTTGTGGCCAATAGCCTAACTCTTAAAAAATATAGTTGTGGTTTTAATGATTATATTTTTTTATAAATCTTATTGTCATCAGCTGTTTAGTAGAATTCAAATAGGTTTATCAAAATAAATAGTTAACCAAAAAAATTATAATGATTAATAAGATTGAATTTTTATCATGCCGTACCATCAATTATTAAAATATACTTTTATTGAAAAATGCCTATATACATGTTTGAAAAGGTTAACCTCAATACATGACACATGCATATTATATATATATATATATATATATATGCATGCATGCTTACAAAATATTTTTCAACAGTGATTTCCTTAAAAACATGATTTCTTAACATTTTTAGGGAATAATTTCTTAAGCTTTTAATGTATAATATTCTTTTAATTATTCGAGCTATTTTTTCTAATTTCTTTAATGAAAATTTCCACATAAGTTATTAAAAAAAAAAAGCGATTCCAAAATTTTATTTTTACGCTATTTTTTTTGAAATAATGTTTTTACGCTCTTGCGTGTGTATATTATCTACTAAAAAATAATAGATAATTTATTTTTGGTGACTCAAATAATAATAGATTATTGGGTGTGTGTATATGCATGATTGTATTTTTTGAAGTTTGACAGCAAAAATTATCTTATCTTTTTTTAACATTAAAAATTACCTTATTAAGAAAAAAAGGGTAAAAATTACCTTATTTTATGAAAAAAAATTATTGTAAAATCAAATGTCACAAAAATTAATTTTTTAAGAAAAAGGGTAAAAGTATATGGTAATAAACTTCCTTGCCCCTTAAAAAAAATGGCTGCAATTGTGGGTATAGTGAGGAGGTAAAACTATACCGCATATGTGACTCTATTATAAGATGTGAGGATTCAAATTCCTAGCTAAATTAATTTTAAAAAAACTATCTCTTGTTTTATTTTTTTCCCTCCTAACTCTTACCCTATAATCTTCCAAAAATTTCGTGGCAATCCAACCGTAAAAAACTTATACAAAAGAATTATTCTTTAAAATAAAAAGAACTTATACAAAATAAAATACCTCAAAAAAAGAAATAAAAAAAAAAGAAGAAAATCATAAAAGATGTACTTGGACATGAATTTTACTTTCTGAAAAAAGCCGGCTTATATATAAATGGAAAGAGTTTCCAAGTTTTCACTTTGCATTCTATGCATGTCTGAAGTCGGAACCGCCTTCTCTGTTCCTTTTTTCTCCTCTCTGCCAAATTCCCCATCTCTCTTTACTCTCTCTCTCTCATCGAATAGTACCCACAAAACCCAATCCCAAAAACAAATTGAAAAAATAAAGAAAAATTTGAAAAATGTCGTCTCCGAGCAAACGCCGCGAGGTGGATTTGATGAAACTGTAAATAATATTCTCCGAATGAATTTTCTTATCTACTTATTACTGGCATCCTTTTTTGCAATTTTTTTTTTCGTGTTGATTTTTATTATTATTATTTTTTTTTGGGTGTAAATTAGGATGATGAGCGATTACAAGGTGGAGATGATCAACGATGGCATGCAAGAGTTTTATGTGGATTTTCATGGACCAAAAGAGAGTATATCATTTATATATAAACACCCATTTCTGGTTTTTTTTTTTTTTAATCTGTATTTGTTTTTGAGTAAGTTTGAGCTTATTGGATTTTGGGTTTTGCTCTAACTTGGACATGCATAGAGTTAAAATTTTCTCACTGTGTATTCCTTTAGATGCGAAGAGCCCTTTTTTTCTGGTGGATATTGGTCTTGACTTATTTTTGTAGTCTATATTTTAGTCCTTTTGAATTTTGCAAAAAGTATTTTCTCTTTCTCAAATATGTTTTGGGGCTTGATTTTTTCAGATTACTTGCTTCATTTGCTCAGTGCTACTGTTCTGATTGTTCATAGTTGGGTTGCAATTTTGTTCTCTACTTTTTGCCTTTTGAAATTGCCATAAAAAAGTAATTATGCTTATGGAAAAATTAGAATAATGGAGATTTGTATTTTATTTTCTATTTTTTTTTTTTTTTTTGGGAACATGTTCAGGTCCTTATGAGGGAGGTGTGTGGAGGATAAGGGTGGAGCTCCCAGATGCTTATCCTTACAAGTCTCCATCTATTGGCTTTATCAACAAAATCTACCATCCAAATGTTGATGAAATGTGAGTTGGAAAATGTTGAACTTTCGGTATTTTGCCTTTTTTGTGTAAATTTTAGAATTTGTGTATGAATTTAGTTTTCAAGTGTGGGTAATTTGGAGTTTTTGGATGAGTTCCAGGTCTGGCTCAGTTTGCTTAGATGTTATCAACCAGACTTGGAGCCCTATGTTTGGTAGGCTTATTCATTTTCATTTTTATTTTTCTTCTGCTATTTTAGATTTTCTTTTGGTTGGTTGGGAGGTTTTTGGATAAATTACTATTATTGAAGTTTCTTGTGCTCCATGATATTTGTCTTCGCTTATGAAATGGAGGGGTTCTGATTGTTCCATTTTGAATTTTGTTTTAGACTTGGTGAATGTATTTGAAGTATTTCTTCCTCAACTCCTTTTGTACCCGAATCCGTCTGATCCATTGAATGGAGAAGCAGCTGCTCTCATGATGCGCGATCGTACTGCGTATGAACAAAGAGTAAAAGGTAGTAATTTTTTCGTAACTTGTTGCAACCTTTTGTACATGCTAATCCCTGCTACACCTTTTTAGTGTTACATTTTCTATTAGTTTCATACTCAAAGCTACATTATCAGATGCCACTTCTGTTGGATTTTAGATGTAAGATTCTTACTTCACTACTATTCGTTTGTCTGGAGGTTTTTGAGCTCTTAATTTTGTGAAATACATTTCATGCTGTCTAATTATGTTCAGCCTTAATCGAACAAAGCCATCGTTACTTCAGCATTGTTGCCAGTGTATTTACTTTCCATGTTTAGTACTAAAATCACTTGTGTTTTTGTTCGGCCTTTACGCGTTTTACCTTGAACTATGTCTTGGGCGGTCAAGCCACCCCTTTGATTTTTCAAGTCGGAGTTTAACCCCTTGTGCTTTGTTGTTCTAATCTTCGTAATAAAAACTACTAAAGTTTCAGAAACTTAGAAATTTGACATCCATTCTAAATTGGGCCCTCGATATGTTAAGACTTCGGTTTCTCTTTTTCATCTTCAATTCATACACGTCCAATATAAGTCAGTCTTCGTCCGTTGGATTGGTGAAAACCCCCTACTTCATGTTTTCCTCTATTTTGCTTGGCGTCCAATTGCTTTGGACTTCCGTTTTCCGATGCTATAGAAGAAGTTGCTGACAATTGTGTGTTAATAATTCTTGAAAACAGAGTATCGTGAGAAACATGCCAAGTCGGAAGACATAGGGGCGGCCGAGGAGGAGAAGTCTAGCGATGAGGAGGTGAGTGAAGATGAATATGCATCTAGTGATGAGGAGATGGCCGGAAAGGTTGATCCTTAGCTGCAAAAAGAAATGTTGAAAATCATTTTTACTTGTATGTCTGTCTGTCTTGTACGTGATATATTCTGCTCCTGGAAAATGAATCCCAGGAAAACTGAAGGCTTGTGGATTATAAAAAATCCTTGCCTTCCCCCTTTTATCTCGTTTATTTTCCATTGTGGTTGTGTAAGTTAATCAAACTATACTTAGAGTTTGAAATATTCTTTTACGGTTTGAACTATATAACATCTCATTTTTGCTCTTAGCTGCTGCTGCTTCTTGCTCACAGGACACAAGCACACAATACATATACACGTACACACATAGATGACTATAACGTGTTGGAAGGAGACAACTTTTTCTTATATATATATATATATATATATATATATATATATTATATATAAAGAAGGTAGACTTGGTGAAATTGAAACCAAATGGCCAAAGCTGAATCACGTGATAAAGGTGATTGAGGACTTAGAGATAGTCATTTCTTTGTTTCAATCAGTTGGGATGAGTTTTCAATTCTAATTAGCACTCTTGGGAATTCAGTTGCTTGTAATTCATAACATCTTTAGAGGTCAATTGCCCTTTTTTTTTTTTAGGGTGTGAAGTCAAGTGCTTGGGTGTAAAGCAAAATGTGAACTTTTCACCACCTACGTATGAATAAGGTTCTTAACTTGAGAAGAATAAAACTCCTAATCCAAAGATCACTTCTTGTTTGGTTTTACACAATGCTCGGAATACTTATAGAACATAAAACTAAGTGTTTGGAAACCAAAGTTTTAATTGATACACTGTAAAACTCTTATATGCTACTAATGATGAAAATAATGATACTTCACCTTTATAGAAAATTTGAGAAAAATATCAACATCGATGAAAAATTTGAAAAAAATGACAAAATTGCAGAAATTTTATGTTAAACATATCTCTAATACTTTAAGATATAATATACATTAAAAAGAAGCATAAATAAGCTTGGATTTTATAATAAACATTATATACATATTAGATTTATCAATACTAAAAGGTAGTTCTGTGAGGCTCAAACATAGTTGAGTTTTATCTTACTTCAAATAATATTGGTGCTATCACATGTTATTTGAGTAATGTGAATTATGAATATGCCATATGTAGGTTTGTTGATTTCTTCGCACAGTATTTTCATGGATGGAAAACTATGAATTCTCTAATTGTTTGCTTGAGACGGTGATGGTATGTTCGGATGAGGATAATGGAAATTCTATATCATAGTTTTTGAAGTCTAATTGCATATGAATAATAAGCATGAGGAGCCACATTGGTGGAGATGTTATAATTGGATCATAAATTTATAAATTGTAAACTCATGGAAATATATTTTATCCAGTGTTCAGCATTTTTAATGTTTCCCGCTCTCTCCTTGTAAAGTCATAGGACAAAGTTCATTCACTAAAAGTGAAATACCGATAGATTATATAAAGAGAAAAAATCAATTAAATTTTATAATTTTCGACATTATCAAAATTTTGTCGATATGTACTAAAAATTTATACAAAATACACTACAAAATTTTTTATGTTGATATTTTCATCGAAATTACCAATACTTTTGATTTTTTTTTGATATTTTACTGAAATCAATAATACAGTAGAAAGATATTTCGGTACTTTAAAATTTTTGAAATTTCCACCGAAATTTAACTGAAAGTTTCATCCTTGTATGCTACAGTGTAAAGTAAAAGTGTAGTATAGGCATTGTGTAAAACAAAAGTACATTATAGAGTAAAACTTTCACATGATACAGTGTTTAAGTTCTAACTGAAAGTTTCATCCTTGTATGCTACAATGTAAAGTAAAAGTATAGTATAGGCATTGTGTAAAACAAAAGTACATTATAGAGTAAAACTTTCACATGATATAGTGTTTAAGTTCTAACTTCAAGTTTTAAATCTTCTCTCAAACATTCTATTAAGCTGTTTGAAAAAGCGATTCTAACCATTAGTTATAATTGTGAATATTATAAAGCTCTCACATGTTATAATAAAAATTTACAATTTTTAAACTAAAACTGTTAGTTTCAATCGTTCCTTTAAACAACTTATATAAGTTATCGTATGGTATCTATGACCAAATTGTTCTGCCAAAAAAGAAGACATTTTTAAATTTCGACATTAATTTTAGTAATAACAAGCCCCTATAGCTCAGTGGTAGAGCGTCAGTCTTGTAAACTGAAGGTCCGTAGTTCGATCCTGCGTGGGGGCAATAAAATTTTGCTGCTATATTTTAAGATTTTCATTACGTGTTTTTCACCATTCTTGTGGGCCCACAAGCAACGTCTATCATTGGCATCGTTTTGCCGGAAATTTTGACCTGTGCAATCCTTGGACTTGAATGGCCTCATCATGCGAGAATCTCACTTTTTACTTTCCACGTGGCAGTAAATCAATGGCGATAGATACCAGCCATGGTCTGGTACGGTAGATCATAATTGATCTGGTGACTGGCAGAAGTGAAAATCAGTCACATCTTGAGATAAATAGTTTTGCAGATGGAAATGATAACATTTTGGACCATGAAGCCCCGGAGTTCACCCACTAACTTATGGCAAATTAGACCAATACTACAACCTGCTTCTAGATGTCTCAATTTGGGGTCAATGCTTTTGGACGTGTCAATTTGAGCTGTTTGATCCGCCCTACACAAGCCAAAATGGGGTCGATCTAGCCTGATTAATGAAGGGGAGGCTCAACCCAACCCAAAGCTACATGAGTCTAGCCTGCCGCCGAAAGTTTTATAAGAAAATTTTAAAAAATAAATAAATAAAATTAAACCACCTCAGCCCAGTTTATTTGGGTGTAAATCTTGGGTCTCAGTCTAGCTTGAGGCTTGAGCTATTGGTAGGCTGCTACTAATAAATAATAAATCTTAGTTAAAAAATACATTATATGTTATATTAAGACCTTTAATTTTATAAATATTAGAGGTTTAACCTAATAAAAATGAAATTTTTAGCAAATTATGGCTTGTTATAGACTAGCCTTCTAGTTCATATACTTTACATTTGATACATTGGTTCAAATTTTAGTGTAAAACTCTTAGGATTTACAATATAAAACAAAAAAAATCATGGCGTAAAGTTCTCATTACAGTATTTGAATTTATTTTTTCAATCTAAACTGATTTGTCAAACATTATAATTTTGATTTGTACTCAAAAAAAGGATAAAATTTTAAAAAACACGAAAAAAAAAAAGAGTTTTTTTATTTCAGATTTTTCTGCCAATCAGGGCACAGTTCTGGTCAAATATGGAACTGGGGACTGTTTGTTGTTGGATTCGTAAGTACCAGACAAATGAAGTCATTTCAGACACTGCGTCAACCATCCGATCGTTAGTTGTTACTGTTGAGGTTGATGATTATTCCAAAAAATGAATTTTTAAATTCTGCGCTTTCTTAATTGGATAATTCTGCCGTTGGAGCATGAAAAATAAAAAAAAAAAACCTATAAAATAGATCGCATTAGAAAGGATTATACTAAATTAAACACAAAAATGATATTTTGACGGAGGTCGATAACAGTAACGGTTAATAATTGTATTTATTAAAAAATATATATATTTTCATGACCTTGTCAATAATGTGTGTTTTTAAATGGTTAAATATTTTTAAAATTATTTTTTTTTAGATATGATAGCTGGAAGACATTTAGTTGTTACGGGTTACTTTTTCAATACAATAAAAGAAATTTTAATATTTTCTTTGTGTACCATTCTTACAAATTTTGAAAAAAACTGGTTCAATTGAAAAGTTCAATGGTAAAGCACCTTACCATCTATGCATACCAGCAGGGAGGGGAAAAAACAAAAGGAAAAAAATATTGCTAACTCAAACAAAGCTGTAGCATATGAACCTGAAAGGTTTAACTCAGATAACTTCCAAGCAACTTGATGCCTCAGAAATTTCACCTGCAACACATATTTCTCTTCTGCTTTTATATCCAAGTTGAAAACCATAGTTGAGCAGTAACAGATCATGATTTTTAAGTGTTTGTTAAACAAGAGAGTGAAACTAAAAATTAAAAAAAAAAAAAGAGCTTTGCCAAGATCAGGCACAAACATGTAATGATTTGGCACAACAGAAGAAACTGGGCACAGATGGAAAATCTGTTTCTAAGAGACAAAAATGGTATAAACAGAATCCCTCTGAAAAATGGTATACATTTGTTTTATTTTGCTATTACCTTTTCGTAGGTGAGTTTAAAAAAAAAAAAAAAAAGGAAGTTGCTGCTTACAAAGGAAACTAGAGAATCTATAGTGAAGTATGATTTTGAATGTTGGCAAGTAGCCTTGTGATCTTGGCGAGAGTTTCGCGGGCAGAAACGGTGTCTGGATGATCTTCACCGCAGATCGAAGTCCTAATGAATATCGCCTTTCGTACTAGATCGTCCCCGATGTCGAATTGTCCCCCTCTTAGCATTAGTTTGGCCCGAGTCTCCAGCACTTGTGGCTCTCAACAATGCTAGCTCCTGCCAAAGGCAAGGATTTAGCTGAGCATTAGTTTGGATTGGCCTCCAACAAAGCGACTTGTCCAACCACTTCTCGACCGGGGCAACAAATGCTTGCTCTGCTGCTTCCAAGGCGTTGGTGCATAGGCGCAAGAGTTCGAGAGCAGTGCTGCAGCGAGAGAACATGATAAAAGAGCGGATTGCGAGAGGCAAGACAAGTTCCTTCGCTAGGTACAATAAATCCAAGACCTTGACCTCAACAACCACGGGGTCATGGCCAAATCCAAACAACAAGAAACACGCAGCCCAAATGTGCTCTGAGTGTTGAGGTATTGATCCGCGGCTAATGACAGCTTGAACCATGGCTTGTGGGACTCCGTTCACTGCTCTCTTCCGGGCATAAAGTTTTATGAGCCCGTTGATGTGTATGCAGCCTTGCTTGGTGCTGTTCCTAGCAATGTTGAATCTCAGCAGCATGGAAGATGCTTCCGCTTCTGATCTTTTGGTGTATGACGAAGCCAGACCCCAGGTTACAGAATGCAACATCCTTCTCCATAGGCGGGATCTTCGGTGCTTTTCAGGGATTTTGTGCGCGGCTTGGGCAAGGAGGGAAACTGGGATTGCAGCCGGAGCAAACCAACCGCTTGCCTGCACCATTCTGGTGGCCAAGCTCCTTGGTCCATCTGCGTGATCGAATATCGAAAAACACACCTCGAAAAGCTGCAAAAGGAAAGTGTTCCGCCTCAATGAATTAGTGTCTCTACCGTTCCAAGAGAACTCCTTCAATGGCATTCTGTTCGTGGTGTCCAATAGTCGACTTGGAGTTATAGGGAGCTCCGACAATATAGCTCCCACAATCGCCAGCCCCAAAGTCGACCTGCCTACTTTTTCCTCGATGGCCCTCAAAGCATCAATTTCTGTAATGGGGTAGTCCTTCACGCTTCCCTGCATTAGCATCATCGCCTCAACTCCAGATAAGAACGAGAGCTTCAAAGGCTCCAAGTTTATCACGCGAGGAAGGCGCGTCGATATGATAACGTGCGTCTCTCCGCCAAAACGGGGAAGAAGATCCATTACAAGCTTGTGATCCCACCAATCCTTTTCGCTGTCCAAATTGTCGATGATAACCAAAAACGGTATGTTTCTCATAAGCTCTTTTCGGATTCTGGATATGGCGGAGTCTTCCTGCTCTTCAAAGCTTCTAATCCTGCTTTTCTCCGAGCAATTCTCAAGCCCCACATCGACCTCTAGAAAGGACCAGAGATTCAAATAGTTCTGCCTAATGTACCTATTCTCACCTCCCACCCACAAGACCATCTTGTATCTTTGGTGATATCTGTATGCAAATTCCAAAAGAAGTTCCGTCTTGCCAATTCCTGAGTCTCCCGAAACACATGCGATCCCTTTCCCGTACAAAATCTTAGCCGATCTTTTCCTCCTCGGGTATCTTCCACTGCTTTTCACCCTTGGTTGCTGCTGTGGTCTTTGAGGAACATCCGTGCTTTGCATTTCAATCTCCTTTTCCGACTCTTTCCACACAACCGGTTCTTTCCCCTTTCTTTTGCTCTCAAGTTGTCGCTCCCTCCTCCTTTCCTCAAAAGTCCCGCTCTTACCCCAGCCAATTGTCAAGTGTTTCCGCCTCGGTCTAGCCTTGAGCTCGAAATAATCTCTCTCTGAATCTCCTGTGACATCTCCGAAAAGTATGAATTCCAATTCAGATAGTTCCTTCTTCCTACCAATGAAATTCTCGTTTCGAGGGAAAGGGAACTCCTCTTTATCCACTTTCTCCCTCCATTTCATCAATCGCTCCACAACACTTCTCCTCCCTAGTTTCATGGCTAACAATGTGACAGCCCTCAATATGCAATCTCTCCAATTACCCTCTTGAGCTTCAAGCTTCCACTCGTCAACCCGAGAAAGACCGTGAACGGCTTCTCTCCATTCCTTCTCCACTCCACCATACAAAATCCACAATTCTCCTCCATGTTTCTCCCACAACTCTCCTCTCTTCTCAACTATATCCCTCACCAGGCAATCTTCGGGATTGAGATCGAAAAATATTGGGACCAAATTCTTCTTGGCTGAAAATAGTCGAAGCTCCTCAATTGTAAATGGATTTCTGAAAGACTTGCTTGTGATGATTACAACCCCAAAAGAAGAAACATCCATAGCCCGCTCAACAACTCCGTGTTTGTGAGAGTTCCTAAGCCGGGCTCGGTCTGATACAAAACAACTCATGCCTTGAACCTCCAACTCAGCGCGCAGCCAGTTAACAAACCTAAGCAAAGAGGACTTTCTCCCGTGAAGGCCTATGAAGACATCACAGCTCCTCATTCTGTTTGAGGAAAGCGAAACCGGGCCTGACAAAGATGACACTCCATAAAATTTCCCGTGTCTTTTCAGTCTTTCTCTATGCCCGGAATAGCCATTGTAACAGGCATTGCCGTAACTAGATGTTGTGCTGTTAGAAATGCCAGTCGAAGAAGATATCCGATCGAAATGCTGAAAGTTGTTGCCAGAGACACAAGCAGGCGGAGCAGGCGACATGTCTGACAGCACATACCCAACGTTTGCTAGAGATTCGGGGTCTGGGATTCCGGAACAGGAACTAAGGGGAATGCTGTCACATCGTGCATCAGA
The DNA here is from genome assembly GCA_025403435.1 of Artocarpus heterophyllus. Classification (NCBI taxonomy): domain Eukaryota; kingdom Viridiplantae; phylum Streptophyta; class Magnoliopsida; order Rosales; family Moraceae; genus Artocarpus; species Artocarpus heterophyllus. Next base: position 31,780,309 of record CM046343.1, read on the forward strand.
CCTTGTTGATTCAGATAACTGGCAGGACGGTGATCTTGGAGAGAAAAAGGGGGACTGGTTCGCTGAAAAGAATGCTGAAGAAGACGACGACATGTTCCTCAATGTGGTGGCAGGAACCAATTCAAATCTGCGGCTATCTTCCCCCATATCCACCTATTCCAATAAAAAGAATACTTCTTCCTTGATAGATCAAATTCTATACATACAATTCGTGAACCACAAAGAGCCACTCTGAAATTAAAAATACAGTTTAGTAAGTAACATAACCTTATTATTTATTCTCATTTCCATGAACAAAGATGTAACAACTGCTATTCATAAATCAAAATAAACATGGAAGCAAAAGAATTGCATAATCAAAACGAAAAACACTTCACATTTCACAAACTTCTACAGTGAAAACAATGAAATAGTAGAAAATTTTGCAACAAACAACAAGGACCAGAATTATGTGCCTTAAAACACTTCTGGAAGATTCTCAAAACGCAAGAGACAAAAATAAAAAACTCTACAAATCTGTGACGTTGATAAATGACTACAAATATGATTCCCAAACAAAAAACAAAACCGTAGAAGAAATAATGTTGTAAAATCTATATTCAAGTCATCCAAACACAGAAAAATAGACATCATATATCGACAAAAAGAAATTCCAAAGAAAAAAAAGCATAAACTTTGAGGCATTTATAGATCTAAGGGTCTCTTCAACATAAGCCTTGCTTCAACAAAAGGCCCCACATTTCAAAATAATAATAATAATAAAACAGTATTAGCCTATAGAGCAGTACACAATACCATTTCTTGGTAATTCAGATCTGAATACTTACCAGGTTTCAAATCTCAAAAATGGTGTCCTAAAATCCACCTTCAGGCTTCAAATCCAATAGCCCAGTTCTTCGAAATGAATAAAAGACACAAAAGGTTTGGGCAATCCAAAAGCTTGAGAGTTGTATCTACAGTCAGTCAAATGAAGTAAAAAAAAAAAAAAAAAAAGGCCTGCAGAGAGAGAAGAAACTAAAACTCAATCAAAAAAACAAACAACGCTTATCAAAAACACAAAGGAATAAATATCTTTAAAGACAAAAGGTCAAGCCTTTTGACCAAGAGAGAGGCAGAGACACACTGGTATCAGACTCTCTCTTCTTAAGTGTCAAATTCAACTGAACCACAAAAAAAAAAAAAAAAAAAAAAAAAAACCACATTTTGAGAAAAGGGGTGTTGAGACAATTAGAAGATTAAAAAGATTTGAAAGCAGAAAAATAAAAAATATATATATACCTTTTTTCAAAAAATAAGGAAAAAAAAAATCTATAGGAGAGGCTTTCAGATCCTCGAGCTCTCAACATTAAAGCACAGACAGCCCTCTCTGTTTTTCTCTCTCTCTCTCTCTAACTAAAACGAAATCAGTAAAAATCGGTCCTTTCTCTCTCTCTCTCTAAAAGTCGCTCTCTTTCTCACTCCAAAAGTCATAATGTGTCTGAAAGAGAGACTGAGAATTTGGTCCGGAGGCGTAGGAACACCGTTGGAGAAGGAGAGAAGAACCAAAAAAACAGAAGGAAAAAGAAAAATTGGGCCCAACGAGAAAGAAGGGATCTGACCAAAAGTATGGTTGGTAGGCTCCATATAAGCGCCTCCCCCTTTTATGTTGCAGTCAAAGTGTGAATTTCTGAAAGTAAAAAGAGACTGCTTTTCTGTCTCTGGCTTTCACTTGCCACGTTTTCATTTTCATTCTTAAGGATTTTGGATTTCTTTTTTTCTTTTTTTTTCTGTCAATCCTATGTAAGCAAAACCAATAATGTTTTCATTAATTTGTTTTATGTGGATTGTTTTCCATTCTAGACTCTAGAGCCAAACAGCTTTTTTTTTTGTTTTTTTCACTTTTTTACTCTTAGGGCTTGTGTGAAAATTCATTTAATAGGAAAAAATATGTTCTACATGGGGAAAATGAAAATTACCCGTTTGTGCTTGCAATGTAACTTCTCTTTTATACATGACTCAAATCATGATTTGGGTTTATTGGCCTTTCAAACATTTAACAAAAATTCATGACTGTTTTGTGGTTTGGTGTTATGTTACTTATGTTTATGAAGCATCTAGTTTCATCCTAAATATGATTGGGCACTTAAAGATTAGTCTATGGTTCTTAAATTAAGTAGAATGCATAATTGTCTAAGGAGTTGGTAAAATTTTGAAGAAATAGTCGAGTTTAATTGACTACATTTTGTAACACCTAATTGTTATTGTCATTAACCAAATCATACTTAATTAAGATGACCGATTTATCACTATTTTAACCAACTTCATGGTTGTGTTATAGTCAATGAAGTACGTTACCTCTGCATGAATAATATATATGTATCCAAGGTTGCTTGACAAAGATAGTTCAAACCAACTTCTTAGTTGTGAACTGTGCAAAGCTCTCATATGCTATAGTAAAAATAAAAAAATTGTTATAGTGTAAAGTTTTCACACGCTACAGTAAAAACGGTTTAACCAATACTTTTAACTATCATGTCAAACGCCCTACTTTTATATGAATATGTTTTGCCTACTTAGAATTAGTCGATTATAAATACTCTCGTGGCACCTAGAGCTACTTTAAAGCTTCCCTTCAAGGCTCTTTAAGCTTTTGACCCCTCAATTAAAAAAATAATTTAATAGCTTTCTTAATTTGCCTCTCACTCGAAATTTACTAAATTCTAAAATTTACATCGGATTTTTCTTTCAAAAATTCAACTATACTTAAGTTTTGACTTTTAAGTATATAGTTTCAAACTTACAGCTCAAATATACTGAAAGCTTCAAATTTTTAAAAATAAATTTAACTCTATTGAAAGCTTAGTTCTTTGAGGGAGAAAAAAAAGGTAGATATGCAAATAGATAAGTAAAGTAAATGAGAGTGTAACGTCTCAAAATTTAACCAAGTGTTATTAGTGTGTAACATGGTGTAATAGTGTGCCAAATTATAGTTTAACTTTAATCAAAGTATTTTGTAGTGATTTTTCTAATCAAATAAATTTTTAAATCATTTTAGCTATTTTTATTTGTAATTTTGAATAATTAGAACAAAACAATTTGTCAAATATCAAAAATGCCCGTTTTACAAAACCGTGGGCGGCCACAGTTTTCATACAGTAAAACTGCCCACTTATTTCTCTATTTATACCCTCTCTCTCTTTTTCTCTTCTCACTCTCTCGCCTCACTCTCTTTCTCTGTCTCTCACGTCTCTCTCCCTTTTTTTCTCACCGTCTCTTTCCCTCTCTTCCTCCCTCAATTTTTACTTCAAAAAAAAAAATCAAGCCCAAGCTTTAGTTTTCAGTAGATTGAAAGCTCGGGAACGTATTTAGACGATTACAACTTCGAATCAAAGCTTAAATCCGATGTTAGTTTTAAATTTTAAAACTTTTCTAAATTTTTCTAATTTCTTAGCATTTTGTAATTTAAGCTTTCCTAAGTCTAGAAGACCCTTGATTTAAGTTAGAGGAACTTAAAACAACTAGAATCTAATCTTACTTTGAAGAAAAACGGATTCGAATCAAGATTTTTTATTTTTCTCTATTTTCAAAATTTTTCAAAATTTTTTGTGCAAATATTGTTTAATTCAGTTTAAAAGTGTTTTATAATGTTTTTCTATCATCCATGATTGTTTTTCATACCTGAGAACTGAGAAAAATATGTTGAAATGAGGATTTGGGCTCGAGAAAGCCGAGAACCTGTGCCTGGAAAATTCTAGAATTTTCCAGTTTGACAGGCTGGATTCATGGGCTCGGTAGGCTTGATTCATACGTCTAGCAGGCCGACCGGATATGGTGATATTTTGTTACTTTTCACTGTTTTGAATCCCGATTGAGATTTTAACGTTATAATATGATTTTATGACTACAAATGGCACACTAGGACACCATGAGATAACTTAGTGACGTAGAATAACTTAAGCTAGAAACTGATAGACCTAGTTCATATTTAAGGTGTTCGAGGATCCGCTGAACTAATGTATAGCAGACCGAAATTTACAGTGTGGGACACCAACATAAGTATTGAGGTAAGACTTTTACCATTTTCTTTGGTAACTTGGTTTTTAAAAGATTTTGGCCTCAAAATGACTTCTTTCAAAAAATATATATATAACGTTTTCAATAAAGGATTGAAAGATGATTTATATGAATTGTTTTATAAACAATTGAATGAGGTGATTTTTATAATAAATCACATAATGAATGTAAATGAAAATACTTGGTAAAATGAGATTTTACTAATTATAGAAAGACATATATATATATATATATGCATGATGTCATATCAGAGATTGAGTCGTGTAGCGTGCGACCTTTGAGGCAGGTCCTGAAACCCAGCTGAGCCACTCCGGTAGTGTTATCTATGGTTTGTCCAGGAAAGATAAAAGACACTTACTGGACGAACTGTTTTAATAAGGCTTGTTTAAAAGGATTTATTTCCTTAACTCAGTTTTCTAATTATTTATATGAAAGGTAAATTTTATATTCAAGTTTAATTTGATATTCTGTTTTTTTTTTTTAGAATATAGTCTCACTGAGCCCTTCGATTACAATTTATTTCTTTTTAAATCTTTCCCCCTTAGACGGATTTCAGTTTAGGATCGGATAAGAGTTTGTTGACCGGATCTGCGAGCAATTGAGAGCCAATTAGGTTATTTGAATTGTAAAATCAATGCATGTAATACATTAACTTTCTCCTTTTATTTTGGACTGTGGTTGTAATTTAATATTGTCGGTACTATGTGTGCATAAATTGTGGGTCGGTGGACCCAACTTGTATTTCTTTCTTTCCTTTATTATCTTCTTATTGTTTACTTTGTTTTCTTATTTGTTTAATTATCACCTGCTTTAAAAGGATTTTAAATTATCATAATTAATTAAATTCCTTAACATGTATTTTAATTAAATTTTTACTTAATTAACTTAATTAAACCATCATATCACCTCTCATACTGCGGGGTGTGATAGAGAGACAAAAAAGTTTATAGGACACATGATTACATTAAAAATTTGTCAAAAAATTTAATTAATTCATGAAACTTGAAAAAAAAAGAAAAAGAAAAAAAAAGGGGTCCCATCATTGCTTACATCGTCACAAATGAATAAATTGTCTAAAAGCAAATGGTAAAAGTTGTGTACATTTTTGCTGCATGAGATCATGTGATCATCATTTACTGAATCATACTTGAGTTGAATCACTTTTACATGATTTGAGCAACATGATTGTTTTATGTTAAAACTGAGTTCCGTATTGTGTGTTACATAATACATTTCAAATACGCAAATTCTGCATATTTTGATTTACGTAATCTTGGCCAGGGGATAGTAAAAAAGAAAAGAAAAAAAAGAAATGATTAATAACTTCTCTAAAAGAAATAATAATAATAATAAACAATTAAATGAAGAAAAAGGAAAGTGTTTAAGTATAAAATCATAGAAAGATCTTTTTCATCTTTATAGATTGGAGTCAAACTGTAAAACTTAGTCTAGTATAATATAATTTTTATACTAAAACTTATATTTTGTAAGTAGCAGATTTTAATCTCTTGATGTTAAATAAAAGTGCTCATAATTATATCTATCTTTTACAAATAGCATATATGTATTATGAAATGCATATTTCCAAAAACTTTTTGGCTATAACATAACTATGAGTTGCAACATTTGAAATGCGTGGTTCTGAAGTTCTAACCAAATTACAATGTAAAACTCTTACATATAACAGTGATAAAAAAAGTAAACTACAATATAAATCTTTCATATACTACAATTTTTAGTTCAAAAATTTTAATTATAACCATCCCAAATACCCTATAAAGCCCAAAAAAAAAACATACAATTTATTTGCATTCTTGAGAATTGTAAATACACTGAATCTTATCTGTATAGTGGCAATTACGGTATGGCTGTCTTTACACTTCTTTGCCTAATTTTTGATCTTTTCTTTGGTATAAAGCATTGATGTAACTTAGGCTTCTTTTTGCAAGCCACTATGCATGCTTTCATTTTTCTTTGTTAAAAAGTGCCTTTCTTTCTTCTTGATTGTTGACAAATGCTTCTTCTTCTTCTTCTTTTTCTTTCACTTTTTTTTTTGGGGGGGGGCAAGAGTTGACGAGTGTTTTTATTGTATTACCCTTATCTATACCCTTTATGAGTCTAGACTATTGGGTTATAATTAATTTAAATTTCTACGTTATCGACTTTTGAATTGTTTAAAATCTGATAATTTAGTCTCAATTTTTTTAGCAGATTGGTTCATAAACTTTATACTTTTTCATAGTTTTATATCCTACATTAATATTAATAAATGATCATGAACTATTCGGCCAAAAGAATTTAGGGATTAAATTGTCATAATACTAATAGTTTAGAGACCAAAAATCACCAAAGAAAGAAAGCCAAATAATTTTAAATTAGCAAAGACTATTCCATTCACTTCTTTATGCTTTCCTCCACTAATTGAAGGACTAAGCAAAATCCAATTTGTTGAACAAACATTTGGTGAAGTTCTAATAAATCATCATTAGAATGGTTGCACTTTAGTTTTTGTTGATTTTTTTACGTTAGTGCAATTGGTAATGTAGTTAGAATTAAAATTTAGAAAGAATTTATTATAACACAAGAGAGCTTTATATTATAATTTATATTTGATTTATACTGTAGCATGTAATAGCTTTATACTGTAGCAATTGAAACTATATAGTTGAAATAATATTGACAAACAAAGCATTTTGTTATTTACTATACAATTCATTGCGTTTTATCAGTACAATATACAATTTTTATAGTGTTTGACAATAATAATTAGAACTAATTGTTTATTATTAAATAGTATAAAGTTCTTACATGTTATAATAAAAACAAAACTCTCATATATAATAATATTAAAAAAAAAGGTTAGTTTTTACCTTGCTTCCTAGATACACCATTAGTGTTGAGATTTTGTTGTTTTGTTGGATAAAATGGCCAAAGCAGCCACATTTGTCCTTGCCTCCTATATAAAGCCACACGATGGAATAATCATTGAATTGTCCCATGAAAAAGACAAGTGGTTTTATGAAAAACTGATTATTAGTTAAAACACAATGACCAATAAAAAGTCCCCAAAGACTTTCATTTAACCATATATACAACGGTCACCAAACAAAATTCATCTCTATGTCTGTGTGAAAACACAATAATATCTTTCATCTATGCTTGAGTGAAATCATTGTTTTAGTGCAAAGATATGTGTCCACCAAAAGGACACTAAAGTTGACCAAAAATCACATTTGGATTTGGCTCCTTTCAACATCAGTCCAAAACACTCTTTTGGTTCTACCTATGAGCACATGCTTCCATGTGAGATCACACACGTGGAGGGTTGTGATCTATTCTTGCCCGTAACATCTCCCTCTAATCAATGGCTCAGATTCGTACACTTGTATTATTACAGGAAAAAAAATAGAAGTTTGAAATTGGGTTGAGTACAAAACCCACGGTTACACAACACTATTGCCCCACTATTTATAGACAACTTGAGAGTACAAGTGTAAGAACCATACGAAAAATATTAAAAAACCCTTCTAGTGTTTGGTAGCTACTCCAAGCACAAAAGCTTATAACATTGAATTATTAATGCATTATATCAATATTTTTTTTGTTCTTATATTTTTTTGGCTTTAAGAAAAAACAAAAATTTGAAATGTCTACTCAATGGGTCTTTCATGTCAAATTTCAAGTTGCATGCTTTGCATCTAAAAGATGTGGGACATGGGAAACTGTCACCCATCACCATCCTAAGTTTATCCAATCAATTCAAAAACAACGGACACTTGTATGTATATATATAGCCAATTTTGTATGTATACATAGAGCCAATTAATTAGCCAAAACTTCAAGAACTAGTTTCAAGCCTTTGACCTCCTTTTATTATCTTGTTATTTTATCTCTTTCTCAATGTTGCCATTTATTATGGCCCAAAGCCAATAACTGAAAAGAAAAAAGAAAAAAAGCCCAGCAAAAAATTGGGTGATTTGGCTGGTGCAGGACCAAATGTGGGTATGCAATTTTTAATATATTTCATTATTTTCTGTTTTTAAGGCGCAAAGAATGCTTTGGAATACACCTGGAAAGTGTATTTTTGAGAACAGATAAAATGCACAGTTCTCATGACTCATAATGAGGCCCATAATCAGGAAGTTGGTTAGGTTCTTTTATTGATTTAAGCCACAACCTTGGTGGCTATCATTTTTGTTTACAAAGAAACTTCATTTAAACTAAAAAAAGTATAAACAAAGTCACTAAAGCTATTTATCAAGAACAGAAACTATTTTTGACCGGTGTTGGTTCCACCAGTTTTGGGATCAACAAAACAGATAATGAAACGCAAAGGGACAAATAACGAATGTCAAAGTCAAAAAGGAAATTTTTGCTTGACACCACTTAACATAGAATTCGACCAAGCCTCCTTGCAACGGCTCATCGATTAGCAAACCCAATGGACAAAGCTTAATTTCTCCTTAGTGGAGACAAAAACGACTCAGACTAGATACAGATCTAGCCGAATATAACTACAAATCCTGTTTCTTATGAGGGATAAATCACACAGAATAAGTCTGGAAATAGAAAATTTATCTCCATTATTACAAACAGATCAGAAACAACATACAAAAAATACAAAAAAGAGACAGAAATATCGCTGCCTTTATTGAACAAACGACGCGGCCTCCATGGCAATCCTTGGCGTTGAAGTTCGTCACCGCCAGCCACCTAGACAACCGAAGCTCCTTCTCCAGCCATTTGTCTAGTGAAGGATACTCAGACCTTTTCGTCAGCATTCCCATGGCTAGTCCAGAGCCACCACACCCCATTTACTATCGGCGGCACGAACCCGTCTGGGCCCCTCAATGTCAGCACCATATAGGAGACAACAAAGCCCGTCCAACCCACGCCCGAGCCAAACCATCAAGCTTCTCTCACGTCCGTCCAACCCAACCCATACCAGGTTGAGCACTGTGCTCCCCATGGCCGCAGCAGACGGCCCCGCCCTCTTCGGTGCCGAATATAGATCAATAGAGTTCCGCCATAACCCAGCTCTACACCTAAGCTTCGACATGCTCCGATCGCATCTCCCCTAGCTGCACGAACTCTAGCTTCGTGTAGATGGCCCATCGGCCACTCACTAGACAGAAAACAAAGACCAACAGGCCGAAGACACGCAGGCCCGCCGGCTACAACTCTTTCTCTCTCTTCCTTGCGGTCGCTATTTCTATCACTCACACTCTTCACTCAACTAACTTCTCTGGTGGCTATCATATTAAATACTTTAATTTTTTTTGCATAAGCAGGATAATAAAGTGTTAATAGCTCTGGTTTTAAATTAAATTTTTGGCCTTTTGTTTAATTGTTGGAGAAGATAATTAACTGTTCCATTTTGCAGATCTTGGTGAAAGTCCAATCATAATAGGCCACTTCATACTTGCACAAAATTGGACTGTTGCAAATATAAATTTTGTATTTGTATTGTTTGACTGATTTGAATTCAAAATTCAAATCACGTCATTAAAAAAAATCCAGGCATGACAGTCACTAATAGTATCATATTTAATTGATTTGGATTGGCCTAGGCATTGGTCTTCTATCTTTGAAACAATAATTTAATTAGATTAAGAATCGTCCTGAAATTAATGAGTTTTATATCTAGTGATTGTTTCACTAATGATCTAGTTAAACAAAATTAAATACAAAAGGATCCTCAAAAGGAACGCCTTATAACTTTTGGTCAATTTATTAGTAAACTTTTCTCTTTTTTTTTTTAAGAATAAATTTATTTGCAAAGTTCCCCTACAGAGGTAGGAAATTGATAATTAGTATTAAACAAAATTTAGGTCTAGACTCTTCTTTGACCGATGAAATTAACGAGAAAACTTCACAAGAGATGGGATCAATGTTATTTGTTGCTCTGACAAATTAAGACCAAAAGATGGTTTTACAAATTATAATTTCGTTAACGATTTTTAAGTTATAATTTGACAATGGAAAATGTGTGGAATGGCAGTTAGCTAATCACTTTTAATTGGTTGGGAAAACAATGCTTCGCATATTGAGTTGGTCTTAGTAGGATTTTCACCTAAAAAAAAGACAATTAGTGTTTTCAGAATGACACAAACTTGGATTTCCAATGTCTCTATCTTTTGTTTTAATTTGTCACCTATTAAACACACACACTTATCCCGTATATGCTAGATGCCTTTAATATTTATTAGACCATCTTCAATGTAAGTTATCTATATACATAAAAATAGTTTATTAGATCTTTAGTTTATAAAATTTATAATTTACGTTAAATTATCAACTACCCTAAATTGAAAACTCTAAAATAACAATCTCCAATCTTTTTAAAAATATCCAAATCAAAACCTCCAATTCCAAATCAGAAAATAATTGCACATCCTAATATTACATTCTTGATCTAACAAACCGATGATGCTAGGGAAAATCTGTTAGTATACTTTATCGACCTAAACATGCTTATAACAAAACTCAAAAATAGTATTTAGATCAAATGTGGAATTAAACCGGATCGAAATACGTACCTCCCGTCATTGGAATTCCCACTCTCCGGTTGTAGAAGAATGTGTTTATTTTTTAGAGTTGAGGCTCTTCTAAACCTTTCGCAATCTCTATTTGATGGTGTATTTTAAACTAAATATGAGATTGGAGGCGTAGGGAGCTTACATAGGATGCAATGTATTTATACATGCTATGCTTATCACAGAGCCGTTTGAACATGCATAGATAGGGGCAACTATTTTCTGAATGTTTTGGAATGTTACGAGATGTTTATCTCGTTCCTTAAATGATAGAAAGAACATAGACCATATATTTGCTCTATTCAAAATAGTCATTATCAATTCTTGTCATTTATCACAGTAAGAAACAAAATACATGAATCATAGTGATATGTCCTCTAAAACTGAGTATTATCTTTCATGTATCATAATACATCATGTTGTTAGAAAATAATTTTTCATGTGGGCCTACATATGTATTTAAATGTGTTGTTTAATGCTATCTTAAAGTAAAGCCTAAATTAAAGTGATATAATTAAGATAAAGTTGAAAGGCTTTATTTTTGGGTATTAAAATAATGTATGGGTTATTATTATTATTAATATTATATGTGTAGATACAATTTGTAATTTTCAGATTTTATGATGGGCAAAACTGAAAATACACTAAAATAACTAAAGTTATTTATTCTGGTTATGGTCCCCAATTCATATGTATCGTTCAATTCAGAAAGTTTACAGACATCCTACTTCTCTAAAATCCCATCTTCATTGAAGTTTCAAAAGGAATACGTATTGGATTGGAAGACAATAACCCACAACAATCCAAGATCATGAATCAAGGTACGCTTTCGCAATTTAGAATTATCCCTCTTAATGATTTAACATGAGCGATCTTGGTAGAATTTTAGTTTGATTTGGTTTCTAACACATGTTTCTTCAACACTAGCCTCTATAACTTAATGATTAAATTGTATGTTTATTCTAGGTCTAAAAATTAATAATGATATTTCTCAAAACAACTAAATGTGTACACAAAAGAAAAACAAATATGAGAAAACATCGTAGTTAGAGTTTCAATGAAGATAACATCCGTTCTTATAAGTCCCATTCTATCTACATGATCCTTAAACTTTAATGGTGGCATGTCTTTTGTCAAAGAATCAACAATCATCAATTCAGTACTAACGTGTTCAATAACTATTGTTTTCTATTTAACACGTTCCATTGGCCAAATTCTTGATGTTGATGTGTTTACTTCAATTACCACTCTTGTTGTTTTTAGCCATAAAAATACAGCTTAATTGTCACAATATATCTTCAACGACCTAGAAATCGATCCGCAACTCTAAGCCCATAAATAAAACTTTTCATCCATACACCATGCAAGGTAGTCTCAAAACAAGATACAAACTCAGCCTCTATAGTAGAAATGACAATCAAAGTCTGCTTTACGCTCCTCCAAGATACAGTTCAGCCAGCAAATATGAAAATATATCCAGATGTTAATTTCTGTGAATCAACATAGCCAGCGTAGTTTAAATTAGAGTAGCTAATCATTTCCAAACTATCAGTTCGTCTATACACAAGCATGTAATATTTGGTCACTTGAAGGTACCTCATCACCTTCTTTATAGCTCTCCAGTGGTCTGTACCTAGATTACTCTGATATCTTCTTAACATCCAATAACAAATGCAATATCAGGTCTTGTGCAGACATGAGCATACATCAGGCTTCCTACAGCAGAAGCATAAGGAATGTTCTTCATTTGTTCCCTCTCAAGATCATTCTTCAGGCACTAGTTCTTCATTTGTTTCCTCTCAAGATCATTCTTCGGGCACTGGTTCAAATTGAACCTGTCACCCTTTACAATGAGAGCTATACTTGGTAAACAGCTTTTCATTCAAAATCTCTTTAAAACCTTATTAAAATAGGTATATTGAGACAAACCTAAAATACCTCAAAACCTATATCTATGTATTTTAATACCAATGATATAAGATGCATCTCTCATATCTTTCATATCAAAGTTTTCAGAGAGAAATTGTTTCACCTCATGTGGTTGCCCTTATCATTGATTACAAGTAAAATGTCATCCACATACAAAAGAAGGAAACAAATCTTACTTCCACTAACCTTCTGGTATATACAATGATCTATAATATTATCTTTTAAACATTTCTCAATCACTGTTTGATGGTGTATTTTAAACTGAGTATGAGATTGTAGGCTTATGTGGAACTTATAAAGGATGCACTGTATTTATACATGCTCTGCCCATCATAAAGCCATTTGAACGTGCATAGATAGTGGGCACCTATTAATAGAACGTTTTAATACGTTACGAGATATTTATTTCGTTTCTAAAATGATGGAATGAACATGGACCATATATTTCTCTATTCAACACATTCGCTACCGATTCTTAAGGTAACAAAATCCAACAAAATCGCCATTGGTCGTTACTAAAAGCTACAAAGATGGTGATAAGAGTGATGTTAGAGACTTTATGAAATTATACAAGCCCTTTTTTTTTTTTTTTTTTTTATGTGGTCACAATTTCATCGTGTTTTGGAGAGTTATCAAAAACTTGACAGCAAGATCAATTCGTCCTTTACGACCATATCAAAAATAGTCAACAAAAGACATAATAGGTGGTAAAATCTTGTTATTCAATTTTTTGATATTAGAATATGCTATTATTTTTCTTTCTCTAAAAAATATGCTATTTAGGTTTACAGTTAACTGTGTATTTGTTCGTTACTGGGAATAGAAGGGGACTAAAGAAGAATGTTCACAAGTCGTGACATTTCTACATAAATCCATAAATAACTAGAGATAGAGTCGACTAAAGGTCTGGAGGGGGTTTGAGCCCTTCGGTGCCAATTGACCCTTTACATGTTTTTGATAATTATTATTCTACCCTCTTTTTTATTTTTGTTTTTATTTCATATGCCATCCAATAATGTTTTTAATATTTCGTTTACACCCCTGATTTGATATAAAAAGGATTACTTTGCCCCTTAAAAGTATCCAATTTTAAATTTTATACACAGTTGCGGAGCCAAAAAAATATCTTCATTGTGGGCACTATTAAAAGGTTAGAATTAAAGTTTATATTTTAAGGATACAAATATGTGTTTCAAATGTTGAAATGGGGCACGGTTATAACTTTTCTTATAAAAGTAGGATCACAGTTAAAATAAGTAGAGACAATTAAAATTTTACACAAAATTAGAGGTAAATTTTTTTTTTAAAAAATATGAGTAGAAGTACGTGTCCTACTCACTTTCATGTATCTCCGCTATTGTTTAAGCATGGTATATTAAAAAAAATTCCTTCACACTTTTGATTTCTTGCTTCTAATTGTACCAGGTTATATACACACACACACATATGCTAACTTATATCCATCATTTTAAATTTAGAACTCAAATAAACAAAAACCAGGACACAATATTACGTGCCTTGTATTCGGAGGAAAGAAAAAAAAAAAAACTATGTAGATCAATAGAAAAACAAAATTAATGGACAATTAGTAATAGAAAAGGAACGACTTTGAGATTTTTAGAATTTCTTACGCTATTGATTTATTATAATTTTTTTGACTCTAATAAAGCCTCCCTCAACTAATTATCTAGCTTCATCATTGTAAATAGTTATAATTGCCAACCATTCCTTAAAATTAGTTATACAAATTGATAACTGCCAACATAAGGGTACATTTGAGGCAATATTTATCTCAATAACCATAAAATAGACAGATTGACAATATTTTTGAATCAAAAATTGATTGAGCATGTTTTACACAAGGATCCTAAAAGTGGTTATTTTATGTAATTATTTCTTATTTTTATTCTCCCCTAGTGCTAATTTCCCTCTTCTTGCAAAAAAAAAAAAAAGCATTTGAATTTTTAGACTGAAAGCAAAATTTTGGTAGTGAAGTTGAAATATTACAAGATTTTCAAAACATTTCAGAAGTAGCAAAAATAAAAGTCTTTAAATTTTTACTTCGTAATTTCATAATATAAACGCAACAATCACTATGATAATAGTTACAATATATCTTGTATTCTTAAAATATTCTGGAAATTTTGTTAAATTTCAATTGGATTATGATAAATTTGCCATGAAGTGTACTGTCCATTTGAGACTATAGTTTGAACTAACCAATTGGAATTATCCATAAAATAAAACTCTTAACAACTATAATATAAAATAAAAAACAGCTATAATATAAACTCTATAGCCTATACTATAGTGTTTGAAAAAAAATTTTCAAACCATTTTTGTTTTAAACTCTTCTCTCAAACCCAATAAATTGGGCCCAAACAGAGTGAACCTTATAGTTGGCCCCACTTTTCTAAGGAAGCTGAGGTAACTTGGAGTCAAGTAGACGCAAGGAGGTAAAGGCCCATTTTAAGGTTTTAGTCAGGCCCACAATTTTAATAATTAACTTCGTACTGACTAGTGCTTAAAATGTGGGCCACCCTTTTCTATTACATGACAGACGGCAAAGTATCATTGGATGATGACGCACTAAATAATAAAATAATTAATCCTAAAAAAAAAATTAATTAATCCATTTCTGCCAAAATTAAAAAAAAAACTTTTTAAAACTAAAATTTCCTCAAAATCCTCCAATAGGGAATTCAAAAACAACTTTTTTTTTCTTAAATTTTTTTATCAACTTCTCAAATTCCAAAAAAAAAAGCAGTGCTAATCTTAAAAATAAAAATAAGGTCTATTTGTTTGATTATTTAAATCTTAATTTAAATTATTTTATTACAATATTTTTTTTAAAAAAATTTAAATCTTTAATTAAATTTTTTATTAACCACAAACGTACTTGTAGTAACAAATATTAATATCTAAATTTAATATTTTAATATTTTATCATAAATATCTTGTGGTGGGGCCAGCCGTTGTTGTCATCCATTTTGCGATCTTTTCGAGGAATTCTGTGTTTCTGTCTCTGCAAATTTTTAGATCGCTGACAAAGGTCAAAAAAAAAAAAAAAAAAAGAAGCGGATCATTTCATCATTTTCTCTGCAACATTTCCTTTCTTAGGTTTTTTCCATTTCATTCGATTGTGTTTATGTTTCGCTTTAATCAGTCATATTTTTGTCATTTTTTAAATAAATTGATATGATTTCTATTGAATTTTTCTCGTCCATTAATTTGTATTATCTAATCCTTGCATCCTTTTTTATAAGTAGTATTCTATCATTTCTGAGCTCAGTTTCTGAACCAGGGTTTTTGGAGAATCTCCAATTTTGTTGGATTTTTTTTTTCTAGGGTTTTCGAAATCGGGAATTTTCTATAGATAGGATTAAATGGCTCGGTTGGTTCTTCCGTACAAGATTTCGGGTTTTGTGAGGACGAGTTTTTTGGGTTTAATCTCATCCGCTCCTGTGATTTTCCCTTTCTTGATCATAATCAATTCTTAGTTAATTGATGTTTGTCTGTTTCTGCGTTAATTGTTATAAAGTTCCGACGTTTACGAAAATTTTGCAATCTTTTTCACAAAATGCTGTAATTTGAATCACTATTTTGTTGTGTTATTCTGATTCTTTTGCATTTCTAGCTTATTGATTTCTCGTCCTCCTTTTTGGCAGCTTCAGCCAACGTGCCGTGTTGGTTTGGCCGAGAATTCGGGCAAAAGTATCGGTAAATACCGGCGTTTCCTTTCTTCGGAGGTTTGTGGATTCTGATTCTATGGTTGTCTTTTCCAGATTTTGTGTTCTTATTGTTGCCTTTGAGTGTTTGTTACATCTGTTTGAATAGAATATTTTTGAATTTTTAAAGTTGGTTTGCTATTCTCAGGTCACGTGCCGAAGAAATTTTCGATTTTCACAACGTTCAGTATCTGTAAGTTGCTCTGATTTTAACGGAATCTCTTGGTACATTGTCTTCATGTGTACATACACACATGTTAATTTTAGTTATATAATTGATAATTCTTTTTATTTCAGAGGGCTAAGTGCTTGAGCAGAAGGCTAATCTGTTCAGTTGCCACAGAAACCTCGCCGAAGCAAGTTGACGAGTCCAAAATGGATGCACCAAAAGAAATATTCTTGAAGGATTACAAGAAACCCGATTATTACTTTGATTCGGTATGTACCGAAGCGAATTATATATATTGGATTTAAGCTTTGATTTTCTGTGCATTCTACTTGCTTTGCGTTCTAAAGTAACTGTACACTTCAGGTGGATTTTAGATTTTCGCTGGGTGAGGAGAAAACAATTGTCAGTTCAAAAATATCTGTTTTTCCCAGAGTTGAAGGTAATGTGAATTATTCTTCAAGCTTATCACTTGTAGAAACTATATGAATCCTTTATATTGCGGTCATATCTTGTTCATTTGCATTAATATACTTAGAAAATATCCATTTTTCTGTAACAGATGTTTCAAACCTAGTAAAGTAGTACTATTGTCTTCTCAATGCAAGTTATTTGGTATCAAAATTATCGTTCCTGGTTATTTTTTTGTAATAACATATTACAGGACACATCTTGCATTGCAGGTGCTTCTTCTTCATTAATTTTGGATGGCCAGGATATGAAGTTACTGTCACTTCGGGTCAATGGCCAAGAACTAAAGGTATTTGAATTCGGTGGACTGAATCACACTAACTGGGACTGTTTTCTTCATAATACTTATAGATGTTGTGTTTACTGCTTGATGCTTAACTTGCCATCTCAATATTAACATTGTACTTGTATTTGACACCTAGTTACTGTTTACTCATATGGTATTATGATTATCATGTATGTACTTTAGGTCCATTTTCTGCGGTGAAATAAGACATGCTCACTGTAGTCTATTTTTTGCTCATATAGGAGCGGGATTACTGCTTGGATTCTCGCCATCTGACACTTCCATCACCACCCACCACCACGTTTACCTTGGAAATTGTCACTGAGATATATCCTCAGAAGAATACATCACTAGAGGTTTGCAATGAGACGACATTGTTTTTGAGAGCCTTTACAGGAAAATTGATCCTTGTTTTGTGCTTATGATATCTTTTGCTTTATTTTTAGGGGCTTTACAAGTCGTCAGGGAATTTTTGCACACAGTGTGAAGCTGAGGGCTTCCGTAAAATTACATACTATCAGGTGCCCTTGGTGCAGCTGTTTATTTTGTGATCTAAATTTGATATGTTGATCAATTCCACCAAAAATAAAGCATTTGCATTCTGAGCAGGACCGCCCAGACATAATGGCAAAATACACATGTTACATAGAAGCTGAAAAATCACTGTACCCTGTCTTGTTGTCTAATGGAAATCTCGTGGAGCAGGGAGACTTGGAGGTGGACTTTTTTTGTATCATATAAAAAAAAAGAAAAAAAGAAAAACTCCTTTTATATATATGTACATATATTTCATTTTATTTGATATATTTGTTATGCTTCTGTGACTTAAAATTTTATTTCTGCTTTTGTTTCAGGGTGGAAAACATTTTGCTCTTTGGGAAGATCCCTTTAAGAAGCCTTGCTATTTGTTTGCCTTGGTTGCTGGGCAGTTGGAGAGCAGAGATGACACGTTTATTACCCTCTCAGGTAGGAAGGTGTTGCTAAGAATCTGGACCCCTGCGCAGGACGTTCCAAAGACTGCACATGCTATGTATTCGCTCAAGGCAGCAATGAAATGGGATGAAGATGTTAGTTTTTCCTTTTCTGTGTTTAACAAGAACTGTGGCTTTGATATCAGTGTTCTTCTTTGAATATTGATTCTAAGGCTTACTACTGTTATATGACGCTGATAACAGGTCTTTGGTCTTGAATATGACCTGGATCTTTTCAATATTGTAGCCTGTTCCTGATTTTAACATGTAAGTTCCATTTATAGCATAGTTTCAATTTTGTATTTTTTTCATTCCTCATGTAGCTTTGTCTTACTACTTTGTGTTTTGTAATTAATTTGCAGGGGAGCTATGGAGAACAAGAGTTTAAATGTATATTTTCTTTACAATTTGCAATTTGTACAGTAGATACCTCTCACTCGATCTTATTAAATTGTTATCTATGTGATTGTCTTTTAACAGATCTTCAATTCCAAACTCGTGTTAGCATCTCCTGAAACTGCTTCAGATGCGGATTATGCTGCAATTTTGGGAGTTGTTGGGCATGAGGTTTGTTATAGACACCTTTGAACACAATAGTTATGGATCTGTGTCATTTTCATGAAAAATAATAATAATAAAATGAAAATTATGGATCCATGTGCTTCAACGATCTTAATTTAGATGGAATTGATGTATAACTTTTTATGTCATTTTTTTTTGCAGTATTTCCACAACTGGACTGGCAACAGGTGTGTTCAAATGAAGACATAAGTACTCTTTTATATAATATGCATCCTCTGTACCTTTCTTCTAGTTTATTCTTCTAAATATGTTCTGACGGCTAGATATTAGTATTTTTATCTCAGTGTGTTGTATTTCTATCTATTATTTGAAAGAGGTGTCATCCATTTGTTTGGGTGGAACATTCATATGTTTGATGCTCTTATTTGCTTTTGGACATTAGACTTCTTAAACCTTGAACTAAGCTTTCTTGCTCAATCAATTGCAGAGTAACATGTCGTGATTGGTTCCAGCTCAGCCTAAAGGAAGGTCTGACTGTCTTCCGTGATCAGGTATAGCCTTTATTAAATTCTTGGTTCTATGGCGGCATTTGTAACTTCATGAGAAGAATGTCTTAGAATAATAATAAATTCTTAGCTTGATATGGTTTTTCCTCTCAATTTCTTATGGCTTTTGTTATCTCATTATTCTAGGAATTTTCATCAGACATGGGCAGCCGGACTGTGAAGCGGATTGCTGATGTTATGAAGCTTAGGAACTATCAATTTCCACAGGTTCTTTCTCGAATTCTTTTGCTATTATAACATACTATGATGAATGTCATAATTACTAATTCTTTTTGGCCTTGTCAGGATTCTGGTCCAATGGCTCATCCTGTACGGCCACATTCATACATTAAGGTTGGAAATAAATGCTCTTTTCACTTTTCACATGGCTCGTTCTTCTTAAGTTATATGAATATTTTATTCCTTTATCAACCTTTTTTTTTTCCTTTTCCGTTCTTTGTTTTAGATCCTTTATTAACTATTTGCTTGGAATAATGTTCACTTTGCTTTTCCTACTTTGACAGATGGATAACTTCTACACAGGTAAGCTTATACACGCACGCCTATAATTTTATATACATATATGTATATATGTTTATGTGTATATGTGGCTTCATCATGGCCTAGATTTTTGTCATCTTTTAACGTTGTGGGTTTTGGCTCGCTTGTTCTCTCGTGTTTTATATTCGGATGGGCCTGATACCAACTTCAACCTTCAGTGACGGTATGATTTAGTACTTAATTGTTGTACCTTACGAGCTTTATTTTATTATATTTGTATTCTTGTCAAGAGAGATCTTACCTTTTGTTTTTTTTTTCCTCTCTTCCTGACAGGTGTATGAAAAGGTTTGACTGTTATTCAACTGCAACCTCTCGCTTTTGGTGTCTCTGTATTTGTATGCAAACATGTGTACGAGAACTGTTATTAAACATATGAAGGTTTTGTTTATTGCTATCCATCTTATCAGGGAGCTGAAGTTGTGAGGATGTACAAAACTTTACTGGGGAGCCAAGGGTTCCGAAAAGTAAGATGTTGTACATGTCTCTGCTAGCTAATCCTTGTATTTGAGAATAATGTTTACTTTAAAACTATAAACTTCATCATCAAAATTTTATAAACTTCATCATCAAAATTTTTACTTGTTTCCTTTCTATATAGGGCATGGATCTTTATTTCAAGAGACATGATGGGCAAGCTGTAACCTGTGAAGATTTCTACGCTGCCATGCGTGACGCCAGTGATGCAGATTTTGCTAATTTCCTACTTTGGTATGTATTTCTTTGTGATTTCATATCTCATCTATGGTCCCTGGGTTTCAATTGATTGATTTTTTTGGCTCAAACAATATGCAGGTACTCGCAAGCGGGAACCCCTCTTGTTAAAGTCACGTCATTATACAACCCTGAAGCTCGTACTTTCTCTTTGAAGTTCAGGTATGCAAGGTGGAACTCTTACTTTGTCATTTTCTGGTCTTGTTGCTGACAAGTTGTATTTGCTGGCATTTTCAGTCAAGAGGTACCTCCAACCGCTGGGCAGCCAGTTAAGGAACCCATGTTCATTCCTGTGGCATTAGGTTTGCTGGATTCGACAGGCAAGGACATACCTCTATCCTCAGTGTATCATGATGGGCAATTGCAGTCCATTTCAAGCAATAACGAGTCAGTTTACAGTACGGTTCTTCGAGTAACCAAGGTGAGGGCAGAAGTGTCATGTGAAGCTTGTGTTTGCTTAATGCACAATGTCTTCATCATATTTTGTGGCCAGAATTGTTGTATGGCTGGGTGTGGGATTACGAGGGGCAGGGTGTTAGTGTATGATTTTCTGTCGTATGATCTTATGTGTGAGACTAGGATATATTTGGTAGTACTGTTATTAGTTTTCAGGGTTAAGGAAAGTATATAAACGTATTTTAGATGTAATCCGTCTGAAACAGAAAAAGACGGTAATGTTCAATATTATTGTTAAGATGCTAATTTTGTGTGGTGCCAAGTTAGGAGAACTTCCAGAGGATTTTGGGATTTTTTTTTCCCGTACTAATAGTTGTATTCTTGTTATTCTATTGAACAGAAAGAAGAAGAATTTCTATTCTCTGATATAGCTGAGCGTCCAATTCCATCTCTGTTACGAGGATATAGTGCTCCTATTCGGCTTGATTCTGATCTCACTGACAGTGATCTGTTCTTCCTGCTTGCTCATGATTCAGATGAGTTTAATCGGTTTGTATCCCCAAACTGCAACACATTTTGCTTTACACATGGGTAACTGATTGTGATTTATTCACTGGTTCTTCCTTGTGTTCTAGTTGGGAGGCCGGACAAGTGCTGGCACGTAAGCTGATGCTCAGCTTGGTTGCTGATATTAAACAGAACAAACCATTCGTGCTAAACCCCCAATTTGTGCATGGGCTGAAAAGCATACTGACTGACCCAAGCTTGGATAAAGTAATATTGGATATCTTTATTTTTTTTTCTTCTGACGTGTCTTGTAGGAAAGGATTATGGAACGAGTAGTACAATCAATAAACTTTATTTATTTTTATTAATTTTTCTTGGGGGTCAGGAATTCATTGCAAAGGCAATAACTCTGCCTGGTGAAGGGGAAATAATGGACATGATGGATGTTGCAGACCCTGATGCTGTTCATGCAGTTCGTTCTTTTATCAGGAAACAACTTGCCCGTGAACTAAAAGAAGAGCTTCTCAGCACCGTATGATGCATTCTCTCACGAGTTCTCAAAATCTAGATATATGTGCTTCATTTTTATCTTTTGGCTTATTGTACAAAGTTTAAATGTCTCCTGTATCTTTCCCAGGTTGTAAACAATAGAAGCTTGGAAGAGTATGAGTTCAACCATCCCAATATGGCCAGGCGTGCTCTGAAGAATATTGCTCTTGGTCTGCTTTGTTAGAATTTATAGTAAAACACAAGATTTGTTTTTTGAGCTCTTCATTGACTGCCTGGATTTCTGATTTGTTTTACCTATAGCATATCTGGCATCCCTTGAAGATCCAGAGTCTACTGAGCTTGCGTTGCATGAATATAGGACAGCCACAAATATGACCGAGCAATTTGCGGCTTTGGCAGCCATAGCACAAAACTCTGGTAAAGCTCGTGATGATGTTCTGGCTGACTTCTACAACAAGTGGCAGCATGACTATTTGGTAAAAATCTGATTTATTTGCTCTTGCTCTGCTGAAACTAACTCCTCTTCTAGTTTTTCATTGTTCTCTGGAGGGGATGTATTTTGGGTCTGAATGAGATCTGCACCTTTACATATTGAACATACTTTCTGATGAATTCTTATGTTCATAATAAGTAGCTGATCGTGATTGTATTACATGTATACTTTTTTTTTTGGTGGGGGTTTGGTAACTTCTGAATTATGATGTGTTTGAAAACAACATTATGGGGTGACAACCATTGAGGTAAGGTTTTTTCTTTAGACAAAGTTAAAATGATAGATTTTAATGCCGAGCAATCCAATGCTACAGCGTTGCATTTATGTCTAAATTGATAGATTTTAATGCATCTTTTTGATAGTTCTTTTCTGATAGTATTTTGATCTCTGGTAGATACCCTTCACGGGCTTCCAACAATAGTTTATTATCTCTAATTTGTGTAGGAATTTTTTCCCCTTTTATCTTTTAGTTTTTTTTTTTTAAATTATTTTTCTTCTCAAACTTTTTTTTTTTTTTTTTTTCAGGTTGTAAATAAATGGTATGCACTTCAAGCCATGTCTGACATTCCTGGCAATGTTGAGAATGTTCGGAACCTCTTGAACCACCCAGCATTTGACCTATGTAATCCGAACAAGGTATATTCGCTCATTGGAGGTTTCTGTGGGTCTCCTGTGAATTTCCATGCAAAGGACGGCTCAGGCTACAGGTTCTTGGGAGAAATCGTATTGCAACTTGACAAACTTAATCCTCAGGTCCTTTACTGAAGTCTCTTAATTCTTTGTCATCATTATTTGGTGTTTTTCTTTACATAATTGTGCTATCATTTATATTTTAATTTAACGCCGTTTTTTACGTGGATTGCAGGTGGCATCCCGCATGGTGTCAGCCTTCTCAAGGTGGAGGCGTTATGACGATACTAGACAAAATCATGCCAAGGTACCTTTTTTTGCTATAATTGGAGCTTTAAGCCTTTAAGTAGTTAGATGTCCCTTGTTCCTTGGAACATCTCTTTTGAAACTTCATTGAATCATACATGTGTTTTGACCCCTATGAAAACATGCATTGTTTTAATTATGTATTCCAAATAGAATCTCGGCTTCATAAAAACTTGTACTACCATTTCCGTTTCACAATGGCGATATGGCGTTTGCAGGCACAGCTGGAGAAGATCATGTCCACCAATGGATTATCAGAAAACGTGTTTGAGATTGCCTCAAAAAGCTTAGCTGCTTAAAGTCAATTAATATCTATTTTGGGACGGAAACTGCATACAGTGTATCTGCCAAAAGTTTCAGCGCTGAGAAATATCCATTGTCTGGCTCCTTTATATTTGTGCAGCATCTTCTTGGTGTAATAGGCTCTGCTTTCATACTTGCCTGCCATAAAACTGCATGTTTACCATAAGTTGGTGTACTTTTTTCTGGTTCCTTTAGAAACATGTTAAAAGCACTTTGCTGGGATGTTTTCCTTTAACAAATTATACAAATGTTTTCCATTTCTTTACATTTGTCAGAAAGTTTTTGGAAGCACGAATGTTGAAAGTCAACCTTATATTATAAAGAAACGGCATAAGTTTAGTATGGACTAAGTTTATAAGCATTGTTGTTGAGATGATGACAAACATGATCTTAGATAATGGTTGGTGACCAAGAAAGAATTAGTGGGCCAAGGACTTGGTTGAAATTACAAATCCTGAAAAGGATTAGGCAGAGTTTAGTTTACCTGCATATAAGGCTGACCAATAATTATCCTCCACGTGGCCAAACTTGTGTAGGGCTTTGTGAGCGGTGGCTAATAAGTTGTGAATAAAATAGTATCTTATTCGTTTTATTTTTTGGGTGCTGAAAGAAGTATTATTTCAATTTGATTCTTCTGGTGACTGCTTAATTGAATTGAAATTTGAAACCATTACCTTTTGCCTAAGTTAGGCCATAGTGCTTATCTTAATCACCTAGACTGATAAAAGTCCTCTTGAGCTTTTCCTTGATATTTTAGTACAAATGGCTGAGCCTTTCTTGACTAGCATTTTTTATCAGTTTTGAACTTTTTTTCTTTGATAATTTAAACTTTTAAATTAAATTTGCGACCTAAACAAGTATATTTGAATTGCTCCAATTTCATAATCAAAGTCAAAAAGTGGAAGTAGGTGACATCTTGAGTTCGAGTCCCACTAGAAACATCTTATCTCGAGTTTAAGTTTCACTGGACAGATATCCGAAATTTTCGGCTAAAGAGGCTTGTGAGCTGTGTCATTGTCCTTTAAGCAAGAAAAGAGAGGAAAAAAAAGTTTATATTGTATTCAAAAAAAAAAACAAAAAATGTTTTTTTTTTTCAAAATCTTTAATTTTTCATTGGCATATCTTCTCAATATTTCCAATAATGTTATATATGTTGACATATATGAATAAAAAAGAAGAAAACAGAAAGAAAGAAAGAAAGCCTTCTTAACGAAAGCCGATATTGGAGGAACTAACAAAACATATACATTTTTCCCCCAAAAAAAGAAAAAAAAAAAAAGAAAAAAGAAAACAACAATTTATATTAGAACTACACTTTTACCTATACTTTGTTAAAAGGTAAAACAGATAATAACATTATAAAATCCGGTGTGTAACTTTATTTTGATACAAGAGAATCACAACAATGCAATCATTCTGAAGATTCAACTGCTGTTTAGGGACCTCATCATGAATTTGTTAGGGTCAAAAGCTTCACATTGCTTTCAACTGCAAAATATGCACAAAATTTCCCTTGAAAAAGGGTCTAATATGGCATAGTAAAATGTGAATTCCAAGACCCAATTGCTTTATTATCAAAGCTTTCTGAAATTATGTCTGCTAACTGCATGATATTATTGTTCTTTTAGCAAGTTTTGCTTTGATTGGTGCCACCTTAACATATATGATGTGAGATTTGTTTAAATATAGGGCACTAGATGACATGTCCCAAAAAGCATACTACTTTTTAGCTTGAGGCTTTTCATGTTCTTCTTTTGCTATCTCCTCCAATCATTTATCTTGCCCCTATTTCTCAAGCCAATTTCCTTTTCTCACTGATAGAGGTAAAAAAGAAAAAAAAAATATCTTGCCTTGACCAAATTAATCATCTTCAATATAGCATGTGGACCCAATAATACCTAAAGAAGCCTAAGGGATTGATGATTAGGGTTTCTTATGGGACTTGGCATCAAACTATAAAATCTCTCACAAGTGTAACATTTCAAGCATTTTTCTTTGTTTTTTATTTTTTTTAATATTTTCCTCTGGCAATTTCATGACCATGTGACTTTGTGAGTAGGACCCACTAGGCAACTAGTGATCTCTTGTTCACCAAAAAAAAAAAAAAAAAAAGCTAGGCATCTCGTGATTTTTGTATTGTACGGATATTAAAAAT
This sequence comes from Artocarpus heterophyllus, assembly GCA_025403435.1. Lineage (NCBI taxonomy): Eukaryota > Viridiplantae > Streptophyta > Magnoliopsida > Rosales > Moraceae > Artocarpus > Artocarpus heterophyllus. The sequence continues at coordinate 31,806,088 of CM046343.1, forward strand.
GTCAAAATTTTGAAAAGAAAAAAAATGTGAGAAAAGTAATAACTAAAAAATGGATATGAAATAAGTTCATCTGTAAATGATACTTGTGCTTATCAATAATGGTTTGAAGTCAAAACCGAATATGGCATCATCATGTACAAAGGAAGGTCAAGGTAAAAAAGTTAGGCTATAGCCACAAAAAAAAAAAAAAAAAGAAGGTTGAAACAATGAGAAAAGAAAAGGAAAATATTATACAAAAAGACCCTTTATTTATTTATTTATACATAGAAAAAAAATCTATTTGATATCTGAGAAAGGGAGGCTTTGGGGACATAAAAATCATATAGGTTATTATTTATTTTATTTTGAGAAAAGAGGGGTGGTAATTATAAATGGGGGAGCCAGTAGGAGAAAGAAGAAGATGGTCCAAAGATGCTTCTATTTCTTAACTTTCTTCACTTCTCACTCTCAGAAAATAAAAATAAAAGAAAAAAGAAAAAAAAAGGTTCCAGGTGTATTACCTTGTAAAGTGAAAATAAATTTTGGAAATGTGGGCCCAAAATCTCTGAGACAGTGGCGGACTTGGGCACGGAAGCCATCATGAAACAAAGGCGATGCCCGCACGTGCGCTCTTTGACCAATTAGCGCTACAAACCAAGAAATTTCTCTGTTAACGAAAAGAAGTTTAATAATAATTCCCAACTATAACTATCATTCTTAATCACATGATTATAGTAGGTGTCCTTTTAATTTTACCAAACTAGCCTCGGTACACCTGAAAATTTACACTCCGCCAGAATGCAAAAGTTTACTACATCTCCTCTTCTTAAAATATCGTTACTTATGCAAATAATTTGTGTGTTTGGGAGAACAAACACAGTATAAACACAAACATGTTATAATGTGTGGTTTAAATTTTAGCTTTCATTTAAAGAATAAGTTGAAACATACGTTTTAATTTTAAGAACCGTAACAGATTAAAGCTTTATATTGTAATAATTTTTTGTTTTTTGTTGTAACTGTTAAGAGCTTTATACTATTCACAGTCATAACTGATTGGTTAGAACTAATGTTTTAAATTCCCTGTTAGATTTGAAACACTTCTCCCAAACCTCCTAAATAATAATAATAATTATTATAGGCCTTTTGATATTGTTTAGTTGTAAATTGTTATTCAGGTTAACCTGAACATGATGAAGATACGATGCAATATAACATATTTCCTACTTCTCATACCAAAAAAAAAAAAAACCTTCAATAATAACATAGCTTTATGTAATTATGAGAGGTAAGGTTACATAAAAATTGTATTAAAATAAAATACATGTAATTTGAAGTCATATAATGAAAATCTAGTATTATAAAACAAACAACATAGGGTGTTTTTGAAACCGTAAAATTGGGTCGTATTTAGACGAATTATAATATTATCACCTTTATTATAACTCACTCTCTATATATGTTTTATGTGTTCGGCTTCTGTGTGTTAATTACATATTTGTATTTTTTAGTTTTAACTATTTTTCATATTGTCTCTCTATTTCTAAATTTTACAAAGATATCCTTGAAATTTTACAAACTTATTTCAATTTTATCCATATGAATAAAAAAAATTAAGCAAAACAACATAACTACCCTTAAATAGTTATGATAAATATTTTATATATTAAAAACATTAAAAAAATCTTAAAACAGAACATCAAATTTCAAAAAAAAAAAATCTTAACTTTAATGACTTCTTAAATTTTAAATTTTTTTAATTTTTTTTTCAAGAATTCATAAATAAATTAGGTTTAATCAAATGTATTTTTATCTTATCTCTTTGTTTTTAAGTCAAAGAGTCTACAAGAGATAAAATTGAAATAATTTTTTTAAATTCAAAGATATCTTTTTGTAGTTTCTTATGTTAAAAAAAACTATGAGATATAGTTACGTAATTAATCTCATATATAGATATATATATATATATTAAAAAAACACCGTGTTACACGGATAAATGGTGGCATGGGAGAAACTAAAGGCTAATGATGGGGGTATTTTTGTAAAATCGATCGTACATTAACTTCAAGGAAAGGGTTGTCAGAAAGTCCTTTGGGGTATTAGATATTAATCACTCGTGGAAAAATTCCCTCATTGCCGTGTTTGACCCCCAAAGCCATTTCCCACCAAAAAAAAAAAAAAATCCAATAAAATTAAAAAAAAAATACCATATATAAATATTGAATAAGACACGCAAAATGAAGACTAAAATATTGTTAAAGATCTAATCAATAAACAGATCGAGATTTTAATTTCGTTTTGTGCTTGTTTGTTTATATACACATATACATACAATATATATATATATATATATATATAAACGTAATTCATTTTCACTTTGGTTTGTGAAATTGAATTCCAAATTTCTTCTCTTCTGAATCTTGCTCTGCAATCTTCAGAGTTTTTCTTCTCCCTCGTTTGTTTCTCGGGAAAATCCTGGTGCTTTCTTGCTCGAGAAAATCGAATGAAAAGTGGAGAATCTGTGTGAGAAGTGAAGCGAGAGTTATTCAACAGAGGATCGAAGATGAGAGGCGCGAGTGACGGAGGAGACTCGAGAGCTATGAACAACGCCATGGAAACTATAAGCGCCGCCGCCACTGCGATCGCCATGGCGGAGAATCGTGTTCCTCAAGCTACGGTTCCGGTAAATTTTTGTCTTTGTTAAAATATTCTCTCCGCGAATTCATTTTCGTTTTTATAGTTTTTTCTTTGATTTGATAGTGTTCTGTGTTTAGTTCGAGATTGAAATGTTTGATTTTATGATATAGTTTTTAGTTACGGTGGATTTCAGATCGGTTTGATTTCTACGTTGAGTAAATTCTCGCTTTCTTTCAATGGAAAGGTCGGTTTGTTGATTTGTTGTTTTTAAATTATGTTTCAGAATGAAGTTCTGATTGATTACTATTTGGTAGTAATTAAACATATTATAATTGTTGTATTTATTTATTTATTTTGGATTTAGTAGAAGTTTGAGTCTTTAATTTAAGCAAAGCTTTGATTTTAAAAGTGCTTTAGAAAGTAAAAATAAAATGTAATGCTCTGGTGTGGTGGAGAATCATGTTTTTAGGAATCGATTTTTGTCTTCAGAAGGTCTGCTGATAAAATTAAGAATCCTTGTTTGTATCAGCAAGCAAAATTTGTCCTGGAAATGTTCTCTATATTTACATGATTATTAGATACTTTCTTATAGTTATGGATGGTTGGCTAAAAGAAGTGGAAATGAAACACTTGGAGTCTTGGACATTTCAATCACAATGAAGGATCAATCAAGCTCATGATTGCACTTGAATCTGAGTCGAAGTTTAGAGACGGTGTGTTTTTGGTTCACCCTCCTTTTTTTCCCATCATTTTTTTGAAGTGCTTGAAAAGAAAATGATAGGGGGCCGCTTTAATTGTTTGCAAAGTTGCTGGAATATTCATGATTTGAGGATGATTGGAGGCCAAAGTGGGAAAAAGCCAACTAATAGGCGCGGGATCATTTGTAGAATTTAGACTTCTAGCAATTACCTTAATGGAGTGTAAAATTTCTGTTTATGCTATGAATGTTCTAAGGATGAAAAGAGAAAATATTTATCATCTTAATACTAGTCTCTCCGCCATACTAGGGATTCTCTTTTGCAAGATGGTCGTGGTTGCTTATTTCAAGGTTGACCTGAAGTGCTTATTAGTTCTTTCTTGTTGTATGGGCGAGTAAATAAATGCTGGTGTTAATTGACCAATACTCTCACTCTAGATACAGTGGAAAATGAGTTTTTTGTGCTAAATAAAGTTCTGTCATATTCTGTCACGCAGAAGAGAAGATGGGGTGGCTGCTTGAGCATGTATTGGTGTTTTGGAACTCCGAAAAATAGAAAGCGAATTGGGCATGCGGTCCTTGTACCAGAAACAGCACAACCTGGAACCAGTGCTCAAAGATCTGAAAATCCAGCCCAAGCACCTGCAGTTGTACTTCCCTTCGTTGCTCCTCCCTCCTCACCTGCATCTTTTCTCCAATCAGAACCTCCTTCTTCCATGCAATCACCAGCTTGTTTACTTTCACTTACTTCTGTCTCTGCCAGTATGTACTCCCCAGGTGGGCCTGCTTCAATTTTTGCCATTGGCCCTTATGCGCACGAAACACAATTAGTTTCACCACCTGTTTTCTCAACATTCACAACTGAACCGTCAACTGCTCCCTTCACCCCTCCCCCCGAGTCTGTGCATTTGACGACACCTTCCTCCCCCGAGGTTCCTTTTGCTCAATTGCTTGACCCAAAAATCCGGAATGGTGAATCTTGTCAGAGATTCCCAATATTCCACAATGAATTCCAGTCTTATCATCTCCAACCTGGAAGCCCAGTTGGCCAACTTATTTCGCCAAGCTCAGCCATCTCAGGTTCTGGTACATCTTCTCCGTTGCCCGATCCGGAGTTTGCTGCAAGAGGTTCTCACTTCCTCGAGTTCCGTACAGGTCTATTTAACCTTGATAAGCTCTCCAACTTCGATTGGGGCTCGCGACAAGGTTCTGGCTCTTTGACTCCAGATTCCGTAAAGCCCCTACCTGCATTTGAGGCTGCACCGCACCTGCACTCAAACGGCAGATGCCGCAATGGTGAAACTGTTGCCGACCATAGAGTCTCTTTTGACCTGAGTACTGAAGATGTTATAAAGTGTGTGGAAAAGAAGACTGCTGCGTTGGCTGAAGCAGTATCAACATCTTTAAAAGATACATCAGTGGTTCAAAGAGAAGAGAATTCCAAGAAATTGGAAAATGGTGACGAGTACCGAGTTGGTGAGACATCCAATGAAGAGCCAGACAAAGCTCCAGCAACTGGGGAGGAAGTACTGCAGCATCAGAAGCATCGATCCATCACTCTTGGTTCTTCCAAAGAGTTCAATTTCGATAATGCTGATGCAGGCGATCCACAGAAGTCGGATGTCGTCTCGGACTGGTGGGCCAATGAGAGAGTTGCTGGGAAGGAGGGTGCACCTACTCAAAATTGGTCTTTTTTCCCCATGATTCAGCCAGGCGTTAGTTAACTAGTATGGTTACACTTGAACCAGATGCCTCCCTTTTTGTGGAGCAGGGCAATTTGGTTATGCATTGCAAAACCAAAAAGGCCACAATAGGCTCAGATTTTATAGCCAATTTTTTGGTTTCTAAACTTAGAAAGTGGATGACACTTAGAAAAGTATCAGTGCAGGCATGATGACAGGCTATTTTTGTACATGGTGACCTCAAAACAGGGAAAAGTATCAGTGCAGGCATGATGACAGGCTATTTTTGTACATGGTGACCTCAAAACAGGGGAAAAGGTTGTTCTAAAGACAGTGGGTGGTGTATAATTTTTTCTTAGGCACAAGTAAAAGCAGGTTAATGGTAACTTCTAAATATCCATGATTTTACCCTTGTCTCTCGTAACATTAACTCGACAATGCAGTGACAAAAGCAGTGCTCTTTTTTTCAATGGTAGGCTGCTAATTGCCGGTTCTGTTGATTTTTTTGTATTTACATTTTTATATAAACTACAAAGCATGTTGCTATCCGCATCTTTTTTCAGTTTTTATATACTTTAATAGGGTGTTGGGCAAACTTATCGGCTGTAACTCAAATAATATAATGCTCATATATGTTACAGTATAAAATAAAAATATACTATAGGCTAAAGCTCTCATATATTATAGTACCTTCAATTTTAACCCTCAGTTTTAACTTATTTCTCAAACTCAATATTTTAACATGAGAAAGCAATATGAAATGAAGTGATTAAATCTTCATTCAAGAACAAAACTTAGGGGTTCTTATGGTAGGACAAATATTTTGATTTTATCGATAAGTCTTGTTTTTTTAACTATTGAATTAACTTTTTAATAATTATCTACGTTAAAGATTTACATTGTACAATGTAAAATTGTTTACAATCAGGCGGTTGAAAAGTTAATACAACGACTAATGTAACATGACCTATTAAATCAAAATGCATGTCTTATCACAAATTTTGCCTAAAAATTTTCAGGTAAGGTGTTTTGACTTTCATATGATTATAGACATGTGTTTTTTTTTTTTTTTTTTAGGGGTATAGATATGGGTTTTGCTCTGTTTCCTTGTGAAGTATTGTTTTTGCTTTGTTCTCTTCCTATTATATATATATATATATATATATATTTATAGAAAGTCAAGTTCTTATCCATGGAAGAAAAGAAAGGTGGCTTTTTGTATTGTTTTTGTTTTGTTCTCTTTCTGTAATGTAAAGCTGCGTATGGATGAAGACAACCAGTATCATGTGTTGTTCTAGAAGAGACTAGGATTCCAACTATTTGGCACGTGGTTGAAGGAAGGGAAAAAGAAGAAATTCTTCCTGCGAGCCAAGAAAATGGCCACGATTCCAGAAAACCCAAAGGGGGGAAAAGAAGCTTCTTGTGGGCCCTTCAAATTCTTTCTTTTCTTGTTCTTTAACCGTTTCTTGGAAACTGCGCCAGCTAAACTTGAGCGACTTTTCATGGCTGCTTGAAGTTAACATATTTTATGGCGTCCGCGTACTACATTCCTGCAGGAACCTTCCTGAAACCTGGCAACTGGGCCAAACGAAAGAGAGAGTTCGTTTAGAGGTCAAACGCAAGCGACTGTTTGAAATCGGTTGGAAGGTATGAGAGTGTGTAAAACTGTTAAATGTTATAATAAAAAATAAAAATAATTGTTACAGTGTAAAATTTTTACATATTATAATTATTAAACTAAAATTATTAGTTTTGATTATTTTTGTAAATGGTCTATTAAAAAGTCTTTGACAAAGAATAAATTTTAATAGACTATAATATAAAATTTTTAATAATTATAAAAAATAAAAATTATTACCATAAATTTTTTTAATATATTACAATTTTTAAATCAAACTTTTCGGTATCAAATTGATTTGCTGAATCCATTGTTAATTAATTTTTATTTTAAATATCTTTTGGTTAGAAAACATGAATAAACATTAATTTGGGGGAACAAATTTATAAAATTATCAGCCGAGTGTTGGATATAATAGTCTTCAAATAATCTTAATTTAGTTAAAACGTGGGGATGTAGCTCAGATGGTAGAGCGCTCGCTTAGCATGCGAGAGGTACGGGGATCGATACCCCGCATCTCCATTTTGTTCACAACACGAGCTACTGAACGACAGTAAGCCAATGAGATGAAAACGACAAAATTGTCGTTTATCAAACCATATCTGCAAGGAAACGACAACCAATGGCGATGTACTAAAACAAACGACATCGATGATAAAACGACAGTGAAAAGGCCCATAATGAATGAAGCGTTGTAACTATCAAAACGACAATTATAACAAGAAACGACAACTTACATAGGCTTTAGACGACAAAAATAATTATTAAAAAAAACGAAGATGTCTTCGTGAAACAACTAGTAGATAAACGACATGTTAAGGAAAGTAACAAAATAAGTTTCAGATGGACAGGCGAACACCAGAGAAATCAAAGAACGAAATAACACGTAAAAAGGGAAGGGCTATACATGCCCGTTTGGTTCGAGTATTTGAACGAATATTTAAATTTTTATGAGAAAAAATACTGTAGCAAAATAATTTAAACTGTGATTCTAATATTCAACCAAACATGCCCATGGTAATCTAAAGGACCAAAATCAATGTGAAAGCAACATTGGGAAACGACAAGAATAAATACTGGCATAAACGACAATGAAAAAAATACGACATCTACGTGGATAAGACCAATAATTTCAAACCAAATCTACAAGAAGACAACAATTAGTTCGTATTGGTTTCCATCAAATAAAAATAGTTGATTCCATAAAAATAAAAAATAAAAATAGTTGACATGGTGTTAACAAAAAAAAAAAAACATTGACTTGAAAGAAAAAAACGGACAGTTTGAAAAAAAGAAGAAATTGGAATCTAACCAAATGAAATAATTTCTCAGACAAAAAAAGAAAAAAGAAACAGCCAGGCTGATTTGTGATTTTGTAAACAACAACAGGTGTCACATTTTTTTTTTTTTTGTATTTGTATTTGTATTTGTTTGTGTTGGTTTTTTTGGCTGGAAAGTCGGTCCCACATCCCCAACTAATTTAACAGTCCAAGTTGGGTGGCTATCCATATAATTTTTATTTTTTTTAATTTTCTTCCACCGATTTTATATCTTCTTCCAGTAACGTATCGTACCATTTTGACCAAAGATTGTAATTTGAACACATTTTTTCCATTTTGTGGCGCAAGAAAGACCCCGAAATGAGAAAAGCACATGCAATCCCATATCGCTGACCCTCTAGAAAGTAGAACTCTCTCTCTCTCTATCTCTCCCTTCTTTCTCTCTCCTCTTCACAATTTCAGTTCTCATCATATATATATAAACCCACCTAACCACTTGTTTCTGTCAAAAAAAGTCTTAAACCGCCGCCATTCTCCGCCGTCACTGCTCTCTTTCTCTCTACTCCATTTCCACCGAAAAATGCCTCCTTTCGGAGGTTCAGTACCTCCTTTGTACGGCTCCAGCAACAGCAACAGCGCCAATTCCAACATCGTCACCATCGATGTCGGAGGTCAGCTCTTCCAGACCACCAAGCAAACCCTAGCCCTCGCCGGACCGGACTCGCTCTTGGCTAGGGTCTCCGAGTCGCCGGTTTCCTCGCCTCTCCCCAGCGTCCCCTTCGTCGATCGCGACCCGGAGTTGTTCTCCGTCCTCCTCTCTCTCCTCCGCACATGTAATCTTCCGTCGAAAGCTAGGGCTTTTGATATCCAGGATTTGATTTTTGAGTCCCGATTTTATGGAGTTGAGAGCCTTCTGATAAACTCGGTGTCGAATCCCTCTCAGTTCGAGGCTTTCAACCTCGAGAGGTCCTCGATCTTGCCGCTGAACGGCCAGGACTCGCCGTCGGCGATCGCGACGACGCCGTTCGGGTCGGCCCACGTCGCTCACGGGAGCAAAATCACGTCTTTCGACTGGTCGCTGAGAAATAAGAGGACGATCTTGACGCAGTTCGCCGCCGTGGATTCGATGCTGGCGATTTCGCCCTCCGTCGTCGCCGCCGGGGCGACGGATTTCTCCGGCCTCCAGATTCTCGATCTTGATAAAGGTTCCGTCATGGAGACTCTGAATTGGGAGAACGTGACTAGGTCTAGCTCCACGGTTCAAGCAATTGGATCGAATCAAGAGTTTCTCTTCGTGAGCTTCGAATCTGGTCGGAGAAACTCGAATTCAATAATGGTGTACGATTTGAATAGATTGAGTCCTGTAACTGAAATCGGTCACAACGAGATTTATGGTGCTGAAATCAACTCCGCAATCCCAGCAACGAAACTGAACTGGGTTTCTGGAAACAGCCTTTTAATGGCGTCTGGGTCACACAGCGGTCCTTCAGGAGTGTTGGGGAACATAAGGTTCTGGGATGTTAGATCAGGGAATGTGGTTTGGGAGCTAAACGAGAATGTGGATTGCTTCTCTGACGTGACTGTTTCGGACAATTTGTCGTCAATGTTCAAGGTTGGAGTGAACTCGGGGGAAGTTTTCTTTGCGGATTTGAGGAATTTGGGTGCTGAGAATCCGTGGGTTTGTCTCGGGGTTGGTCGGAGAGCGTATAATGGGAAGAAGGAGGGTGTTGGGTGCAAGATTGAGAGCCATGGAAGTCAAGTGTTTTGCTGTAGGGGAGGGGATATTGAGCTCTGGTCAGAGGTGGCAATGGGGTCTGTGATGAACAGTGAAGATGGGTTGGGGGAGAGAGTGTTCAGGAAGAACTTGATGGGGAAAGTGAAGGACATGGGTGGATCCAGGATAACCAACTTGGCTTTTGGAGGGAACAAGATGTTTGTGACCAGGAAGGATCAGCAGAGTGTTGAGGTTTGGCAAAGTTCATCCAGGGGATTTTGATTTGATTGACTATATACATCAATTGTGTATTGTATCGAATCATGTTGTAAATAGAGATTATTAGTTTTGTTTTATTTGTGTCTGATGTTGTAATTTATCAGGCCTGTAATTCCTTATACATTATTATTATTATTATCATTATTATTATTATTATTATTTTCTTTCCAATAAGATTCAGCTTTCAGTAATGTCTCTATAACATGTCTCTGTGCCATATAATATCTTCAATCTTGCTAGGAATCTATTTATGTTTCTATCACAGCAGAATTGTGTTTTATTTTGAGGTGTTTAGTGTTCGCTGATTGGTTCTGTGGCAGTGTGGCTTTTATTGCTCTTTTACTTTCATTCCTTTTGCCTTTTGACCAATTTTTGTTTATGCATGTAATGGAGGTTATTCACTCGTTAATTAAGGGCGAAGAAATGAATTTGAGAGAATAGGGCATTTGTTAACTTGTTCCATTCAGAAGAACTCTAATTCGAGTTATCTTGTTACAATGGTTTTTTCTCGTGGAATTTGAATTGTTATAGGATTGATGGTTCAAGCCGAGCAAAGCTTAGGAAGTACATAATCGCCAGTTGCTTCCTTGTAACAACTTCATGGGCCTTCACTTTCATGGACTCTTGAATCAGAAGCCCATCTTGAATGGGAGCAGAAGAGAGATGTGATCAAAAGAGTTGTTGTCATTTATATAAACTGAAGCATAGCATAATAGCAGAATTTAGAGCAATACTGTATATTTTATTATTACAATAGATGCCCTGATATATGAACCGTACTAAAATAATTTGACAACTACAGTGGACTTTCAATTTTCAAATGTCCAACATTGATAAGGTGATCATTGTTGATATTTCAGATAGTTTATTAAAAAGTTAAAGGAAGAAAGGAATTTTAATTTTAATTTTAATTTCTTGTCCCATTGGATGGCATCTCCTTCTCTGTGCTCTGTGAGGAAGTGAATCAGAATCCGCAGTTATTGAAGATGGCCTTCCTGACTTTCGCTTTTGCGGGATCTCTCCTTGGCATTTCTTACTGTCTTTCCAGATTTGATGCTACATGAGTGTTGTGGGATAAGGGTTGCTTCAAGGCCGACATTCTCCATGCGGACTTGAGAAAATTGAGAACTCGATCAAAGGGAAGGCTTGAGTTCAGAGACGAAGATAAGGCTTTGTGACCTGTAAGGAAAGGCTAGCTAACAAGCAAACCATTAGGAGCTCCTACTCGTGTTCCTCCTCCAACTCCTATATTAGACTCTACTGATTCGTTTGGTAAAAGGATTTAAATTGTATTGATTTCGATTATTTTAATTTGAGTTGCGTGATTTGAATTGTGTGTTTTGAATTGCTATTCAAATTGACATTTGGATGTGTATTTAAAGTGTTAATCTAATGAGAAATAAAATTGAAATTTGTATTTGGTAGATAGTGGAAAGGTTTTTTGATTTACTAATAAAATCTAATAAACCCTATCAGTTCATGACATATTTAAATATACAAACGAGATTAATTATGTTAAGTTTAATTACTAAGTATGTCAAGTGTGATTTCATTGTTAATTTCATTCATTTAAAAGTTTGTTGCATTTTTGATATTTGAAAATTTGATTTTTGGGTTTTAAATACCAAATGACACTTTTGTACCATATTTCCCTATATTAAAAAAATGCCCTTGAGCCTCTTTTATTTTATTCAGTCCACTCTCTCTTTCCTACTCTCTTTTCCCTTCATTTTTCCTCTCTCTCCCGTCACTCCCCTTTTCCTCACTTTGTGCAAAAACTCGAATTCAAACCTCAATCCACTCAGTTTTTGAGAGTTGTTCAACCCAAGCAAGATCAAGCCAACAAGTTTTCTTCAAAACGTTCAAATTTGAGGTTAGCCTTTCTCTCTCCAAAATTTTTAATTTTCGTTTTGAATGTCCTATGTACATTGTAATCCGAGGCTTGATAAGTTTAGACAACGTTTAATCTAAGTTTGTAGGATATGTTTTATCATGAAATTAAACTTTATTTGAGCGAAAATTGATTTACTAAATTTTTACATTTTTCTTAGATTTTCAAATAAATTGTGAATTTGTGTTTAAAAATTGGGGATTTTGTTCCTCAAGGATTCCAAACTGTTCTCTAATGTTTTCTGCATGATTTTGGGTCTAGATTTGCGTTAAAACAGGTTTAAATTGAGTTTTAAGCTCGGGGAGGCCGAAAACTTGAGACTTGGAATTTTCCAGATCTCCGCATGTAGGTAGGCTGATCATGATCATCGACAAGCCAGATTCATAGGTTCGGCAAGACGGATTCATATTTTCCGTAGGCTGAACCTAAATGTTCGGCAGGCTGACTGGACACCATGAAATGATATTTTTACTCCTAATTTTCAACGTTTAATGATTCAAAAATGTTTTAAATGTAATGACCCACCTACGTAGTCGTCACTTAACTTGAACATAATCTTAATCTCAAATATAAAATACTGAAAATTACGAAATAAAAATTTTCCTTTCAAATACATTGCAAACCTTTACTTAATCTTTTAAACTTTATGCACATCTAATGCAATCATGCTTTAACATAATAGTTTCAAATACATTACAAACTTGATTTAAACTATAAAACTTTTTGCATAACAAAGGAAAACATAATTTTAAAAACAACTTATATAACAATTGCAAACACATTTGCAAACATATATATATATATATATAAACATTTAAAAATTATTTACTTCATGCTGTAGGTAAGGTCTGAACTTACCTGGACTATGCTCTAGCGTTCTCTATTCCGTTCCTTTTCCTTTCATTAGTTGGCCTCTGTGTCCTGATCAAATGACAGCCGACTCATTAATTAACTTTCTTTTTATCAATCTATTCGATTGATAATAAAACGTAAACAGTAAACATTAAACATTCATTTCCTCTTAATTTACTTGATACCCTATCAGTTTACCCTTCTCTTTACTTAACCTTATGAACCATCGGTTTACCTTTCCTTCACTTAGCTTTGTAACCCACTAGGGGTTACTTTTCCTTTTAATTATATAACCCACTGGGTTACCATTTCTTTCTTTATTTTGACTTTGTAACCTACCGGGTTATCTTTGTTCTTGAACATCCCTTAGTTAAATTCCCTGTCTCATTAGCAGTTTTGTTACTTAACGTATTACAAAACATTTCCGTCTAAAAACATTTTGCTAGTTCGGAGTGTTCAACTCATTTTTAGCTGTTTTCTTAAAAATGACGATTTTACCCCTAACGGGTTTTTCGTTAACTTGGTAACTTTATAAAACTCATTGTTTAACTTTACCGTTCCATTACGTACATAATACAGAAAATTCCCACTAAGGAATGTTTCCCGACATCGGGCTTTGCTGGTCCGTTTTTTCGTAAAATGACTATTTTGTCCCTAACGTTTTTCTTTCATTCTTTGACTAAACTTTAAATCCTTTAAAATTTAGCATCTATGATTACTCATTGCCTACAATAGTGTAGGCAACCAACATTTTCTAGTGAAAACTCAGTTTTTTCACAATTTTACAGTTTGAGCCCAAAATAAAAAAATCTTTACATTTTTGCCCTCGAAACCAAAAATGACCACTTTATACCAAAACGTTCAGTTTTTTGCAAGAAATAAAACTTATAAAAGCATCATGGTCGAATTCAATACATTCCATAACATTTCCATTTTTTGAAATTTCATGCTCAAAATTTCGTAAAATTTATAGCTCCTAAACCGAGCAAAATTTTGAAAAACTGTTTACATTGTCCTAACAACTTCGATGCATTCTACAACTTTCATGTTTTAACTTTCTTGAGATTCTAATGTTTAGGGGGACTTTTTTGCCGATTTTCAAATTTGTTAAGAATTAGCAAAACTTTGCAATTTTGTCCTTTTAGAATTTTGTAAAACTTTGTTCATAAAACTTGTTCCTCTCACTGTGTTGGCAAATTCTATACCATATTTGGAACATAAATTGACCTTTATGCCCTCTAAATCATCATTTCTTGAAAACTAGCTAAGCTTTGTAATTTAACAAAGTTTAGTAACTTTTTCATTCTTTTGCACAAAACCCCACTTATTTTTTTCTTTCCATCACCATCATCATCAATCTAAAACATAAACTAATCATGTCATATTGTCCATTTACATACCATAGCACAAATCATTTCATCAAACACTTGGCATACTTGATAAAACAAAACTTTCAAGTATAAAGTTTAGAAATTTACCTAAATTTTGTCAACCTTTTTGACCCTCCTTGCCAAGCTCAAAACTTTGTCATGTCTTCTCCACAAAAACCATGACAAACCCAATCAAAACCCATCTAAAGCTTGAAGAAAATCACCAAAACCCATAGAAAAAGTTTGGAATCTCACCTCCAAAGTTGCAAAACTTTGAACTAAAACACTAGAGCTTGCTTTAAGAATGATTTGGAGGCTTGAGAATTCATCAAAAATTTGAGACATATCATCTACAGGGGACAGTTTTCATGGAGGAAGGAAATGGACATTGCCTTGGTTTTATTTCATAAAACCATGATATATACAACTTGATCTTTTATGAGCTTTGATGACTCATCATCATCGCTTGACATCATCTTTGGCTAAACTTGGTTTTATATGATTGGGCTATTGAAAAAATAATACGCAGCAGAATTTTAAAATTTTATATCAGAGTATTTTCCAAAACACAAGTTTAACATGCTATATGCATAAATTATCTAGATCTTACTAACATTTGATTGTCGAAGAACCCTCGCAAAACGTGAAGAGAAGTAATGTTCCAGAAGAGCATCAACCAACTAGTCTTCTTTTCTATTCTCTATCCACGACCGGAGTGAGTGTGGGCTCACACGTATAGCTCTTCCACCATGTGACTCTCCTTCCAACCAATCGAGAGAACCCAAAGCTAGTGTTCGTGATTTGTGAACAAAAGCTCTCAGGGAGTTTTTAGATTCTCACCAGCAGAGTATCACTCTTAATCTCTCAATTGATTTGAGTAACTCTTAAGACTTACTCCCTATTTATAGAGGTTGGGTCTAGGGTCAGTCCTTATCAGATTAGGTCTCAAAAATTCAAATCAAAATCAAATTCGGATCAATATCTGATAAGATCCACGTAAAAACGCGTGATCTTATCCTCCTCTCATCGGCAGGCAGAACTGCATAATCGGCAGGCCAAACTCGCCCATCGGCAGGACAAACACATGGATTGGCATGCCAAACTACCGAATAAAAATCTTAGCGAATCTTTTATTTTCTACCCGAGATTCTATAGGATAAAGTCTCAGTTTTAATTCAAATAACCCAATAGAAAAGTTATATGATTAAAACAACTTTATCTAGATAATCTCTAAGAAAATAAATGAATTCCTAATAATTCTACAAGTTTATCTTGATCTAATTCATCCAAAATTAAATCAACCGATAAACAGACAAGAATTATCCGATCCCAATAATTCAACAAGTTTATCTTGAATCAATTTTATCATAAATTAATTCAACCGATAAACAAACATAAATTATCTGATTCTTCTAAAATTTTACCAATTTGATAAACCTAACATAAGTCACCAATTATTGAAAAAATATGCCGTATTGTTACAGGATGTTGTGAGCTAGCAAAGGAGACCAAATGGACCTATATAGTTCAAGTTTTCGATAATTACGAAACCCAATATCCTAGATATACATTTCATAATTATCAACTCCAACACTACTCCACTAAAAGCTTTGAGCTGCACTCTCGAACTACATAGAATTACGAAGCCCGTATAGCTAAGTCTCCATGACATATCATAGTGTATCGTATCCCCATATGATTATCCATAATCGGCTTAAGGACAAGTTTTGTCTTACCTTTTCAATTATTCTTATCTTACGTTCTATTATCTCACCATCGAAAAACTTACCATCCAAAGACAATATACAATTCGGTTATACCTATGTATCCAAATGGTTGAACACTCCAGTTTTTCAATTACAGGATAACGCATATAAGAAGATATAACTACTCCTAAAGAGGAGCTATGGATGTCATATCTATGAATAACATGTCTATGTTATCAAGAGTCATGCCTCCAACGTACCAGCATGCATACCACTATTAAGATGTGGGTGTCACCCTTTGGTACATCAAAAGACACAAGTCAAGACAACGCGCCCACTATTTATCTTATGATTAAGATACAATACAAATAATTGTCTAAAGTGAAACGATTTGTCGAGACAGAATTATTAACCCAAATCAATTCACTTTATGTTGCGATCCAACACATCATCACCTATGACAATGTGCCAATGTTTCTATTCACGGAGTTCACATCCGATGGTCAAGACAAACCATCTCCCAAAAGGGCTATAGATAACATAACAATCTTTACATGAATAAAGTGCCCAACTTTATTTCCTCGATTGCTGTGACACCCGTTATTCTCCTAACGGGTATTGAGGTAATTAAATTAATTTTTAATGTATAAAAAAAATTGCCTCATTTAAATTTATTTTATAATATTTATTTTTATCTATTTTTAAATTTTCTAAAATTCTCCTATATTTATTTAGTATGATTACTAAAAAGTATTAGAACTTCTAATAAATCTCAAAAATGTCATATTGGCATTATGTGTGTTAAAGTCTTTAGATGAGACATAAGGATATATTTTCCAACTACTCTTGACCCTCATTTTCTTTATTTCCTCCGTGACATGCTTCAACATGTCTCCTCTATAATTGTTTCTATCACTTTTCTTCAAAGACTTCATCTTTTCTTCCTTTCTCTTCCACGGTTCCTACACTCTTCTTCTTATTTCTTTGCTGAAGCAAAATACTTAGAGAACTTCTTCAAGGCAGCCATAAAAATCAGCCACGATCACCTCCATTTGAGCAAGAATTTCAGTCATACCGAAGTAAAGGAACCTGTTTTGAAGCCATTTCAAGCTTCCAACTAACCATAATCCGAGGTTAGAATCTTATGAACAAATTTAGTCTTTCATTTATAAATTTTCTTTTATACTAAAGGATTATTCAAATTTGCGTTCTTAAACCTAAGTATATGTTTGTTGCTATTTTGGAGCATATGTATGAAGTCTAAGTGTATATGCCCTAGACAGAAAATTTATATTGTTAAACTTTGTAATACCTCTATGGGCAGTGGTTATTTCTTGAAATTCTAAGATTAAATTAAAATGATTTATTTATGAATGTAGTTGTATGTTGTGCTTTAGTTTTAATTGTCCTTATGCACGCCTTAGGATCAAGGGAGTATGGAGCTAACGTTAATTGATTCCAGGATTAAGAGACTGTTGATAAGCTTGAAAGGTAGGGATTCTATTACTCATCTTTTGTGAGGTTTTTATAGAATTAAAATTGATTGTTTTGCCGCAATATATATATATCTATGTTGAACTGATATTATATGATTATCACATATGAAACTATGACATGGACTCGTCTTGTATTGTACGGCGAGGAACATAATGAATTTACACATGTTATAAATTGAGAAGCATGGTTAGGAAAACTAACTCTATTGATAATGATTCAATATAGAGAAATTGTAAGACATGAAGAGGGCGACGGTTACGTCATTGGGCATGAAAACCCTAAAAGGTAAAATAGGGGGAAGGCGATGACGCTTCCTTGGGTTGAAAGTCCCAGAACACACTGCACAGGAATCGATTTGGTGAGGACTCGGGGCTTGATGTCCCCTCACCGGAACACCCTTGGAATATTTATAGGGTGATCAAGTGCGCCCATTTGGGTTTCGATGAGTTGAGTGATACTCAATTTAACATGGATACCTAGGAACAATGATGATTGGTAATATTTGTATAAATGTGTAATTATGATACTTGGTAATGATTAACTACGGTATCCATAAGATGTGATCATAATAAACCTCATAATCTGGAATGTGATGTGACTTACTAACCATGCAGATTTTAATGTGGTAATGATAAAAACCTAAAGGTGAGTAATGGCATTCTCTACTGAGCATAGTGTTGCTCATACCCTTATGTTTATATCTTTTCAGGACTCACTAAGTGTGAGGTGGCTACGAGAAATATAGTTGAGGAAGTGATGTAACTATATTACATTGGGACTGCTTCAATCGTTGAGAATGTTCTTCATGATAATGTAAGCATCAATTGTTACTTTCTGTGACTGTATTATAATGTGTTGAGGGTTAAAATGATGATGACAACAGTTTATATTATTAAATTTAAGGTGCTACATTAAAACTGTGGTTTATTTTTCGTTTATATTTTTATTTTTGAGTTGAGAGTTTTCATTTAAGTCCCGGGCAAATTTTATTTTTAAGGTTTTACTTTTATTATTTATTTTTATTTTATCTCATTAAAAACTGTTAACCCCCACATAGGGGCGTTACAGAATTTTTGGTATCAGAGCCTAGGTTCGGTTAACCTAGGGAGTGTAGCACCACTTTAAAAAAAAAAAATATTTTTGAGATGGTTTTGAAGCTGAATTTTCATTGTCATCATCAAAATGAACCTTCACATTGATTTATACAGTCTAGAAGGATGTAACATGGAAAGGCCATAGAATGAAAATATCAATAGTTATATGAGTACAATAATTATATAGAAGGAAAGTATTAATAGTTATAAGGGAATGATAATTATATGGAATGAGTTTATAAGTAGAATGCTTATGAGAGATTCGTATAATATTAGGATCTATAAGCATATCTAATTCGTATAAATGATGAGAAATTCGTGTAGATACGAGAATTTAAGAGCCTTTTGTCTCGTGAAAAACAATGAGAAATATAAGGCTTGATTTATTGATTTTAAAGTTTGACATAGATATGCCAAATTTTTCGTAATTGATTCAAACCTAAGTAATGATTATGTGTGGATTCGATGGAGCACATAAGTGTCAATGTCTTTTCTTAAAAGTTCTATATATTTGAGGAATATGATATAAGTTGGGAATCATGGTATTGAATCTTGAGAGAGATAAATGTTAGACTTTTGGTCTGTTGAGACTGTGTAAAGTCTAGAATGCATGAATCTCAAAATTGGAATATTTCGTTACGTACATTGTATTTAAGTGTATCAGTGAATCTTTATATATAGATGCAATAGAAAAATGATCAATAGGAGTTTCCTTAAGTAAATCATAATACTTAAGGCACTTATAATAATTTTGGATAATTACGATAAAATGTTTAAGTTTTAGATGTTTAGATGTGAATCTTTTGGTTACCTACGGTTTTGTTATATGAAGAAATTAGATATTGTATAAGTAGAATTGTGGAGATTGTAGATGTTCCTAAGTAGTAACATCTAGTGTCTTTGTTCATTGATATGGTCTACGTTGAAAGACGTAAATCGTATTGATTTCAAGGTTAGTCACATTCTAAACCCTTGGTAGTAATGATGATGAATCCATTGATAAATGTTGAGTATTAGGAATAACATATGGGTGTATGCATTGTTCAATAAGGTTTTGATTAAAACAAAATTATTTGAGTTGCTGGATCATTCAGGAAGATCCTTGTTGTCGTTAAATTAGATTTGTTGTTTATAGTTAACTTTATCTATAGTGGACTTTGAATTGGGTTTAAGATTCATACGAATTGGTTTTCAATTTTATGTTTGTTATTTAACTCGTTCTAAATGTGTTAAGGCTTGAAACAACCTGACCATTTTCAACTAAGAACATTTGGGCCTAGTTCAAATCTTAAATCAGTTTGATTCACACTGTCTCTCCCACGTGGTCTCTATACGTGTCATATACAGTGGTTTAATTATTGTTTACATATACGTTTACTGTGCATAAGAGTTTATTTCTCCGAGTTCACTTTTTCTCTCTTAATTTGTTATTTTCTCTCTAAATCGCAAATCCTCTTCTTTTTCATTAGAAATTCTTCTTTTCCTCTAAAAGAAGAAGGAATTCTAGGATTCTGCAATTTACTATCTTAATTTTTCCTTTCTATTTACTCTTCTTTCATCTCATCATGGACCCAAAGTACCAACATCTGAGAAAGTATTTCCCATCACTCTCCCAAAAGATTCTCAAAAAGAAATATAAGGCTAGAATTACTCGGTTGTGGATTCTTATGCGTTTTGATATCCCTTGTGATGTGAGAATGTTAATAGAGGGGAAAATCCGTCCGAGTGACTTTAGTCAAGATGTCGGTTTACTAGGAACAGGTACCAGTCGAAGTGCAATGAAAAGAAGAGCTCGTGCCATCGTGGTCGCTTGTAACAAATGTGGAAGACAAAATTGTAACGGTAAATGTACTTCACCTGGTTATATGTCTACGAATAGAGAGGATAAAATAAGGTTTTGTAGGGATGAACTTTCAAAGGAGAACTTGGATAGCATCCATCCTCCTCTCCACGGTCACCCTAGTGGATATGTTCAAGGAGCTATTTTTAAACTCTGGCCTAAATTTTATACAGAAAGACAACGCCTCAGGAATATGGTATTTCTAGATCCTGTTTGTCAAGCCATAAGAAAACTGGATGGGGAATAAGTCATCGCTCTATAAAGGTTATTTAGTCTTTACTTATTTGAAGCAGTTTTAGCTGATGTTCAACAGTTTGTGTTTTTCTTTTACTCAGAATATTTGCTTTTGTGTTTGAAATAATTGTGATTATTAGATTGATACAGTAAGTGTTAATATCTTATTTAATTTATGATTTTCTTAAATATATATATATAAGATAAAATATATTATCTTATCAGACACGTCACATACGGTACAGTAACATGTTTGAATTTTGAAAAACTTATCCAGATATTTCAAGATTTGTGTCTCAAATTTCAAAAGTTCTACAGTATTTGTCGTTTATATTAAATTTCTAGACTTGGTGTATATTTGTCAAAAAGTCTACAGTTGTGTCAAGAGGGTCTTCTGTCGAATTGTTCTCAATTGTCAAAAGTTATACAATTAGAGTCTAATCTTTTTCAAAAAGTGAATCAGATTTTCTGTAAACTATCAATCACCTTATCTTACTTTCTTATCCGCACAAGATTTTGTTTAAATCTTTGGATTACCTTTTCATTACCTACTCGTCTATCTCTTTAGCCCTTTTTGTATATTTCTCATCTTTAAAATCTCATGTAGAACCCGAAGTCTAAGTGGAGCAGACATTAAGCAACCACTTCTATAAACCAAATATGTCTACCTCCCAGTCCACGAAGAAAATAAAGAATGTCTGTGTCTTTTGTGGTTCCAGCTTTGGAAAAGATAAAGCTTATTTAGAAGCTGCAAATCACTTAGGGCAAGTCCTAGCACGCAAGAAGATTAACATAATCTATGGGGGTGGTAGTATAAAAATGATGGTAAATATGGCACTAGCAGCTAGGTCTAGCGACGCTACTGATGTAAGAATTTGGCCTCATATTCCAGTTGAAGGAAACCTTTGTAAGGAAGCCATAGGTAAGGGAGAAAGAGTCAGGAGTATCCCTAAAAAATTTTAAAGACATAATCTATAATTCTGATGCTTTTATAGCATTACCTGGTGGTCTAGGTACTCTTGAGGAAATATTTATAGTTGCTTGTGGGCAATTGTTGGGCTTTTATTCCAAACCTTTGGGACTGCTGAACGTAAAGGGTTTTTATGACGGTCTTTTGAAATTTCTAGATTACGCTGTGGAAGAAAACATCACTACAGAATCGGAGAGACAAATCTTTGTTACTGCTTCAACAGCTGAGGAATTGATAGATAAAATGCAAATCATACATCCAGAATCCGACACTGCAACATCCAAGCTTGAATGGGAAAGGGAAAACCGGGAGCGGCCAATTGATTTGAATCTCCATCTGTAATCTTTTTGTTTTATCTTTGGCATGTAGGCATGTGTGTCCGTATTTCGTGTGTTACGAATAACCGTTTGCCTTGTATTCTGTGTTTCTTGTGGTACGTCGTTGTTAAATCTTTTAGATTCATTGAGCCTAATGCTGGGATGGCTGGATACGGAGTACTTGATGCTCTCGAAACGCATCCTTCTTAAGGTCCGATCTTTTGTTTATCGATGTTTTTGTATCCTATAAGCATGCATGATATGGATAGCTGGTATACGGAGTGCCTTGTACTCTCGAAACGTATCCGTATTATGTTTGTAATGTGTAATATTCTGTTAATATTATGTGGAAGTACCAGAGTCAGTTATGGGGATATTCCATATGAAATATGAGTATATTATTTGGATTGAATGTTGTGTCATGAGGATAGCTGTTTAATGAAAAATATGTCGGGTATGTTTGCAACTCTGAGATTCCGTTTAATATCTCTATGAATAAGTTTAATGTATAGTTTTGAATAAAAGTGTTTGTGATATATGTTTTATGATTATGTTTTAGTTTATTAGTTGAGGTATGAAATCAAATATATTTGACTTTTCCTTACTCAAAAAGGAAAAGGAACCTAAAGATGAAGTATATAAAATTTCTCTGGCAATCTCCTTAAATGTGATTGTAAATCACAGTCCATGGACAATGAAGGACTGGAATCATGGTATGGTAAATATGTATGCCTGATCAGATTCTTAGACTATTATACGGTGTTATAAGTTGAAACTTGTCAGAAATACTCTCATTGAGGGATTTAGGAGTAAAATTTATTATGCAAGTAAATAAGTGGAGATACGATAACTTAACTTTGGAAGATAAACAACATTAACGGTTTAGACTCGGAATTGGAATCATAATGGAATCAAAATTTTTACTAGTATTGCTAGAATTGAAATTTCGAGGACGAAATTTCTTTTAGGGGGGTAGAGCTGTGACACCCGTTATTCTCCTAACGGGTATTGAGGTAATTAAATTAATTTTTAATGTATTAAAAAAATTGCCTCATTTAAATTTATTTTATAATATTTATTTTTATCTATTTTTAAATTTTCTAAAATTCTCCTATATTTATTTAGTATGATTACTAAAAAGTATTAGAACTTCTAATAAATCTCAAAAATGTCATATTGGCATTATGTGTGTTAAAGTCTTTAGATGAGACATAAGGATATATTTTCCAACTACTCTTGACCCTCATTTTCTTTATTTCCTCCGTGACATGCTTCAACATGTCTCCTCTATAATTGTTTCTATCACTTCTCTTCAAAGACTTCATCTTTTCTTCCTTTCTCTTCCACGGTTCCCACACTCTTCTTCTTATTTCTTTGCTGAAGCAAAATACTTAGAGAACTTCTTCAAGGCAGCCATAAAAATCAGCCACGATCACCTCCATTTGAGCAAGAATTTCAGTCATACCGAAGTAAAGGAACCTGTTTTGAAGCCATTTCAAGCTTCCAACTAACCATAATCCGAGGTTAGAATCTTATGAACAAATTTAGTCTTTCATTTATAAATTTTCTTTTATACTAAAGGATTATTCAAATTTACGTTCTTAAACCTAAGTATATGTTTGTTGCTATTTTGGAGCATATGTATGAAGTCTAAGTGTATATGCCCTAGACAGAAAATTTATATTGTTAAACTTTGTAATACCTCTATGGGCAGTGGTTATTTCTTGAAATTCTAAGATTAAATTAAAATGATTTATTTATGAATGTAGTTGTATGTTGTGCTTTAGTTTTAATTGTCCTTATGCACGCCTTAGGATCAAGGGAGTATGGAGCTAACGTTAATTGATTCCAGGATTAAGAGACTGTTGATAAGCTTGAAAGGTAGGGATTCTATTACTCATCTTTTGTGAGGTTTTTATAGAATTAAAATTGATTGTTTTGCCGCAATATATATATATATCTATGTTGAACTGATATTATATGATTATCACATATGAAACTATGACATGGACTCGTCTTGTATTGTACGGCGAGGAACATAATGAATTTACACATGTTATAAATTGAGAAGCATGGTTAGGAAAACTAACTCTATTGATAATGATTCAATATAGAGAAATTGTAAGACATGAAGAGGGCGACGGTTACGTCCTTGGGCATGAAAACCCTAAAAGGTAAAATAGGGGGAAGGCGATGACGCTTCCTTGGGTTGAAAGTCCCAGAACACACTGTACAGGAATCGATTTGGTGAGGACTCGGGGCTTGATGTCCCCTCACCGGAACACCCTTGGAATATTTATAGGGTGATCAAGTGCGCCCATTTGGGTTTCGATGAGTTGAGTGATACTCAATTTAACATGGATACCTAGGAACAATGATGATTGGTAATATTTGTATAAATGTGTAATTATGATACTTGGTAATGATTAACTACGGTATCCATAAGATGTGATCATAATAAACCTCATAATCTGGAATATGATGTGACTTACTAACCATGCAGATTTTAATGTGGTAATGATAAAAACCTAAAGGTGAGTAATGGCATTCTCTACTGAGCATAGTGTTGCTCATACCCTTATGTTTATATCTTTTCAGGACTCACTAAGTGTGAGGTGGCTACGAGAAATATAGTTGAGGAAGTGATGTAACTATATTACATTGGGACTGCTTCAATCGTTGAGAATGTTCTTCATGATAATGTAAGCATCAATTGTTACTTTCTGTGACTGTATTATAATGTGTTGAGGGTTAAAATGATGATGACAACAGTTTATATTATTAAATTTAAGGTGCTACATTAAAACTGTGGTTTATTTGTCGTTTATATTTTTATTTTTGAGTTGAGAGTTTTCATTTAAGTCCCGGGCAAATTTTATTTTTAAGGTTTTACTTTTATTATTTATTTTTATTTTATCTCATTAAAAACTGTTAACCCCCACATAGGGGCGTTACAATTGCAGATCTTATGATTTAGACCGTCACTTTAAGAATCGTGTCTTTCGCATAATCTGTCCATGATATGCCCAATTCTTAAGGCTTAGACCGACAATCTCAGACTATTATTGCTTAACATACATTCAACAAATATGAACGTAAAGAGGACAAGATTTAGTATATAAACAATAAATAAATTCTTTATTGATAAAAATGTCTCCAAAAAAACTTATTACATTTTTACTCCTTAGCGCATACATATCTAATAATCTCCCACTTGCACTAAGTGAGTAAATACAACAAATCTCGCATCCCCATAGCTTCCACATGCTTCTCGAAGACTCTCCCAGTAAGTGTCTTCGTAAATGGATCAGCTAAATTGTCCTCTGACGCGATCTTGCACACCGTGACATGCTCGTCCTCAACGAAGTCCTTTATCACATTATACTTCTGATCAATATGCTTACTCTTCTTGTGAAATCTTAGTTCCTTAGCATTAGCTACTGCCGCACTGTTATCACAGTATAGTGATACAGTCTTATCCATACCAAGAACTACCTCAAGATCTCCAAGGAACTTGCGGAGCCATACTGCTTTTTTGAAGCATCACTAGCTGCCACATACTCGGCCACCATCGTTGAATCTGAAGTGCAATCTTGGTTTGCACTTCTCCAACTGATGGCACCGCCATCTAGAGTAAACACAAAACCCGAAGTCAATTTTCTAGAATCTAGATAGGATTGAAAGTCTGAGTCAGTATATCCTAGAAGAGTCAAGTCCTCACCCAAATATATAAGCATATACCCTCGAGTCCTTCTCAGGTACTTGAATATATGTTTTATCGTAACCCAATGGTTCGGTCCTAGATCTGCCTGAAATCGACTTACAATCCTGACTACATAATTAATATCCGGTCGTGTGCAAAGTATGATATACATGAGACTACCAACTGTCGAAGCATAAGGCACCTTCTTCATGTATTCTCTTTCTTCATAAGACTTTGGAGAGTCTTTCTTAGAAAGAGTAATTCCAGACTTAGATAATTGCCCACCTTTCTTGGAATCCTGCATTGCAACCTCTTGAGAATTTTATCTATGTAGCCGGTCTGGGATAAAGCTATCATTTTGTTCTTCCTATCCTAAAAGATCTGGATACCGAGAACAAAATTAGCCTCACCCAAGTCCTTCATGTCAAATTGCTTGGTCAACCATAATTTGACCGATGACAACACCCCAACGTTATTGCTAATTAGCAGAATGTCATCTACATAGAGCAGTAGAAAAACCACCTTCCTATCTTTAATGTGTTTATAAACACATGGCTCATCTACATTTTGTGAGAACCCATAAGTCTTGATCACTTGATCAAATCTTATGTTCCAAGAATGGGAAGCCTGCTTAAGTCCATGAATTGACTTGAGCAGCTTACAAACCGTACCCTTTTGACCCGTGACCTTGAGCCAGTCTAGTTGTTCCATATAAATGGACTCATTAAGATAGCCATTCAAAAAAGCCGTCTTGACATCCATCTGCCAAATCTCGTAGTCGAGAGCGGCAGCTATGGACAAAAGAATCCGGATGGACTTAAACATGGCTACAGGTGAAAAGGTTTCCTCATAATCGATTCCTTCCTTTTGCGTATAACCCTTAACTACTAGTCTAGCCTTAAAGGTTTCGAACTTTCCATCCACTACTCTTTTTCTCTTGTAGATCCACTTACACCCTATGGGTTTTACCCCTTCGAGAAGATCCACAAGCTCTCAGGCCTGATTAGTCTCCATAGACTTCATCTTTATGTTCATGGCCTCTGTCTAGAGTTTTGAATCAACATTCTCCATGGCCTCTGCATAAGTATAAGGATCCCTATCATGTTTATCCGGTTCAGCCAAAAAGACCTCCTCATTGAACATATACCTTTCAGGTTGACGCCCGATCCTCCTACTACGTCGAAGCCCCTCAGGTTGTTGTTCAAGTTTATTTGGTATATCTACACTGATCGAAATGGTTTCATTCAGAATCTCCAGAGTGATCGGATCACTCCTTAACTCCTCAAGCGCCACTTTGCTTCGAGGTTTAAAGTCGTCCATGTAACTCTCCTCAAGGAAAGTTGCATTAGTTGAAACCACGACTTTATTTTCCTTTGGGTTATAAAAATAACCCCCTTTAGTCCCTTTTAGATATCCTACAAACATGCAAACTTTCGAACATGCTTCCAATTTATTTGGATCCTTAAACAGGACATGAGCCAGACATCCTCATATGCGAATATGGTTTAAGGATGTCTTCTTATCCATCCATAACTCGTGAGGAGTTTTAGGGACCGATTTTGAAGGCACGTTGTTCAAAAGATAACATGCGGTTTGTAGTACATATCCCCAAAAGGATAAAGGCAATGATGAATAACTCATCATGGACCTAATCATGTCTAATAAAGTCATATTTCTTCTCTTCGCTATGCCATTCTGCTGCGGAGTGCCCGACGCAGTTAAATGGGATAAAATCTCAATCTCTAATAAGTGTCCCAAGAACTCATCAGAAAGGTATTCCCCACCTCGATTAGATTGAAGTGCCTTTATGGGTCTACCCAATTACTTTTCCACTTCAGCCTGAAACTCCCTGAACTTGTCAAAAGTTTCGCTTTTGTGATGCATCAAGTACACATACCCATATCTTGAGTAATCGTCAATAAATGTGACGAAGTACTCATACCCTCCTCGTGTCCGGATGTTCATCGGTCCGCAAACATCACTATGCACGAGTTCTAGAACCCCTTCGGCCTTATTGCCCTTAGACCCGAATGGTCTTTTGGTCATTTTACCCTCTAAACAAGATTCACATTGAGGTATAGATTCTACCTTTAAGTGACTTAAAGGTCCATCCCTTACCAACCTTTGAATCCTATTCAGGTTAATATGACCAAGGCGCAAATGCCAAAGATAAGTTTTATTAGAGTGAGAAGTTTTAAGTCTTTTAGAGTTATTATCATTCATCTCAACATTAAGCAATAAGTTCATCTTAGGTTTGATAAAATATAGATTATTTTGCATCCATCTAGAATAGATAAAAGATTTATTTTTACGAATCACCACTTTATCATTAAAAGAAACTAAATAGGAGTCTTTAAATAAACAAGCTACAGAAATTAAATTCCTTTTAAATTTAGTAACATCAAAACAATCTTGCAAAAATAAATTCTTATAATTATCAAAATAAAGATGGACGTCTCCCACTGCTTCTGCTGAGACCAAGGATCCATCGTCCATCCGAAGCATGAAGTCTTCATGTAGCAAACTTCTTGTTTCTTTGACCCTTTGCAGAGAAACACAAACATGGTTAGTTACACCAGAATCTATAACCCAAATGTCACTAGATTCTTCAACCAAACAAGTTTCTAAATACAAAAGATCACACCTACCTCCTTTAGAAAGGAAGTCCTTACAATGCTTTTTTATATGCCCAACCTTCCCACAGAAGAAGCATTTAAGCTTCTTCAGGTTCTTCTTCTTCTTCTTGCTCTTGGTGCTAGCAGGAATGGAAGACTTCCCGTTCTTGGCCCGTTGCTTCTTTCCATTCCCAGAGTTAGGATTAGAACCAGAAGCAGCTACCATGTTGGCCTTTCCACCCACAAGAGACTCCCTGATCAGCAGTTCGAACTCCTGTAACTGTTTCATTAATTTCGTCAAGATTATATCCCGTCTATTGCTTAAATTAAAAGTAGCTCTAAACGGAATCAATTCCTTTGACAGAGTCTCAAAGACCATAGTCATCTAAGTTTCAGCATTGATGTTGGCTCCATTGGTTTAAGCCTCAGCGAGGTAACCCATGACTAATATCATGTGCTCCTTTACAGATGTCCCCGATCTCTGCTTATAGTTTAAGAGTTTCCGAAGCGCCCCTTGCCACTTTGTTATGGCCTGGCCTCCAAAAATATCCTCAAAATTATCCAAGATCTGCTTCGCAGTCTCATAATCCTGATGTTGAGCCTGCAACACGTTATTCATGCTAGCCATAACATAGCAGTGGGCCTGATCATTAGCATATTTCCAATGATCATACGCTTGGAATTGCTCATTAGTTGAGTCTCCCGTAGGCTCGGGAGGACAAAGGGTTGTCAGCACATACTTCAGTTTCTTAAAGGAGATGACGATTTCCAGGTTCTGTTTCCAATCATTATAATTATTTCAAGTTAATAGGTTTTTGTCAAGTATCGATGATAAAGCGTTTTTGAACATTTTTAATCTACAATAAAGAATCATATACCAAACATAAGCAAACATATAATAATAATTTAGTAAGATAACACAATCATGTAAAAATACAAATGTGTTATGTGTCAAAACTTTGAAAATATCACAACCTTACAACGATAATTCCCAACTCTGAATTCAACAAGCTCCTAGGGGAGTCATGCCAAATTCAATCAGGAACACAGATCCCATCCTGATTAATATATGCTATCCAGGACCCGTATGATCCAGCATATATTAATAATCGTTTCTTTGGCCATTAATTTTATTAACAGAGCTCCTAGGAGAGGTTACTAATAAAATTAATGTGAGTGTATAACCATCGTTTTAATATTTTATCCATGATTTATAATCACCACCTATAGGTGTGCAACCATAAATTATGCTAAAATACCTTATCCTCTTAGAGATCCAATCTGGTACATGATAGAAATCCATTCCTAGGAGTCGAGACCACCATGTTCTGTCTATGGACCAACGATGGAGGCCTTAGGTTCTTTCTTCGAAAACCTTCTCCCACTCAATCTTTTGAAATCAAGGTTTTATTTTAAGAATATACATGAACAATTTTAATATGAGTGGCACTCTCTATTCTATAGGACATGTTATCAATATACATGGTAAATCATATTATAATGCAGACAAGCAAAGCAATCTAGCAAAGCTACAAGTAAAATAATAATAACCGTAATATTATGGTTCCACCCTAGAGAATAAAAAACTAAGATTACAAGAAAATAATCGAGATATATTATCGATTCTTCATCTTTGAATCCTCAAGCTGTATCCTTCTTCATGTAATGTCAATCTTCAAGTCTTTAATCCCGTATGAATCAAATACTTCATATTTTCGGTCATATCCAAAATTAATGTTTCTCATAATTGTCTTAAAAACAAAATTAAAACTGCATTGAAAACTGCACCTTTTTTGAAAAAAAATTCAGCTCTCGGTCGGCAGGCTGATTTGGGTAATCGGCCTGCCGGTCATGCTCCATCTGCCTGCCGACTCATGAAAGTTTAGCCTGTCAAACTGGAAGTTCAGCCTGCTGCCAGAGCCTCCAGATTTCTGCCCCGCTGACGGCCTGCCGAACCTCACGTCCAGCCTGCCAATCTGCGACCATCGGCTTGCCGAACTAGTGGGTTCGGCAGGCCGACCAAGCAAAAATCTCCCATGCTAGAAAATACAATTTTTTAATGCAATTCATCAATTTTATTTTCAACAATTCAAAAACATAAAATTAGAGACTCAGGAAATACCTGAGGGCGTCATTATCATTCTTCTAGATCTGCCTTCTAGATCTGTCTTCACCGAATGATTATTTGATTACAAAATTCTTACAAATTAAAAAATAAATAATAATTTCTAGACGAAGATGATAGTCCGCCATCTAAATACATGAAAAACCTAGATACACATTCTAACCTCTAAGGAACCATAACTTAATTATTAATTAATTAATAATTAATTAAATAACAATTTAATCAACCATAATTAATTAATAAACATTCACCATATAATCTATGACAACATAAAATTATATAAAAACCTAGAGTGCTAACTCTCTATAAAATTAAATTCAAGCATGGGAGGAATTAAGATCACAAAATTTATACATATAGTATGATCACAAATTCGTAATTTATTTAAAAACCTGGCTCCGATACCAATTGTTGAAAAAATAATATGTAGCAAAATTTTAAAATTTTATATCAAAGTATTTTCTAAAACACAAGTTTGACATGCTATATGCATAAATTATCTAGATATTACTAACCTTTGATTGTCGAAGAACCCTCGCAAAACGTGAAGAGAAGTAACGTTCCAGAGAGCCTCAACCAATTGGTCTTCTTTGCTATTCTCTATCCATGACTAGAGTGAGTGTGGACTCACACATACAGCTCTTCCACCAGGTGACTCTCCTTCCAACCAATCGAGAGAACCCAAAGCTAGTGTTCGTGATTTGTCAACAAAAGCTCTCAGAGAGTTTTTAGATTCTCACCAGTAAAGAATCACTCTTAATCTCTCAATTGATCTGAGTAACTCTTAAGACTTACTCCCTATTTATAGAGGTTGGGTTTAGGGTCAGTCCTTATCAGATTAGGTCTTAAAAATTCGAATCAGAATCAAATTCAGATAAATATCTGATAAGATCCGCGTAAAAACGCGTGATCTTATCCTTCGCTCATCGACAGGCTGAACTGCATAATCGGCAGGCCAAACTCGCCCATCGGTAGGCCGAACACGTGGATTGGCATGCCGAACTGTAAAAAAATAATCTCAACGAATCTTTTATTTTTCACCCGAGATTCTATAGGATAAAGTCTCAGTTTTAATTCAAATAACCCAATAGAAAAGTTATTTGATTAAAACAACTTTATCTAGATAATCTCTGAGAAAATAAATGAATTCCTAATAATTCTACAAGTTTATCTTGATCTAATTCATCCAAAATTAAATCAACCGATAAACGGACAAGAATTATCCGATCCCAATAATTCAACAAGTTTATCTTGAATCAATTTTATCACTAAATTAATTCAACCGATAAATAGACATAAATTATATGATTCTTTTAAATTTTAACCAATTTGATAAATCTGACATAAGTCACCAATTATTGAAAAAACACACTGTATCGTTACAGGATGTTGTGAGCTAGCAAAGGAGACCAAATGGACCTATATAGTTTAAGCTCCTGATAATTATGAAACCCAATATCCCATATATACATTTCATAATTATCAACTCCAACGCTACTCCACTAAAAGCTTTGAGCTGCACTCTCGAACTACATAAAATTACGAAGCCCGTATAGCTAAGTTTCCACGACATATCATAGTATATCGTATCCCCATATGATTATCCATAATCGGCTTAAGGACAAGTTCTGTCTTACCTTCCTGATTATTTTTATCTTACGTTTCATTATCTCACCATCAAAAAACTTACTATCCAAAGACAGTATACCATTCGGTTACACTTATGTATCCAAATGGTTGAGCGCTCCAGTTTTTCAATTACAGGATAACACATATAAGAAGATATCACTATTCCTAAGGAGGAGCTATGGATTTCATATCTTTGAATAACAGGTCTACGATAATTATGAAATCCAATATCCTATATATACATTTCATAATTATCAACTCCAACGCTACTCCACTAAAAGCTTTGAGCTGCACTCTCGAACTACATAAAATTACGAAGCCCGTATAGCTAAGTTTCCACGACATATCATAGTGTATCGTATCCCCATATGATTATCCATAATCGGCTTAAGGACAAGTTCTGTCTTACCTTCCTGATTATTTTTATCTTACGTTTCATTATCTCACCATCAAAAAACTTACTATCCAAAGACAGTATACCATTCGGTTACACTTATGTATCCAAATGGTTGAGCGCTCCAGTTTTTCAATTACAGGATAACACATATCAGAAGATATCACTATTCCTAAGGAGGAGCTATGGATTTCATATCTTTGAATAACAGGTCTACGATAATTATGAAATCCAATATCCTATATATACATTTCATAATTATCAACTCCAACGCTACTCTACTAAAAGCTTTGAGCTGCACTCTCGAACTATATAAAATTACGAAGCCCGTATAGCTAAGTTTCCATGACATATCATAGTGTATCGTATCCCCATATGATTATCCATAATCGGCTTAAGGACAAGTTCTGTCTTACCTTCCCGATTATTTTTATCTTATGTTTCATTATCTCACCATCAAAAAACTTACTATCCAAAGACAGTATACCATTCGGTTACACTTATTTATCCAAATGGTTGAGCGCTCCAGTTTTTCAATTACAAGATAACACATATAAGAAGATATCACTATTCCTAAGGAGGAGCTATGGATTTCATATCTTTGAATAACAGGTCTACGTTATCAAGAGTCATGTCTCCAACGTACCAGCATACAAACCACTATTAAGATGTAGGTGTCACCCTTTGTACATCAAAAGACACAAGTCAAGACAATGGGCCCACTATTCATCTCAGGATTAAGATACAATACAAATGATTGTCTAAAGTGAATCGATTTACCGAGACAGAATTATTAATCCAAATCAATTCACTTTATGTCCCGATCCAACACATCGTCACCTATGACAATGTGCCAATGTTTCTATTCACAGAGTTCACCTCCGATGGTCAAGACAAACCATCTCCCAAAAGGGATATAGACAACATAACAATCTTTAAATGAATAAAGCGCCCAACTTTATTCTCTCGATTGTGGATCTTATGATTTAGACCGTCACCTTAAGAATTTGTGTCTTTCGCATAATCTGTCCATCATATGCCCAAGTCTTAAGGTTTAGACCGACAGTCTCAGACTATTGTTTGCTTAGCATACATTCAATAAATATGAACGTAAATAGGATAAGATTTGGTATATAAACAATAAATAAATTCTTTATTGATAAAAATATTTCAAAAAAAACTTATTACATTTTTACTCCTTAGGGCATACATGTCTAACATGGGCCACCCAAGGGGGTGTGGTGGCAAGTTTTCTGTCATTTTGGTGGCATGGTGGGTCCCACAAAACTTTTTACACAGTCCAATTTATACTGACAGTATTTTTCCTATATTGTCGGTATTCTTCTTCATATAATTCATGAGGTCCCACAACCTTCCATATTTATTTTCATCCATCCCATAATATAATTCCAATATTATCCAACTTTGTACAGTCTAAATTTATACTGACGGTATTTTTTTATACTGTCGATGTATTCTTTACACTGCTACAGCATTTCTTATTCATCCATAGTCTCCAAACAATATTATTCCTATACTGCTTTAACTTAAACAGTCCAATTCCTACATTGCATCACTTTTACAGTGTAATTTTTATACTACATAACTTTATTAGTGTATTTTCTTATGCTGCATTATTCTAATATTGTATAATTTTCTGTATTATTATACAATATTTTTTTAAATTGTATTTTTGTCTTAACATAATCCTTAAATTACTGTATTTTTAATGTACTTAAAATGCTTGAGTGTTACATTAAAAGGATTATGATTTTGTGTTATGATTATTTTGAGTAAAAAGACACTGATAATTAAATTAACATAATGATATTCAATGAATAAAATTTCTGACTTTAAATGCAATTTTAAAGGTTTTGAATGTTAATGGAGCTTAAGTTAAATTTTGTTTGGAGCAGAGGTTTTTGAATTTCAAAATGAAGTAGGATATTTTCTATCCCCTCCTTAGTAGCCCATTTTATAAATTGTTTTGGCAAAAGTTTAACTTTTAAATGCATTTTTAAGAATGATTTCTAATTGAGATTGAAGTTATTTTTATGCATTTAAAGAAATAAGTTTAGTTACTCTTTTCTATTCCCAAAACCCATACGTTGGTATTTTAACAAGTTTCTTACAAATAAGTATTTATTGATTATTGTCAAGATTTTGAGATTTGTTTTTAGTAGGTATGATTTGCGAATAATGTTTTCAACTGTGATTGATATTTTTAAATAACTTGTTTTAACTGATCATCTTATTGAGCCTTCTGTTTACGTTTTGTTGTTTTAGAATTCTTTTCCCCTCAGGCTTGAAGAAGAAAGGGCATGAGTAGAAATGATATTTTCTCTAGAACTATGATATGATACATGTACTGTACGACTTGTCCCGATGTCGTTGTCGTCTTTGTCAGTTACATAGCTTAATTTATTTTACAGATGATAATTTTCAGTAGTCTTGTATTATTATTATTATTTGCATTTTAATTACCCACTCACCTTCGTGGTAAGCGTCCATGTGATGGTGACTGTCGATGAGATTTCGGCTGAGCAATTTAATTTACATTTATTTACTTTATGTTCATTTACTCTGTTTAACTAATTTTATTTAATTTAATTTAAGTATCCTCCTATTCTTGGACTGTTGCATTTATTCCTCTCTTTTTATGAATACAATGAAAAAAGAATCGCTCAATCAGATATAAAACAAAAAAAGCCATGATTTTTTTCTAAAAAAATAGAAGAAAGAAAAGAAATCTGGGTTTTTTCTAAAACAATAGAAGAAAGAAAAGAAATCTGGGTATCTTTACCGTAGAAAACTAACCTAAATCCTAAGAACTTAAGGGAGAAGAACTTAGAAAAGGGCTATTCATTGTATTTGAAATACTCAAGTAGTATTCCCATTTTACCCTTACTAAATACACAGCCGGCTATATTCAATGCTATGAAATAGACGGCCCCACATGTGCTGTTCGTGTGGATCCTAGTCTAAAATTTGGATCCTAGTCTATCAGACAGACGGCCCTACATGTGCTCTGATAAGACGCTGGTTGTTGTAACAACAATTTTTTTTTTTTTTTTTTTTTCTTGCTTGACGTGGTCATTCATATATTAGAGTGCCGAAAAATTAATGTTCAAACAGTAAAAGAGGAAAAAGGAAAAAAAAATGCTTGAGAGAGAACGTTACCCTCGTGACAAATAGCAAGAAATATTGGTGCGGGCGGAGGGGCCAGTTGCAAGGAAACTTGCAGAACATGTCCAAGATAAGATGTGATTCCGTGGATCTTTATTATTAGTGGAAAAAAGGAAGAAATTGATAGGGAAAGAAGACGTTGGGGTGTGCGCCTTGATGGTCGCTTACTTGCCGTTCACTAGCATTGGCCAATCCCTTTACGACAAGTGTACGAGTATGACATGCTACAACCTTTAATATAAGCATTTGTTCTCTTTCCTTTCCAAGATGTTAGGCCATCCTTTGAGAACGGATTTTCTATTTTTTTTTTAATTTTTCTTTTTAATATTTTGGAATTAGAATTAGGCCTTTTGAATTGTTGCTCAAGCTTAATTCTTGCCTAAATTAGATACTTATGTCCAACTTGGGCAAGAAGTATACTTTTGTATTTGGTATCCTGGTTAGAATTATTAGCTAATATTATAAACACTATAGCATATGAGAATTTTATATTATTTTTGACTGAAAAATTGGTTAGAATTAATTCTATGACAATGCTATAAAATAGTGTTTGTTTTCAGGTCGTGAAAGTTGCAAGCGAAGCACCAGCTAGTGTGTGTGGAGTAAAGGAGTCCGAATCAAACACTTTCTGTTCACATATGTAAGCTCAAGCTTTCATTTTCCAAAAATTATATGTCACATGGATTATATTCTATGCAAAATTCTTTGGGCAATTTTCAAAGATACTCACCAATGAGTATCTGTTTTACAATTGTCAGATCGATTTAATAGTTTGAAAACGTGTTTGTCACCTATAGGGGATTCTATGAGAGGAGTCCCTAATTCCTTTTTATGTCAGAAAGTTCTTTTACGTCATCTTGGAAATGGAGCGTAATAAAAACCTCATGCACAGATTGATCATATGTTTACTGGAACAACAGAGCTTCTTCATGTCATTGTTGTCCTGTCAAATGTTGCTCTAACTGGTGTTTGTTTGTACCGGTAAGCCAATGGCTTAATTCTAGTCTTTAGTACTGATCAAAATGATCAAAATGATTGAAAATGCACGTTCTTAATGCTCACGGCACACGGAATCATTAGAGGATGTATATATTTTCTAAATAATCTATATATGTAAGTATGTATTTTATTATATCAATATACACACAGTCCCTGCGAAGCACTGAAAATTTAATCTTATTTGGTAGCAAAAAACATTAAAAGTTTAATCTTATAATTACATTATTGTTAATTTTTTTAATTACTAGTTCTTATTAATAAAAATTCTTGACTTCAACGTCGCAAGATCAGAGTCCGTTGGTCTTACACAAATAACTACGAAAATCATCACCTAAAATCCTAACTTTGGGAAAGCGTATGAGAGAGAGAAATAAAGAGAGAGAGGTCACGAGAAACTGATGATAAAGATTTATACAATGACTTGTGACCATTGATATTCTCCTACAATTATCTATATCCAACGTAATTTGGATATTGAATAACTCTCAAGATTTCTATTTTATTTTATTTTTGAAAGGAGATTTCTTTTTTATTTGATTTGATATGAATATAATTTTTTAAAAAAAGAATTCAGAATATAATTTTAATTAAATAAATAATGACAAAGAGGTCAAGCTTTTTGGGGCACCCAAATTAAATCAAAGCAATAATTGTTGGAATTTGAATAGTAACAGCTTTTGCCTCTGAGATATCAATCAAGGGAAAAAAAAAAAAAAGAAAAAAAAAAGAAGCTTTTGCTCCTCATGTTATGATTTTGATTAACGTCGTTTTTCAACAGAACCTGCACCAGCTGTTGACGAGGACAACTCAAAGCAGGGAAAGTTGAAACCTTGTTGAGGATACGACAATAAGGACCATCATACCCTAAGCAAATGAGGTTCTCTTTTTCCAAATTCTTCCAGTTGGGGGTCTTTTGCTTATCTAATTTCTAGCCACAAACTGATTTTCACTTCACATTTTTTAGCTTGATTTGTCTGTAAAGAGAGTAGTAGAAAGTGTGTGTTTCTCACCTCATGCTTTTCATTTTCAAGAATGTTTTTTTGACTTCAACGATAAGACCTACTAGTGGGGCCCACCCTTTATGTAATGGGGCCCATCTTTTGTGTAATGTAGAATTACCCTTTGGTTTTGTATGGTTATCATTTTTAGGATATCACCCTTTTGCATGCCCACCCTCTTTAATAGATGTTTGAAAGGATTGCCCTTCATAATTTTCTTTTGTTGTGATGTTAGATCCTATAATAATGATATTAGGTTAGTCGGTGTGAAAACTGTGAATTTTGTGTCCACTTGTCGAAATCCATCCTCTTCCACTTTTTTGTCCGTCAAATGGACATGTGGTTGATGTGGATTAATTATCTGTTTTTAAGCCCATACGAGAGGAGGCCATAGAGTGTTGAAGATTGAATTTTCAAGTTGTAGTTGGAAGAAAACTGACATGCTTTGACAAAAAAGAGGGACCAGAACTACAATCAAATACCCCTTAATTCCTTTTTTCATAGTATAATTAAATTTATTATGGTTGTAAGCGCTTGCTTGTTTCGTGTAGCTTTTGAATTCAATATGCTCAAATTAGGATTCAAGTATCAACAGGTCTTTAGATACGTATTCGTTTCTCTCAAAATCTAAATCCTTTGAGTATCAAGAATCCAAGTTTTCAGAGTTTTGATCCCTGGTGTCTTTGTTTCGTGGTTCGAATCACGGTTCGAATTATTTTGCTACAGTATTTTCTCTCAAAAAAATTTAAATATTCATTCAAATACTCGATTCAAACAGCCCTAAACTTTTGATACTTGGATATATTTGCTACAGTAAAAGCTAAAATTCTCTCTCCTATGTTTGAAGAAAAAAAAATCATAACTTATTCATTTGTTATCTAAATGAAAAGATTCTTTTTTCATTGTGTTTCTTGTGAAGAGAGGAATAAATTAAGATTCATATTGCATATTTTTTAAAATCATTAACATTAAGATTTTATTAGATTTATTAATAAATCAAAAACTATTTTCACTACTTCTCCAAATGTAAATTTCAATTTTATTCCATACTTAAATTAAAACTTAAAAACACATTCAAATATCAATTCAGATAACAATTCAAATCATTAACTCAAATCTTAATTCAATCACATAACTCAAATCAAATCACTAATTTGAATTAAAGAAATTAGATGATGGAAAAGTCTATCTGGTCGACGCTTGAAAAATGTATTACATGATACAAACATATTTGACAGTTAATTTCATACAGAGCTGGAAAAATAAGTCGGGAGGGACGGCGGCTGCTGTTAGCTTGTTCATTACCGGCTTGTTTGGCACCCTGTATTATATTGTATTGTATTGTATTATATTATATTTTTTATATATAATACAATATAATATAATACAATATAGTGTGTATGGACAGGACTATTATGAGCTGGGACAAACATAGATTATTGGGGCAAATTATAAGTTCCATTAGATTTTACATGTAAGATTAGAACAAAAAACTTCCACGAGGCGGCTTCCTATGGCCGACTCTGTATACAGGGCTTGACAATGCGTTCTCACGCAATTATTTATATGTATTGTCTGTTGTTTGAAGTGAAGTTTGATCCACATTTGTCGGACAGGGACACTGGGGTACGTATCTTCAAAGGCTTCAGTCTTGTGGCTTTCTTCACCTTGAACTACTCAAAGCTTGTCTCGGAATTCATCTACAAATGGTAGTGCTTGAAAGTTACTACATTGTTTGGTCATCTTTTTACTTTCATGATAATATAGCCTTCCTTTCATCAAAGCATCATTATTACCTGTTTTTTTGGACTTTTCAGTTCAATCAATACTGGAGGTCGTGTCGTTTCATTGTAACAGAAGTGTTGAACTAGCGAATCAAATATATATACGTATATTCTTTTAGTCAGATCATGGCTCACAGTGCTCTTAAATAGGCCTAAAAAATCTGGTGATTTAACTCAAAAATCTAAATTCTTCTCTTTCTTTTCATTAGCAGTAGGTGTGGGAATCCAAAATATAAATGAGCCATTATGCACTAAACCAACAATCTTAGCTTTGAAACCTGTTACATGTGCTTGTCTTTGGAGGTTCTAATCAAATCTAGCAGTCTTTTATTATAATAATAATAATAACAACAATTTGGAATTAGATTCCCATCTTCCACTTATTTGATTTCCCTTGTCTTCCCTCCTGCTTTGATTAAAGGAGCTAGCTAGAAGCTTTGATAGATTAAGTTTTCTTTCCCTTTTTTTTTTTTTTTTCCAAGTTGTTTTCTAGTTTCAAAAAATGGACTTAGCTTCTGCTGACAAGGTAGTTCTAGGTTCAATTGCCTTTGCAGTTTTCTGGGTTTCGGCAGTTTTCCCTTCGGTTCCTTTGCTACCCATAGGCAGGACTGCAGGGTCCCTTCTAGGGGCCATTCTTATGATCATCTTTAAGGTCATAACCCCAGATGAAGCATATGATTCTGTTGATCTATCAGTCCTTGGTCTCCTCTTCGGAACCATGGTTGTCAGTGTCTACCTCAAAAGAGCCGACATGTTCAAGTACTTGGGGAGATTGCTCTCGTGGAAGTGCCGGGGAGCCAAGGACTTGCTTTGCCGAATCTGCTTGGTGTCTGCTCTCTCGAGCGCATTGTTCACCAATGACACCAGTTGCATTGTCCTGACCGAATTTGTCCTGGAACTTGCGATGCAAAATGATGTTGAGCCCCATCCCTTCTTGCTCGCCTTAGCCTCTAGCGCAAACATTGGCTCTTCGGCGACTCCTATCGGCAATCCTCAAAACCTAATCATTGCCATACAAAGCAAAATCTCCTTTGGCCAATTTCTACTAGGACTCCTCCCTGCCATGCTAATTGGTGTCATTGTGAACATGTCAATCCTCCTATGCATGTATTGGAGGCTGTTGTCGGGTGAAAAGGACAAAGAAATCCCGTTGGAGGAGGGAAATTCTGCGAAAAAATCCTCAACTCCTCCTCATTCCACGGATTTAACAACTCCAAATGACATGCCCTCAAATCTCACTGATGAGAGTCCTGCATCAGAAGCTGAGAATGAAGTAACTTACTCCCCTAGTTTAAACGACACCAAAGGCGATATAGAAAGTGGCAATATTGGCATGAATTCACCAGACCATGATATGCATACTGGTGATACAACTTCTCAAACATTGGAGGGAAGGAGTGGACTCAATGAGAGTACAGAAATGGCGAAAATCAAACCATGGAAGAGATTGGCATCGAAGACATGCATTTACCTTGTTCTAATTGGCATGCTGGTTGGTTTACTAATGGGGTTGAACATGTCATGGACTGTGCTCACGGCCTCGCTTGCACTCGTCGTCCTTGATTTCAAAGACGCCGGGCCTTGTCTTGATAAGGTGAAAATCTCACTGCCTCCTATCTCCAAAAACTTGTCCTTTTTTTTAGCACTTTGCAAAACTCTTCTTTGACAATACAATAATTTTCATGTCTTCTTGAATCAGGTCTCTTATTCTATCTTGCTACTGTTCAGCGGAATGTTTATCACGGTCGAAGGATTCAACAGAACGGGGATACCTAGTACTCTCTGGAACCTCACGAAGCCTCATGCAAAGATTAACCATACTTCTGGCATAGCAGTGCTTGCCCTTGTCATACTTGTCCTCTCAAATATCGCTTCAAATGTTCCCACTGGCAAGTTGCTTCTAGTTATTTGTTTTCTCTTTAACATGTTGGACCTTTTTTTAAGACATGCTCAACTTTCAGTGGACTAAATAAATAAGTGGTGGGAACAACTACCATCAAAATTGTAGAAATCATTTAAGCCTATGTCCAAGGCTAAAAGAAGTAGAATCTTAAGATTTCTATTCGTTCACAGCTCAAAAGCGGTTGCAATTTATAATATCACAAATATGTCATATGAGTTTCTTTTTTAATGTCTAATAAGTTTTCACAATATTTTTTAGTCTGATCTATTTGATATGTCCCATGAGGAAGTTACCTGCTACTATCAGCTACTTTCTATAGTCTTAAATTCAAACTTCTTTAATTTCAAAAAAAAAAAAAAAATTGCAACTTCTTCAGTATTTCAGTAATTACTACTTCAAATCATTTTTTTCTAACATAATTTTCTCTAATCTCATGCTAATTAAGAAATTTGATTATAATTCCTATCTCCTTTGTATTTCAGTCAACCTGAAAGCAGAATAACACCAAGTTAAAGGGACATGAGCATCAGAAATAAAGGAATAATTTCTACTGAACTCTGGAAAAATTAACAAGTCTAAATGTCTTATCATCTTTTTTCTTAGCATTTTACTATTGTTATTTCTGACTAATCCAGCAGAATTTTGAGAAATGGAGTTACTTTGAAAGACTTTCTACACAATTTATTTTGAAAAAAAATCCAAATGACAGCAGATTTATTTGACACAGTACAATCCAATCTATTTGCATACTGTTAGAGTATAAAACTATAGTCGGTCCACCTCTTAACCACTTAAGCTTTTGGTTAAATTCGTAAACTCTTAACACAT
Organism: Artocarpus heterophyllus; assembly: GCA_025403435.1. Classification (NCBI taxonomy): domain Eukaryota; kingdom Viridiplantae; phylum Streptophyta; class Magnoliopsida; order Rosales; family Moraceae; genus Artocarpus; species Artocarpus heterophyllus. The sequence goes on from CM046343.1 coordinate 31,847,909, forward strand.
ACTAATTAATGTCTTTATTTCATTATTTGTCTTCTCAGTTCTTCTGATGGGAGGAAGAATTGCAGCCCAGGCAGCAGCCATATCACCCCATCAAGTTAAAAAGGCATGGCTTATCTTGGCATGGGTGAGCACAGTTGCCGGGAACCTGTCACTGCCGGGCTCAGCCGCGAATATGATCGTCTGCGAGAAGGCTCGGCAGGCTCAGTCCGGCAAATACACTCTCTCATTTTGGACTCATCTCAAGTTTGGCCTTCCTTCAACACTCATTGTCACAGCCATTGGCCTAACTGTTATAAAGGGTTGATTAATGAACCTTAAGTGTGAAACTAAGTAGAGGCCAAAAATTATGATTTTAGGCCTAAATGGAAACTGTTTATCATATCTCTGATATTCCATTTCCATCCTGTATTTCTATGGTTTGTTTGTCCTTGTTAGTTGTAAAATAGGCAGCTTAAGTGATTTTCTGTTATCGTTGGACCAATGTATTTGATCTCTCTCTAGTTGATCTTTGTAATTTGCAAGTGTTTAATGTTATGAGATAAAAGCATATCATTTTCAGTCCTACCAATTACTGGGCTTTTGTTTTTTTGGCTGACTTGCATGAACCTACTGCAACTTGAACTTGTTTATTTATTTATTTTTCAGCTAGTTGGGATTGATTATTGTGGCATAGAAACGTTGAAAGTGGGTTCCATTATGTAAATTTTGTTTTTCAATTCTGTTCTTTGTAAAGATTAGACGACTGTGTGGCTATTATTCATAACAGATGAGAAAAGAAAAATTAAACAACCTGGAGAGGTCGAATAATAAAAGACTACAGGCATCAATTGGGTGGTTGTTATCTCCGTGGGGGAAGATGACATATAGTAGTTATAGTAATGTTGGATCCAATCACAGTCAAGTGGCGGCTCTATTTCCTAACTAACTTCATACATATATATATATATATACGCGCGCGCACATATACATACACATAAATATTTATTTCTAAGTATATGTAGAAATGAAAAACATCAATGATATTTATTAAACGTAACGTTACTGTACGAAAGACATAACAGAGTTTTAATAACCGGTTATATTATATTCTTTTTCTACATGTCATATTAGTAGTTATAGTAATGTTGGATCCAATCAGAATCAAGTGGAGGCTCTAGTTCCTAACTAACTTCGTGTATATATATATATATACACCACACACATACACATACACATAAATATATATTTCTAAGGTACATGTAGAAATAACAAACATCAATGATATTCATTAAACATAACATCAATATACGAAAGACATAACAGAGTTTCAATAACCGGTTATATTATATTGTTTTTTTCTACATGTCATATTAGTAGTTATAGTAATGTTGGATCCAATCAGAGTCATGGCAGCTCTATTTCTACACAAGGTTTATACAAACACACATAATATATTTTCTAAGGTACATGTAGAAATGAAAAAGATCAATGATTTCATTAAATTAAACATAAATAACAGAGTTTCAATAACCGGTTATATTATATTGTTTTTTTCTACATGTCATATTAGTAGTTATAGTAATGTTGGATCCAATCAGAGTCAAGTGGCAGCTCTATTTCCTAACACACATATATACACACACACATAAATATATATTTCTAAGGTACATGTAGAAATGAAAAATATCAATGATATTCATTAAATATAACATTAATGTCGAAAGATGTAACAGAATTTCAATAACCGGTTATATTATATTGTTTTTTCTTTTTTACATGTCATATTAGTAGTTATAGTTATGTTGGATCCAATCAGAGTCAAGTGGCGGCTCTATTTCCTAGCTAACTTCATTTATATACACACACATACATATACATAAATATATATTTCTAAAGTACATGTAAAAATGAAAAACATTAATAATATTCATTAAACATAACATTAATATTAATGTATGAAAGACGTAACAGAGTTTCAATAACCGGTTATATTATATTCTTTATTTCTACATGTTATATTAATAGTTATAGTAATGTTGGATCCAATCAGAATCAAGTGGAGGCTCTATTTTCTAACTAACTTCATACATATATATATATATACACACATATACATTTACACACATATAAATACACATACATATATATTTCTAAGGTACATGTAAAAATAAAAAACATCAATGACATTTATTAAACAGTAACATTAATGTATGAACGAAGTGACAAAAGTTTCAATAACTGTTTATATTATATTGTTTATTTCTACATGTTATATTGATAGACCGTCGACACGGATGGACTGCAGTAATGCCCTTTACATGTATGCACTTATCTTTAGGAGTACAATGCCTCCATAATTTAGTCTGTATATACACCCTAAATATCAACCATTGGATCATGAAGAACAGGATCTGAACTGCAAAAAAAAAAAAAAAATTGCTGTTAACTACCCTAAGAAAACAATCCAAAAAAGTTTGACGATATTTCGTTGTTTAATAAGTGAGATTTGCCTTGGCATGTATTTACAAATCTCCATTTAAAAATGTTTCTGCAAATCAGAAAAACTTTTCATTCTCTTTGTCTTTGTGAAACATTAAGGACAAAAACATACAGCTTTTCCATAGTCAGTGCACGGAGTAGTTCAGCAGAGTAAATCACTGAAAATGACAGATGAATTGAAAAAAAAAAGGGGAAATAACATCCAATCCAAATTTATTTGGATAATTAGGTGAGGGGTTACATTTTGACCAAACTTTTAAAATGACAGATGAATTGAAAAAAAATGGGAAGATAACATCCAATCCAATTTATTTGGATCCTTAAGTGAGGGGTTACATGTTGACCAAGCTTTTAATGTATTAAACAAACTTAAGCAATGCCATCAAGTGTAATGTTGACCTTCATATCCTAAAACCTATTGTAAAATATCTTACTCTACAACTGTTCAATAAAATAAAAAAAATCTTGCTCTACAATTGTTGAATATCACTAAGTAAAACATAAAAAATAAAATGTTTAATGTTTTTTCAAAGCTTAACGAATCATGCAAGCTAACTCAATAATTAAATTAAGAAAAAAAAATCCTACTTTTCTTGTCGCCAGAGAGAGAAGGTGGAATATGACATCGGCAATTTTAACTTTTACACTGGTATTTTTTTTATTATTATTTTTGCTTGCAAATGGACAAAAAGCCTTAGTTTTTTTTTTTAATAATTTTCCTCGAGAAATCTTCTTTTGGCATTAAAAAAAAAAAAAGTAGTGTCTGTCTTTCAAGGAGGCAAACGCGCATATGCTAAGCAGCAGTGTCCTCCACCTCAAAATCCATAAAGATACAACATTCCCACTATTCTTAAGTCCCATTTTCCCCCTAGTAATTGCAGTAACTCTCTCTCTCTCTCTCTCTCTCTCTCTCTATATATATATATATATATGCATACATATTTATAAATATACATGTAATCCTCTCTGTATAAGCGTATAGAAATGAGAAATGTATCATGATATTTGTTCTAATATTAGTATATACTCTATTTTTTTTGAATAATTTTTTTGGCTATGCTCTTACATATAATCCTACCTATATAATAATATAGAAATAAAAAATGTAACTTGATATTTCTTCAAATATACCATAGACATAAAAAGATTTAGTCAAAATTTAAATGGAAAGATTTAGCCAAAATTTAAATAACTAATTTTTTACACTACACATATGGAACATAAAACATTACATAAATGAAGGTTATGTTATATTTTTTATTTCTATATATTACATGGCAGTATGGTCCTACGAATACGATGACAAACAACCCTATATATATATATGTAATTGTGTCTATACACATATCCACCTATATGCATGAATCTGTCAACCACAAAGCAACAACTCCATCATCACCATAACAATCATTATGTGCGGAAAGTTTCTTGACATAACCCTCATTAAGAGTCGGTTCCAAGTGGCTTAACTGCTTATTAGTTTATGATTGAAAATATTGTATTAAAGTTCAAAGAGGTTTTATGTTGGAAAGAGAATATTCTGTGAATATGCAACACCGGTTTGTAGGATGTAAATATGGGAAAAGGGAAATTTAGTCACTATTCAAAAATAAGAAAGTTAGCCAGTGTATAGTTTATCAGTTTTCTTATTTTGTCTCTTTGTAAGTCTATGTAAGAAATATCTTGTAACCTGTTTAATATACGGCAATATACAGAAAACCATATCTTTTCTCTTCATCTCTGCTTTTATTTTATAAGACGCAGCCCTAACGTAAAAAGGGTACACATAGGTTGGTCTAGCGCTTGCCAACATTTATAATAATTTCCCAAATAACTCATGTATAGAGTTATATATTCACGTAGGATTCACTTATATTTACTCCCGTGCATTGTTTTATGAGATCATAGGCTTTTTTTATTCATTTTTTTCTAATACAAGCCACATAAAACAATCCTATTTAATCTATTACAGTGAGACTCAATCTAAAAAATACACTATATATAAAACTAGGATCTATATTTTTGTAAGTAGTGAGGTTATAACATATTTTTCAAGCCACATATTAAAAGGGTCAATGAGCAATCCTTCTTTTCTGCACAGTTTTTTTTTTTTAAAAAAAATTTCTTTTCTTCTTTTTGTCTAGGGGAAATGTGAAGATGGAATAGAATTTAGTTTTCTTTCTCTTTTATCTGTGTTTGAGAGTTTAATTTTAAATTTTAAACTTTTAATTATAATAGAGGTGATCTTAAATCTAAAAATTTTGTTGCAATAATGGTCTAATAGCACCGTGACTTTTGTTCAAAATACACAGCAATTTAAACCTTAATTATTTTTTTTCATTTTTATATTTTTAGTCTAAATTATAGTCTATTAATTAACTTCCCTATCGATTAGACTGCAGTGCCAAGGATTAAAAAATTAGAGTAACATCATATATGACTTTAAGCTTATATATATATATAGTTCATAGAAATTGTTTTTATATAGCATAATATTTTCCTCCTGTATAAGAATACGTACACCTTCACCCACTCCAGTTCATCTTCTTTTGGCCTGTTACAACGTATCAACTTCATCAAGTTGTTTTTTAGCTTTTTTTTTTTTTTAATTTTTTATCCCTCTTGCTATATATATATATATGTATACGTAATCATGCACGTTTTCCTTCTGAGTCTCCAACCAAGTTATATATGTGACTCTCCGTTTGCAAAGCTCCTTAGAGTAGAGAAACTGCTAATCTACAACCTATAGCATTCAGCTTCCATATATTCATCCAGGTGCCACTTCTTTTTTCTGTGGAGCCAAACAGAAGTCACCACAAAGGAATATAAAAGCTGAGCTTTTCTTCACTAGGTTCGGAACTAGCTTATCCATTACATGCTCATTTGTTTTAGGCCAATTATTTTTTATGTCACACCATTTTCTGTATTTATTGCTTCAAACGAAAAGGCACTTGTGTTACATATATATATATATATATATTTCTTATAAGCTCAAGTGCAGCAACAAGAGATTTCTTCCATCTCATTTTTGATCTGTTAGATTATTCTCATACAGATAGCTATGGCCAATCTTGTATGAGAGGTTGGTTTTTTGGTCGTTTGGAACTGTCCTGTCGTCTCTTCTTTTTGGCTGGAAAAGAAGTAGTACCGTACTTGTGTTCAGTGTTAGTACTGCTTTGATAGTTCGACATGCTTATATATACATATATATACACACACACACTACGACGTAGGAATCTACCTTTACTCATCAATCATCATGCATATTAGTACTTTCTCTTTTCTACCTAGTTTGTCCAACTTAAAAGACTATATTTGATCATATGCATGCATTTGTGCATGTATCTATAAATAGAAATTCCTCTTTTCATTAAAGTTTCAACTATTGATATATTGTTTTTTAAAAAAAAAACATTTTGAGCAGGTACTCAGTTTCTGAACAAGACTTTTGAGATCATTTGCAACTTAAAATAGCAGCAGCAGCAGAACAAAAGAAAGAAAAAAATAATAAAAATGGCTTTGGCTTCTCCTGAAAAAGTTGCTCTTGGCTCAATTGCCTTTGTAGTCTTCTGGATTCTGGCTGTTTTCCCAGCAGTTCCATTCCTTCCAATAGGAAGAACTGCAGGGGCCCTCCTCGGCGCCATGCTGATGGTAATCTTCAGAGTCATAACCCCGTCGCAGGCTTACGCAGCCATTGATCTCTCAGTCCTTGGCCTTCTGTTTGGGACCATGGTTGTGAGCATCTATCTAGAAAGAGCCAATGCTTTCAAGTACTTGGGGATATTGTTCTCCTGGAAGAGCCGCGGCGCCAAGGACTTGCTCTGCAGGATCAGCCTATTCACCGCGGTGGCAAGCGCGCTCTTCACCAACGACACTTGCTGCGTCCTCCTCACCGAGTTCATCTTGAAAATCGCAAGGCAGAACAACATCCCTCCCCACCCTTTGTTGATAGCACTGGCCTCAAGTGCCAACATTGGATCCTCTGCTACCCCAATTGGGAACCCCCAGAATCTGATCATTGCCATTCAGAGTGGCATCTCTTTCGGGGACTTCTTGATGGGAATTCTCCCGGCTATGCTTGTGGGGATCCTTGTTAATGCTTGGATCATTCTAGCCATGTATTGGAAGCTATTGAACATCAAGAAAGATGAAGAAAAAGCCGTGGATGATGTCATTTCCGTGGACGATGCAGCCTCACACCAGTTCACACCGGTACATATGTCGCATATGCCATCATTGGAGCATGATGACCATGTAGTATCGGATAGAATCACTCCCAACCGAGGCACGAATAGAGATATTCACCTCGGAATCACTGAAAACAATCTTTGCATGACTCCAGGCAGCGACGTGGAGAAGGGGAGGAACTCGGGTGCTGCATCAAAGGAGGTAGCTGTGGTCGATTCGTTCTCGAGAAAGTTGGGCGAAAAGATTGCTGTGGAAGGTGAACATGGACTTACAGAAACCGCGAACCGTATCGAGGATGGAATCCCACTTGAGGATACCGAGAAGGAGACCCTGATCAAGAAATGGAGGAGAAAATCATGGAACGCATGTCTTTACCTTGTTATCCTTGGAATGCTTGTTGCATTGCTTATGGGGCTCAACATGTCATGGACCGTACTTACCGCAGCACTTGTTCTTATCGTCCTCGATTTCAAGGATGCCGGGCCATGCCTAGACAAGGTAAAACTAAACCTCTCATCTCCTACTCTGGAGTAAGGCGTGAATTTACTGTTTAAAACCTCAACTATTACTACATATAGAAGTGCATATTTCTCATCAATGTTTCCTTTTTTTGACTTTTTGGAAGGTTTCCTACTCTCTACTGGTGTTCTTTTGTGGAATGTTCATCACAGTGGATGGCTTTAACAGAACAGGATTACCCGGTGCTCTATGGAATGTGATGGAGCCTCATGCAAGGATCAACCATGCTGGCGGGGTTGCAGTTCTCGCCTTTGTCATACTTTTCCTCTCAAATGTTGCTTCAAATGTCCCCACTGGTGAGTTTAACAAGTTTCTACTTCACTTTTGATAATAATTATGATCTCAGTACAAAGTTAGTTCACTAAATGATCATCTGTACTTTTTGTTAAGATAATTTGGTTTCTTCACCATCCAGGTTTCCATTTTCTTGCATATAATTAAAGCCATAAAGCTCCTCAAGTTATGTGAATGATTCAATTCTCCAAATGAGCTCTTAAAATATGAGCTTTAATTTTGAGTTTTGTCTCCAAAAATGATTTTCTACTCTCCATCCAATCCAACTTACCATTTTCTTGTACATATGAAATATCCCGATTTACTCGATAAATACGAAAAATTAACAATTAATTTAATCAGTATTTGTTAAATTTACTCAGGAAATATGAGCTGTACCAATATTTTAGTCACTAAATATGATATTTACTCGGCAAATATGAGATTTGTCAATTATTTATAAATCAAGATATACAAGATTTACCAAAACTTGTCAATTTTTTAGTCCAAAAATTTCAATCATTCCACCAAATCAGGCTATGAGTTTTAGCTTCATTTTTTTCCCCCTTCAAGTAAGATTTCCCATTCTCCGTAGAAGATCTCTAAACTTAATTTAAAACATATTTGGTTTTTCTAGTTCTTTTGCTTGGAGGAAGAGTTGCAGCCTCAGCAGCAGCAATATCTCCAGGTGAGAAGAAAAGGGCATGGCTGATCTTGGCTTGGGTTAGCACAGTTGCTGGGAACCTCTCACTCTTAGGCTCAGCCGCAAACCTCATTGTCTGCGAGCAGGCGCGCCGAGCTAAGCCCCTCGGCTACATTCTCTCCTTCTGGACACATCTCAAGTTTGGTTTTCCCTCTACTCTCATAGTAACAGCCCTTGGCTTATTACTTATCAGGAGTTGAAAGAAAAGAAAAGAAAAGAAAAGAAAAGGCTTGAAGAGTTTCACACCCTTTAATTAGTCCTTCTTGGGATAAACTGTAATGTTTTGTAAAACATGTTTGGATTTTCTTACTTTTTGTTGTTCACCTTTGTAAGCCTACTGTTTAGCTAAAGAAACAAATGAAAAAAAAATAAAAATAAAATAAAGATGTGACCTTAGTTTTGGATCACTTTCTAAAATTTGAATCATTGTCTCTGTGGACTGCGACTGACAAACTGGGCCAGGCAAGACTTGAAGTGTGTTGGATGTCAGGTCCAACTCCTTTTCATTTGAATCTGCTTCATCCAAAGAGGCATAATAACAAGTCTGTCTGATAAAATTGAGAATTAATTGGGTGAGTTTGGATTGAGATTCAGGAAATTTATAGTTTGAATAGTTAATAATACTTGGAAATATTATTTCTCATAACAGTTCTTGTAAACTATTAAAACTTTGCATATAAGAATATAAAAACTATTATAAATTTACCTTTTAATCGATTTTTTAGGAGTAGGAGATATTGGATTCAAACTCATATAATTACATCCTCTAAAAATTGTCATCATGAATTGGGCCTTAAATATGTTTCGGGCTAATAGTTATAAACGAAAAGATAGAGGAATGCCCCTTCAGTGAAGCGACATGAAGATTTATGTCATTTCTTAAATTAAAAAAAAAAATTGACATCATTTTTCTTTTTCTATATTAACTTAAGATAGGCTAAATTTTAAGAGAATTGACACATAACTAAAAAAAAAGATGAGTTAAAGGAGGGTGAATTCCCTAAATCTCTTAAATATTCAAATGTTTAGCCTTTAATTTATTTATCCACTAGAGTTTCCATTATCTGACCCCATATGTGGAAGAGTATTAGAATTAATAGAAATGTTTACGTAGACAAAGGGTACGTTTGGCGAGGCAGTTCGATATAAAAGTTGGAGCCAATTTATTATAGCGTATGAGAGCTTTATACTATAGTCTATTTTTGTTTTATACTATAACATATGAGTACTTTTTATTATAGCAGTTTCAACTATGTAGTTAGAACGGGGTTATCAGGCATACCCAAAAATGAGCTTCAAAAGCACAAAAATGTTCCAGTGTAAGTAATTAAAAACGAACGCATTACTGAGCTATAATTTATTTACATCGCATTTAATCTGTTGAGGGTCATTATCATTTAAGCTTTTGTGAAAAAAAAAAAAGAAAAGAAAAAGATTACAGGTAAAAATTAGACGCTCTAATTTTGTATTATAAAAGACAATAAAAAAGCATAGAAGAAAAATAAAACAAACAAAACACATATAACATGTAACGGTTTACTTTCAAGATGCGAGCTACATTTATTTTTAGTCGTGCGTGCTTCTTCTAGTAAGGCAATATGATCATGACAATAACTATATATATATAGACACACATATATATAGTTATGTAAATGCAATATTATATGTCTTTGAAAGAAGATGGTGATCATTTACCAATCAGGATGAACTTAAATGATGTATCTAATTAGGGGGTGAGGGGCAACAGACAAGGAAGAAAAACAAAAAGGAGCTGATGACCGTTTACATTATATAGCTAGCAGCTGAAATTAATAATGAAAAAGCACAGTTAGATAAACTTCATTGTCGTATAGTGAAGCATCACGACATTTAAACACATTAATTAACATTGAATGGCAGCTGCTGAATTAGATAAAAAAATGTGTCTAGCGTTGGCAGTTGAAAAGATTGGAGTTTGAATACTACCGAGGATTTATTTTTTCTTTGCCCCTATATGCAAGCTTCGGAGGGGATTGGAATACCAATCTTTATCATTGACAACAGAAATTAAAGACTAAATAAAAATGTAATTGTTAAAGTATGGTGACCCGAATTCAGTTTGGCCCAACCCGAAAAGCTCGCGTTGCGATAAATTGCGGTGAAAAACAAAAGTGGGATTTTTTATGAGATCTGTGGTGGTAGCGGAGGGATCAGGCCTCTAGGCCCGATCCTGTAGCCCACCACTGATCTCTGCCCCCGCAGTACAGACCTTTGTTGTTGGGCCATTTAGTTTATATTTTCGGGCCTATAGGGTTTTGCCTATACCTATATATATATATGATGTATTGCGTTATGGCTTTATTATTAGCGAATTTTGAGCCTCCTTAGCGCCTCTATTGTAATCTTCACGAGTTTAGTGATTTTCCTCTCCTCTGTTCGTGGTTTTTTTCCCCTTTTTAGATTTCCACGTAATTTTTTGTGCGTTTTCATTTTTTGTTTCTATCGTCTTAATTTTGCAATAGTAACTAACCAAGTCCATGCAATCACCATAGTGTTTTTCTTTTCCTCCTGTTAGGGGGATTTTCGCCAAAGTGTTTGAATCAACTGATATGTGCCCTTTTCGATGTTGGGAACATTCTCTCTTGACGGGCGAATCTCGAAATAACCGAAAAAACTTTAACATCAACATATGTGGTTTAAAACTCAAGGTGCCCACAAGATAACACATACACGTGTATATCTTGAGGGTCAAGCCTTTCCTAAGAGGGGGTTGACACTTTGAGTCCTGAACCTCAAGTGGATAAATCAAAATGTCATGTTAGATGTTTTAGAAAAAAAAAAAAAAAAGGTATTCTTTTATCATTTATGACAAGAAAATTTTTAAATATTTTGAATCCATGATATTGATCAATCAAAATAAACCTAGGATCCTTTTGAATTGACGATTTTCTTTGTAAATAAGAACATTTAGAATCATAGTTCTCATCTTTTTTACTCACTAAAAAAAAAAAAAAAAACTTTGTTATTCTTCTGTATTTTCTATCTTTTTGACTAACTTTTTAGAGTGCCTTCTGCAGGAGCTATGGAAAAGCATCAATATACTTTGATGTTGTGATTTTCACTCCATTCACTTCCCATCTCAGAGTTTGACTTATCTAGAAAGATTTGACTAGGGAAGGATCTCAATTATAAGCTCAATAATTATAAGCTTTGGTTATTTGGTAAAATAAACAGTACTCAAGTGCAATTCTAAATGCTAGCCTATCTTCTTATACTTTAGCTTTTATGTTGTACCAACAATTCTCTAACAATTATGAGTACGTTTGATAATGTAATTAGAAACAAAAGTTAGTAAACTATACATTTATGAGTGCATTTGATAATGTAATTAGAAACAAAAGTTAGAACTAGTTTACTATAACATGTAAGAGCTTTACATTATAACAATTAAAACGACGTTAAACAAAGCCAGTGAGTCAGAGTTTTAACATTGTAGACAAGTGTAAATACAAGAGATTCTTCCTATAAAGCACCCCAAGATTAGCTTTCGTGGTAGATAAATCACCATAAACTAACATAGTACATAGCTCGGACCCCATAGAGTCCATCCCACTAAAATTGGTAGTCCTTCTAGTTTCATTTTTATGCGGTCTTTAAATTCATCAATTCATCTAAATTCAACTTTATTCAACTTTGCTTTTAAGTTTTCTGGTTTCAACTTTCCAATTCGTTGCAATATCTTGAATTGATTATCCTGAATCCAATTTATTGCATCAAGTGAATGAATGACAATGGTGCTGCAAGATTAGTAAAGCATGTGCACACCACTAAGATGATTCAAAAAGAAAAATTTGGGGTTTTTTTTCTTTATAGCAAATCTTCCTAAAATGAATGGAAATGTAACCAAATTTTGGTGCAAAAGGGACAACATAACATGCTCAAAAAAAAAAAAATGACAGAAACTGCAAAAAGTAATAACAACAAATATATTTAGTTATAATACTAGTAGTTAATTATCTAATTAATTAATTAACTAAAAGAAACTTGTCCAATTCTCCAAGTCTAAAAATCTTCTCCTAGTTGTTAAGCACTAAGAGATGCTACATATATGCATTAAATCATTATGGTGAGATTAAAATCATATATGCATTAGAAAAGGTGTTTGAAAATTACCGTTTAGACTACAGTCTGCGGTTCAAATCAATTCAAGACAAAGTAGGTAGACCACGGTTAAGCTTTGAAGAAGATACCCTTTTTATCCCAATAATAATTGGGGTAAAAGAGGCAAATAAGCCTAGTTAAAAAGAGAATTAAAATTTATAACACAATTTGATATAACTTGAAACTAATAGCCCAAACAAATTAAAAATATATAGAAGTCCAAAAATGCCCTGCAACTTCAAGAACGAACAGTCCTTCCTGATTTTTTTTGCCATCGCCCTCATTTGAATCGTGCAAGGAGGCGCTAGAGTCAAGCGAGGTGCAGGTGTCGTTGCCAGAGTTGCTCCAGGAGCAGGCATTGGAGTCACCCGAGGTGGAGGAGACTATACCAGGGTCGCATGAGGAGGAGCATTGGAGTCACCCAAGGTGCAGGAGACTTCACCGAAGTCGCGTGAGGAGGAGTGCCGGAGTCGCTCAACGTGCAGGCATTGTCATCAGAGTCGCGCGAGCCTTCGCCAGAATCATTGTAACACCCCTGAATTTCAAAGCGAGGTTAGTTATATTAAGTTTAGTTATTAAGTGTGTCAGTGTAAGTTTTGTTATTAATTTTAGCCATTTAAAGATTTTGTTGCATTTTTCATATTTAAAAATTTGAATTTTTTGTGTTAAAAATACCAAATGATATTTTACCTCACATTTTTTCCATATTTACGAAAATGTCATTGGGCCTTTAAATTTCTTTTTTTCTTTTTCCTTTCCCTTCCTATTTCTCACGATCACTCTCTCTCTCTTTCACTCGTCTCTCTCTTTCCCTCTCACCGTCTCTTTCTCTCTCTCATTCTCTCAAAAATTTTTATTTCAAAATCGAGCCCAAGCTTCGGTTTAGCAGATTGGAGGCTTGGGAACGTGATTGAGCAACCCCAAACACGATTCAAGGATCGAATCAAGGTTAGTTTTTAAAATTTCAAAACTTTTTCAATTTTTCAATTTTCTTTGTATTTTGCAATCCAAGCTTTGATGAGCTTAGATAATGTTTAATCTAAGCTTATAGGACTTGTTTTACAATGAATCTAAGCTTTATTTGAACAAAAATTGAATTAATCTAGTTTTGACATTTTTCTTTGATTTTCAAATCAAAGCTGAAATTGAGTTTAAAATTGGGCCTTTAAATTTCTTTTTTTCTTTTTCCTTTCCCTTCCTATTTCTCACGATCACTCACTCTCTCTTTCACTCGTCTCTCTCTTTCCCTCTCACCGTCCCTTTCTCTCTCTCATTCTCTCAAAAATTTTGATTTCAAAATCGAGCTCAAGCTTCGGTTTAGCAGATTGGAGGCTTGAGAACGTGATTGAGCAACCCCAAACACGATTCAAGGATCGAATCAAGGTTAGTTTTTAAAATTTTATAACTTTTTCAATTTTTCAATTTTCTTTGTATTTTGCAATCCGAGCTTTGATGAGCTTAGATAATGTTTAATCTAAGCTTATAGGACTTGTTTTACAATGAATCTAAGCTTTATTTGAACAAAAATTGAATAAATCTAGTTTTGACATTTTTCTTTGATTTTCAAATCAAAGGTGAAATTGAGTTTAAAATTGGGAAAAATGCTTTAAATGTGTTCTATTATGGTTTTCTATGCTTTTTGCATGATTTTTATGCTCTGGGATTGAGAAAACAGGTTTTAAATTTGAATTTTGAGCTTGGGGAGGTCGAGACTCGAAGTCTCGGGTCTCTAGATTTTGCCAGTTCGACAGGCCGAACTTGATCTTCGGCAGGCCAGATTCATCAGGTCGGCAGGCCGAACCTGAGAAAAGTTCGACAAGCCGGTCCTTGTTGGTCGGCATGCCGAACTGTGCAGTTCGGCAGGCCGACTGTGGACTTGGAAAAATTGTGTTTTTACTACGGTTTTCAATGTTTGATGATTCTGAAATGTTACAAAAAGGATTATGATTTTGGGTCATGATTATTTTGAGTTAAAAGCACTGATAATTAAATTAACATAATGATATTTGTTAAATATGATTTCTGATTTTAAATGCAGTTTTAAGCTCTTGAATATTGATTGGAGCATACGTTGAATTTTATTTAGAGCTTACGGTATTGGATTTCCAATGAGGTAGGATATACATATTACTATCCATTTCTTTGGTAGCCCCTTTAAATTATTTGGCCAAAGTTTATTTCTTAAATGTTTCCTTTAAGAATGATTTTGGTGATTGATTTTGAAGAATTGAATTTCGATATTCCTTTCGGATTTCCAAAAACCCGTACGGTGATGTTTGTCAAGTTTCATTCAAGTAAGTATTTATTGATTTTATTAAGATCTTGAGATTAGATTATCACTGATATTTTATCTATAAATGTTATTTTTAAATAACTTGTTTTTAAATAATTATCCTACTGAGCCTTCCGCTCACGTTTTCCTGTTTTTTAAAAATCCCACTTCCAGGTTGAGGAGGAAGGATGGGCCCAGGATCGAAACCTGGCTCTTCGGATTGAAACGGTATTTTCTTTTAAACTGTGTTATGATACGTGCACTGTACGACTTGTCCCAGTGTTGATGTCATTTTCGTCTCTGTTAAATGTATATTTTAATTTATCTTAGAGACGATGATTTGTGATGAATTTTGATGATTTTGTATTATTGATATTATGATTTATTTATTTATTTATCTACTCACCTTCGTGGTAAGCATCCACGTGATGACGAATAATAACAGGATCTTGGCCCCACCTTCGTGGCAATCACGTGACGGTGACCGTCAATGTTATTATTTATTTCGATGATATTTATTTATTTTTCACGTATATTTATACTCTTTTCTTTATTTATCTAAAACTTCCTGAACCTCACCCCGGGGCGTCACAATCATGCGAGGTGCAACTGTGCAGGAGCCATTGCCGTAGTCGTGGCCGCCACTACAATCTCTCCCAGGAACCACAGAAACCGTCTCGATGCATGCTTACCGTTACCGCGCTGTTGCCGTCAAGGAAAAAGAGAGAGGGAGGAGAGAGAATTTAGTTCAGCGAGAGGAGAGAGAGAAAGATGAAAACAGTGAAAAAGATGGAGAAAAAAAAAAGAATTAGTCGGTAAAATTGTAAATTCAGTGTTTCAAAAAGATAGTCAAATTTAATAAATGTTATGTGCTTAAATATTTTTAAAAATATGTTATTTATTTATATTAAAATTAAAAAGTATGCTATTTGATATAATTTTCCTAATAATTGAAACACGTAGAGGCCCACCGCCATAGGATAAGTTATCAAAGTCTAGATTGATTGAAATTGTGTATCTAATTTTGGTGACAATAATTTTGCGCATAGATTGTGACCCCTATATATTGGTCCAGTTTATCGTGCAATATGTGTAAATTACTATGACTTGTTAGACACATAATTAGCTTCCTAGTTAATGTTGCTTTGGAAGAAAACCATGTAAGAGCAAATTTCGGATCAATGTATAGATTGTGACCACTAGTATATCTTGTAATTAATTAGTTTGATGTTATATATACTATGTACATAATTAATTTTATTTAGTCGTATTACTTTTTATTAGTCCAATTGTTCATTCAAGGATTGAAAATTCTTGAAGTTGGTAAAGTCTCTTTACCAGCCTAGAACTTTTTCTTGATGAAATATACTAGCCTATACTTTTTAGGAATAATAATAATAAGGCCACAATGTCTTATCACCCTAATCTTTTTTGGAGACAATAGCTTTGATATTTCAAAAGCCTTGCATTATTAGAATGTTTAGGTAAAAGAGTTTTAATTTATGGTTTAAGCTCAAATACTATTACATATATGAGAGCTTTACGTTTTAATATATTTTTGTTTCGCTATAGTATATGAGAGCTTTACACTGTTTACGGTTTAAGCTCGTGAGTTTAAACTTATGTTCAATTCCAAATTAGTGATAAGAAATCCAGGTGTGTAAACCAGTACTATCTCTGCCTCAGAATTGATTGTGTAATATTGTTTAGGATTCCACTTCAATTTTTGTTGTTTTGCTGAAATGATATGAGGATGTAAACAAAACAACCACCATGAAACTGAAAGGAAAGAATGAAAGAAACAAATAACCCAACAATATTGTCCATGACAAAACTTCATGATCTACAAAAAAAGCTCACAAGTGACACCATGCATCAAGGGTCTTCGGAGTCCAACTAAATGGGCATCTTTTTTTTTTTTTTTTTGGAATGATGATGAGGAAGCTTTTCAAGCCTCCCTCGTCCGTAAAATAAGAGCTCAATGTGTAACTAGTGTCATGTGGGGTATCAGGGTGGAGCCACAAATAAAGAATGAGCAGTAGTCCTCTGTAGAAGCTGATAGATTTATAGTGCCTTTTTTAAATTTTAAAATTCTATAATTTGCGTGCCTTGACTTATATGTGAAATCTGATAAAATTTTTAGCATACGCCCTCATTTTTTCTGACTTATATATATTTTTTGCCTTGCCCTGTGGAGTATATATTTTTGAAGTAGTTAACATAAGTAGACCTTTTAGTTTTAACTTTTTTTTTGGGTTAAATTTATCCTTTTGTTTTTTAAAATAATAAAAATTTGATTCGTTTGAGAAATATTTTTCAATTTTTTTTGAAATTAAACATGTTTCAATGCCATTCCTTATCCAAATTTTTAACAAAATATTAGACACAAAAGATAAAAATAACCTTAAACAATTTCTGAATAAATGTTTAGACATTTAAAAGTCATCACATATAATGGTATCCACCACATATAATGTTTTTTAATGAAAAACATAAAAATTTTCATAAGATATTGTTCATAATCTATTTAAGACTCTTTTTGTCTTCTATCTCGTTTCTGTATTCTAAAAATATGATAGAGATAAAATTTAAATATATGTTTAAATTCATGGGATATCTTTGTAGATTATAAAAAAGAAGGATAAATTGAGAAAAAAATTAAAACCAAGAGGTATATTCCTATATTTTCTCATCATCAAACTAGAATTCAATAAGTATTTGTTGAATTTGCGCGTGCAAATTACAATAACTTTTGACGTCTTTTTTTTTTTTTAATAAAAGAGACACCTATTAACCAATGTTTAAAGTAACGAAAGAGAAAAAAAAATGTAATTAACATCGACATTAATATAAATTTTGTAACAGACTTGAAGATCCAAATTGTGCTTTTATAGGGTTGCTCTAAAAATATGTAGCTATTTCTCGTAAGTTTTCTTCGCCTGCAACATATAATGAATGTTCTTAAAATTCACCATTACTAGTTGTGTAAGATTGCTTTAGATTTTGTATGGCACTTTCACAATATCTGTTTTATTCTTTGTTTGCAGCTTACTACTTTAAAATTATGATAACTTGCTATATATAGAATTCTTATGTGAGACGGTTGTTGACCTTGTGTAGTATGGGGTATTACGGTCTGAGCTAGGCAGTAGCCCTACCTTTTTTTTAATCCTTTAATTTTACATGTAAAAGCTGATAAATTTATAGTTTGTTCTTTTTTAGAATTTTGAAATTTTATGATTTTCATTGTGAAATCTCTCACCTGACTTATTTGATGAAATTTTTAGTATACGCCCGTGGAGTATAAAATGATTTATTTTTGGAGTAGTATAAGTAAACCTTTTAGTTTAACTTTTTTTTAATTTACCCTTTGTTTTTTGAAATAATAAAAATTTCATTTGTTTGATAAATATGTTTCAATTTCAGTCCTCGTACAAATTTTTAACAAAAAATTAAACACAAAAGATAAAAATACCCTTAACAGTTTCTGAATAAATATTTTAAACATTTAAAAGTCATCAAAGCTCTAAAGCCAAGCATAAGTTTTATTTTTTATTTTTTTATTTTTATTTTTGAAGAAGATGATATCCACCGCATATAATGTTTTAACGAAAAAAAACATGAAAATTTGCTTAAGATATTGTTCATAATCTATTTAAGACTATTTTTGTTTTTTATCTGTTTTTTTTTCCAAAAAATATGATAGAGACGCAAGTAAAATATATTTTTAAATTTAAAGAATATCTTTGTATGTTATAAAAATAGACGAATAAATTGAGAACAATTGAAACCAATAGGTATATTCCTATATTTTCTCATCATCAAACTAGAATTTCAATAGTGTTTGTTGAATTTGCATGTGCAAAATTCAAGAACTTTTGACGTCGTTGTTTTTAAAAAAGAAGAGACACCTATTAACCAATGTTTCAAGTAACAAAAAATGTGATTAACATAGAGATTAATATATATTTTGTGACAGATTAATTGCTCAAACAAAATATATATTAATCTCTATGTTAATCCAAAATAGTGCCCTTAAAATGTGTGGCTATTTCTTGTAAGTTTTCTTTGTCTGAACATATAACGAATGTGTTTAAAATTCATCATAATTAGTTGTGCAAGATTGCTTTAGATTTTGTATGGCACTTTCACAATATCTATTTAATTCTTTGTTTGCAGCTTACTAATTTCAATTATGCTAACTTCTTATATATAGAATTCTTATAGGAGAGGGTTGTTGACCTTTCGTAGTAAATTGCTCAAACAACAAGACAGATTAATTAATAAATTTTGGGTAATTTCCTAAAGTTGAACAATTGAAAAAAAAAAAAAAAACTCAATTATTTTAGCTAGCTAGTTACCTCACACTATAAACTACGAGGTCTTTTTAGTAGTTCTAGGATATCTCAGTAATTTTTAAGCGTTTTAATGATTCCAATTATTTTTGTTACAGCATTTTCTCACACAAAATTCAAACGAAAAAGTAATGGAAACCATAAAAAAGGTTCAAACTGCTCTTCCATACTAATGCTTAAGTCAAAATCATTATTTTTTTTTCCTCTTCTGACCGTCTTTTCCATTTTCTGAATTATTTGGACCTATCATTAATTATTGGAATACCTAATAGTAACACAATTGGTCATCAGTTCTCCAACATGGCCAAAAATTATTGCAGTACCCTAAATCAAATTTAGTATTAATATGAAGAGCTATGATCTGTGAACCTGGAATTTAGTCTGCTTCAAATTTTAGAATTATAAATGTGTAGTATTGCAAAAATTTTATGTCATAATCTACTATATTTAGTGTATTCGAGCATAGTGACCTGCTTCTTTTTTTTTTTTTTTTTTTTTAAGGAAAAGCGACATATTCCATATTTATATACTTGCTGAAAATGAGGGTCCAAATATTGAAAATTCCAAATTAAGGGGCTTAATTTGACACAAGTATTAATTATGTAACGTAATTGGCAACTTCTTTGTAGATATAATTATGTATCCTGTGTCCATCAGTACAGTTTTTCTTCTTTAGCAAAATTGAAAAATATGTCCCCTACAAAAAGTGCAAAATCATATATATTTTTTTTCAATCTAAAAAATAAAGGTAAAAAGATTGTTCATCATCAGTCACATTTTTTCTTGTTGTTTCCATGGACGTCAGTATAGCTGCTGACTGTTATATTTTCGGCTATGTTCTTTTTGGTATAAATTACACTATATGTACATATATATACATATATATATATATATATATATATGTGTGTGTGTGTGTGTGTGTGTGTATTCCGAGCTAGTTTCTTTTATTTATTTATTTTGTTAATTAAGCTGAGAGTTCTTTTTAGAATATAATATAGATATATTAATACAATCCTTCAATTATGAATAACAAATAATTAATTAGGACAACGAATAAGGTTTCATATTGGGTTTTCTGACTTATAAATGTTAATTATAAATGCAAACTATTCTCTGTAACTGTACCCTACTTAATGGTCATTTAATAGTCCAAATATATATTATATACCCATTCAATAAAATTATCTCTAATTTAATTTTAATAGTGATCTCACCGAAATATTTTAGGGTTAATTATAAAATTATACCTCATATTTTTAATTATTTCTTAATTTATCTCTCTGTTTTTATAAACTATAAATGCATCCTTTGAATTTTAATTTTTTTTTTTCAATTTTATCCATCGCGTAACACAAAACATGGTAATAAGATAAAGATACTCTTAATTAGACCCAATTTGTTTATAAAATATAATTTTCTTCTTGAGAATTTTTTTTAAAAAATATTTTTACATTTAAAGAGCCATGAAACTTAAGGTCCTTTTTCTAAAATAAGATGTTTTGTTTTAAGAATTTTTTATGTTTTTAGACCTATAAAATATCATTCGTAATTATTTAAGAGTAGTTATGTTGTTTTGCCAAATTTTTTCTATTCATAGGGATGAAATTGAAATTAGATTTTTGAATTCAAAAAATATTTTTGTAGCTTTTAAAAACAGAAGGATAAATTGAGAAATAATTAAAACTAGAAAATATAATTATGTAATTAATCTAATATTTTATAGCTTCAGGTTTGTGTTCTCTATTGTCATCATCGTCAACAATTAACAAGAATTTACTATGTATTATAAACACTAATTTTTTTTATTTAAAAAAAGCGTATTTATCACTAATTTTTATTAAACTATATCGTTGTCTCGTATCAATTAACGTCACGTTATTTTTTGGTAGAAAGTATTAATATCACATAATTGTATATACTATGATATATGGTGTTTAGTGTTGTATTTAATAGTTATAGAGAAAAAGATAGTTGTCATCAACAAAAAGTAGAAATTCGAAATTGTAGTCCTAATGTTAAGCAAAGAACAGAATGTCTTTATCGTGCATTATTATAAGAAAACCAATATATATCATCCTGATCATGATCAAGAAATAGTAGTTCATACATAGGAACCAAATCACAAGAAAGATAGGTATCACCAACCAGGACAGAGCATGGAAGAGTTTGTGATGGCTCATAACCTGAAATTGCATGCTTGACCGATTGAATTTATTGTCTGGCTTATGCATGTGATGGGAACGAGAGTGGGCTGTTGCTTTCTTTCAATTTTTTTTTTAATAATTTTGCATATGAATTTTTAGTAAAAAAAAAATGTATTCTACCCCCTCTTAATGTTATATTTTACCTCTTACCTTATTAGTTTAATCTTACGTTCGTCTCCTCACTAATTTTTTTGGTTCCACCCTTACACACATATATATATAAACTGTGAGAGAAAAGACATCAAAATTTTCTAGTCTATTTTAAGTAAATCCACACCTCTAAAAAAACTAAGTTCACACCAAATTAGATTGTAAATGCAAACTAAAAACATTATAATATCATCTAATATTTAAAAAAACACTATAATAATAAAAACGGTTTGAAAAAGAATTTTTGATGTTCAAGTCGGTGAATCAAATATCACATATTTAAATAAAATAAATGAAAAAGATAGAGAGCCAAACCTGAAAACATGCTTATTTAGCAAAAGGCTTAGGCGAGGCCTACAGATTTAATTTGCATGGATTAAATTTTGAGCACATGGTCCAGTTGACTAAAACTACATGCATGGACCATCTCCTTTATTGTCGAATAATTATTGTCTGGTTTATACGCGTACCAATAAATACAAAAGTCTTTCATACACTTATTTACACATACCCAAAAAAAGATATGAAAAATTCTTTTTAATGTGCAAATTTTCTTCAATGAGTATGCATAAAAAGATATATCTTTAAGACAATACAAATTAGATGAGGATATCTATGAATTTAATGAGGTGCAAAGATTCGATTACACACGAGAGAAAAAGGAACTTATGAAACTATTCGGTTGCTTAACTTACTGTTAAATTATGATGACCCAAATTTAGTTTGGTCTAATCTGAAAAATTTACGGTGTGACAATTGCGATGAAGAACAAAATTGAGATTTTTCATGAGATCTGTGGTGGTAGCAGAGGGATCAGGCTATAGGCTTGATCCCGTAGCCCACCACTGATCTTGTCGGAGATGCGGGGGCTCCACCTTTGTGGTACGGATCATAGGTTTTGGGCTATTTAGTTTATGTTTTTTGGCCCATAGGATTTTGTCTATACCTATATATATGATGTATTGTTTTAGGGTTTTTATTATTAGATAATTTTAAGCCTCCCCAACGCCTCCATTGTAATCTTCACGAGTTTAGTGATTTTCTTCTCCTCTGCCTGTAGTTTTTTCCCATTTTAGATTTTTACGTAAATTCTCTGCGTGTTTTTATTCTTTGTTTCTATCGCCTTATTTTCATAACACTTACTATAGCATATTACATAAAAACACCAGGCTATTATATTGTCAAGTGTAATTGGGATATGTTCTTATTTTTTATAATTAGACCAGTAAATATCAATAAAAATATAACCATTGAAGATCTCTTCATATATATGTGTGTGTATATTTCATATTAGAACATAATTTTGCGATGAAAAATTATCATTAACCAAGATCGTTCTTGTCAAATTAACAAGATAATTAATAAGATACGAAAGCTAATCTAAATCTATAGATTGAATTGTGATTTCCGAGTCTATAGGTTGAGGATCTTTTAAGTCTAGTACGTAAGTCCTCCTTTAAAGTTTGTCTTTATAATCTCTCTGTAGATGGGTGACAGAAAATAACGTACGTACTGACTTGGGAATCACAACTCCTTTATATAACTGCTAACCCTAACAGTTATTCTTAATTACCAATTTAGCCCATCATAAAATCAATAATTATATTTTGGTCTCTACATATAAGAGGCTCATACTTACTGATGCATTTGAAGCTCAAAACTCAAATTGATCACTTTTAATTGGATAACTTTATCTGATAGCCTTTAATACACATTTATTTAATATATTAGCCCATATATTGGATTAATTCCAACATTTCATACTGTTGAACTTTAAGAAAACTCGTTAATTTTGTAATTCAAGAGAACTTGTTCATTATATGCGTTTTTTTTTTTTTTTTGTTCTTGTATTTTTTGTTAGTATATGTACAACGTGGACTTGAAAAAAAAAGAAAAAAAAAAGAGAAGAAGAAGTAGAAATAGAAATGGGGATAATGTAAGACTAATTAAGATCTATAGCTGATATTAATTGTCGTTCTAAAAATAAAACGAGCAATAGAATATTTCCACCATTTGCCTTCGGCAAAAACGACTGTGTTTTTTCTTTTAGTGGAAAAACGGTCGCGTTTCATTCTAGGCAATACGACGCCGTAGAACCCGGTATAAGGCAAATAAATGTCGGCTGGTCGCTTAACCAACCCAATACCAGTCACATGATCACAAACCCATACTACAAACTAAATATAAAAAGAGAATAAAGAAAAGAAATAAAATCATTTTTAAAACCTTCCCAAAAAAAAGAAATAAAATCAATGAATATTTCCATTATAATGACCTACATAACAAACTAGCTTATAATGTAACATATACTCACTTAGTAACTCATATGTTATTTAATACTTTATCATTAATGAACGTGCTTAGCAAGTAAATTTGCCTAATATTGTACAATACAGGGCATTATCTGAAGAAATCAATAACCCAGTTGAATAAATGCACCAATTGACAATGCTAAAGCATTATTAACGTAAATATTAGTATGTGTAAAATTATATTATTCTTAACAAATTATCTAATTACAGTGAATTATACTATGACATGCGTAACTGAAAAAATTAATTCAAAAAATATAACATCTAAAATTTTATACTATAATAATTTTTTACTTTACTTTATAACATATAAAACTTTACATTATTATTAATTCAAACATGTATTGTAAATATGTCTATCAATAAAAATATGATAATTTACCATCAAATTAGTTGGTATTCAAAAGTTGGCATCTCTGTACACTACTCCATGTGTACGTAGTTCCTCAACTAATCTCATTAACTTCTACACCTTCATTCAATGCCAAAATTTAAGGCAGGGCTGTACTTCCCTGCAAAATTAGGTGGGCAGTTCGATCTCATGAGCCAGCTAGAGAGAAAAAGAGAGAAACAAAAAGTAAAAAATAAAAATAAAAATTGAAGACTTTTTTTTTAAGTGCTGAGAAACTTAAGTTTGTGCGGTTAAAATATCGTGTGAAGTATCACTTGGGTGGTTTATATCTTTTCGTTTGAAAAAGGTTGAAACTAGTGGTGGGGATTATATATTTCATATTATTGACCGTTCATTTTATAATATATATATGTATATATATATATATATTGTATTTTCCAACGACCTCTGTCGGCATTAATGGCATCGCGTTGTAAAGCTACATAGGAAAGTCATCAATATCACCAAAAGAGTAATGAAAAAATACAACCATATATATATATATATATATATATATATTATAATACATAACAGATAATATGTATATATATATATACGCATATTAATTATAATACATAACAGAACAATAGAAACGAGATTGAATTACAGGCTGTGCAGTCCTCTCCTTTTAAATTATTTTATTGATGACAAGTCTTATTATAGTTTATTTCTTCATTCTTCTCCTTCTATAAAAACCTTTTCTTGCCCCTTTTTCTTTCTCTTCTTACTCACAAGTATAACACTTCCCGTTTTCTTCCCTCTCCTACATTCTTCTCTGTCCTCTCCATTATATAATACTTGTTACAAGCACAATATTGTTTCTGATTTCACATCAAAATTACCAAATCCCCCATACATCATTTTTCTTGCATGAATCTGATCTGGGTTTTGTTTCTTAAAGACAAATCCCAGCTCTAATCTATATTTTTTATTTTTCATTTTTTTTTCTTTACCTCCATTTGTTATATATATATATATATATATACACACACAAAAACACACTTACTAATTATTGGATAAATATTACACCCCCAACATTTTTTTTTGTTTTAATATCCACTTTCAGTTTACTTGCTGAAAGTGGCTTTGGAGTAGTGTTGAGTTTTGGTGCTTGTCAGTTTTCCGGTGGTTGCTGGTTTAGAGAGATTCAGTGAACGTCAATTGGATAAGCGGATCACATGGACGCGTCAACGGCTCTTATGGTCTTATCGGCTGTAGCGGCGTATATGATATGGTTCAGATTGATCTCGCGGTCGATGAAAGGTCCACGTGTCTGGCCTCTATTGGGCAGTCTTCCAGGCCTAGTTCAGAATTCTCAACGCATGCACGACTGGATCGCTGACAACCTCCGCACGTGTGGGGGGACGTACCAGACTTGCATATGTGCCATCCCGTTCCTGGCTCGAAAGCAAGGCCTCGTGACTGTCACGTGCGATCCCAAGAACCTGGAGCACATCTTGAAGGTACGGTTTGATAATTACCCCAAGGGCCCCACCTGGCAAGCCGTGTTCCATGATCTGTTGGGTGAGGGGATCTTTAACTCTGACGGTGACACGTGGCTGTTCCAGCGTAAGACTGCCGCGCTGGAATTCACCACCCGGACTCTCCGCCAAGCCATGGCTAGGTGGGTGAGCCGAGCCATCAAGCTTAGGTTTATCCCGATCCTTGAGACCGCTCAACGTGAAGCTAAGCCAGTTGATCTTCAAGACCTCTTGCTTCGGCTAACTTTTGACAACATATGTGGCTTGGCTTTTGGGAAGGACCCGCAGACGCTATCGGCTGAGCTTCCGGAGAATAGCTTTGCCACGGCTTTCGACCGAGCCACCGAAGCCACGTTGCAACGCTTCATTTTGCCTGAGGTAATGTGGAAGCTCAAGAAGTGGCTTGGTCTTGGTATGGAAGTCAGCTTAAGCCAAAGCCTCAAACACGTGGATGAGTACTTGTCCAACATCATCAACACACGAAAGCTCGAGTTGCTGAGTCAGCAAAATGGCATGAGTGGAGCCGCCCATGATGATTTGCTATCTAGGTTCATGAAGAAAAAGGAGTCCTACTCAGACGAGTTCCTCCAACACGTGGCATTGAATTTCATCCTAGCTGGACGCGACACATCATCGGTTGCGCTAAGCTGGTTCTTTTGGCTGGTTACTTTATACCCGAAGGTGGAAGAGAAAATCCTCATTGAAATTTGTAAGGTTTTATCAGAGACACGTGGCAATGACCTCCACAAGTGGGTAGAAGACCCACTAGCATTTGAAGAGGTCGATCAATTGATATACCTTAAAGCAGCACTATCCGAGACCCTTAGGTTGTATCCTTCGGTGCCAGAGGACTCCAAGCATGTAATTTCCAATGACATTTTGCCCGACGGGACATTCGTACCGGCGGGCTCGTCCATCACCTATTCAATTTACTCCACCGGCCGAATGAAGTACATTTGGGGCGAAGATTGCCTAGAATTCAAACCTGAGAGGTGGTTGACCTCCGACGGGAAAACATTTGAGGTACAAGATTCTTATAAATTTGTGGCCTTTAACGCAGGTCCACGAATTTGCTTAGGCAAGGATTTAGCTTATTTGCAAATGAAGTCAATAGCCGCGGCCGTATTACTGCGACACCGGCTCACAGTGGTGCGGGGTCATTCCGTGGAGCAAAAGATGTCGCTGACGCTGTTCATGAAGTATGGCTTAAAGGTCAACGTACAACCAAGGGACTTGAAGCCGATTTTGGAAAGAATATGCAAAAGTGACTCACGTGCCAAAGAGGCTCTCACCAACGGTAACCACGAGGCGGGTGTTGAATTGTTGGCTGGTGTTGCCTAATATTGGGGTAGTCATGATTGTTTATAAGGTAAAAAAAAAAATGTTTTAACTTTGAATATAAGGCATATAGTAAATAAGCAAGGTAAAGTAACTACCAAAAAATAAGTAATCAAGGTAGAGTCCATAAGAAAATGTCTTTTTATGATTCATTATGACATATGCTTATCATCTTTGGTGGGGTTATTGGTATATGTCATAGTAAATCATGATGGCTATGCTAGTGTTTTGTGTACCAATCCAATAAAGGAGATGAATAGACTAAAGAGTGGAGTGACAAGTCAGTTTCAATTATGAGCCATTTTTAGGTCTCTCTTATCTCACATGTTACGGTTAGAGTAAGCAGACTATATCCGTTCATGGAAATAGAATTTGTTGTATCACTAAGTACTATTAAGTTTTTTTTTTTTTTTTGGGTATATGTATTTGGTATACATGATGTAGCATGCATGGAGTTCTGTTTTATAAGAAGCAGACAAAGTTAATTCATGTTATATGCATAATAAAGGGTGAAATAACTTTTTAGTTTCAAGTACAAGAGTCATCTCATGCTAATTTCAAGGCCATTTGTCTTTGATTTCCGCAATTTAATTCAAATGCAACTTAAATAGAAATTTGCGTGATATTAGAAACAGAACCTTGATCACAAAAAGTCAATTGGTGGATTAAGGAGGCACTTTTTTTTTTTTTTTTTAATTTCTCCATGTTGTTTCATTGAATTATTGATTGCCCTAAGGCTTCGCAAAAATCAATATATAGAACTTTGATTCCCCCACCCAAGTATCATTTCTCATAACACCAAAAGAAGAAGGGGAAAGGTACAAGCAAAAAAAATATATATTTATTTATTTGGTGGAAAACGGAATGAAAAATAAATAAATATATATATATATATATGTATTTATTTGGTGCAAAATGGTACGAAAAAAAAACCCTTATTGATAGGATTATTGTTTTAAAAACGTGATTTTGACAATATCTAACTATTAAGAACATGCCTTATTAATATGTGTCTATCTTAGAGAAAGATTTTAAGGTGTTTAGTAATTATTGGTTAGAACTATTTTTACTGTAGTATGTGAGAGCTTTATACTATAATAATTTTTTAAACTATAGTATGTAAAGTTTTATATTATTCATAATTGAGATAATGGTTAAAACCTACTCTTTGTTAAATAGCATTTTAAAATTTAAAAGAGCTGATTTGTAAAACCAAGCTCAGTACTTATTGTACTTGCAGAGTAGATGTGACTAATTAGCGCATTAAAGCACATAAAAAAGCTAATATCCCCTAACTTGTGCTAAACTTCTTTTATTTTTTTTTAAGGTAAAATTGAACCATATACAATGCACTTGCAAATGCAATCATATTTTCTTGGGGATATTTTGATAAAAGAGCCAAAAAAAAATTTTGAATTGAACAAATGGTTTTTTTTTTACACTAAAATACACGCTTTTTTATGCAGTAAAACTGCTTCAGTTTTTTACAGAAAGATAAAAAAAAGAGTTATAGCAAAGAAAAAAACCTCAACAGAGTGAAAAGAAAAAACATTGGAGCAATTTTTATGTCCACAAAACTTATTTTTTGATGTTAAAAAACTGCCTAAAAAAAACCATTTTGTCAAAAAGGGTTTTTTTAAAAGCCAGTTTTTAAAATGCTCTTATTTTCTTGTCGTTCTTTCGATGGGCTTCAACTTTTTGGTGTCACTTTTTCTCAACTTGCCGTGTAAGAAACAATCTCGTGTCTAAGGGGCTAATCAGATAAAAAAAAAAGAAGCCAGCATTATTATTATTATTTCCTGTGATGACATGAGTTGGGCTCATTAATAATTAGTAATTAGTGACCAATCAAAAAAAAAAAGCAAGAATAAAATGTCAAATTTTTAAATTTTTTTAAAATAAATGTTAAATTTTGAAAGTATTTGTAGTAAATAACGGTACATTACTAGTAAATGTTTTTTAATTATAATAAATAGATAAATAACAAATATTTTTATAAAGTAAAATTTTCTTTTGCTATTATTTATTATAAATATTTTCAAAACTTACTATGTTATATTAATAAGTTTTAAAAATGTGATATTTACTACCATTTTTGAAAAATAATTATCAAATCCAATTTACTCATAACACTAAGGTAATACAGACAAACCGAAGCATAACAATGAAATGTGGTTCTTTGAATGAAGATGTTTCATATCTCAAAGTTACAGAAGTCGTTTATCAAAAATAAATAAATAAATAAAATAAAACAAACAACAAACAACTTCGAACTTATAGAGGTAAAAAAGGGTCCATAGTAGCAGTGGAGTATTAACACAAGGCCCATGTAGATAAAATGCATGCTTTTTGGGAATGGGAAAGATTATGAGTGAATTGATGAGGAAGTTTAAAAGATGGCACTTCTAATGAATATTAAAAATATTATTGTTTTCAAGTATTTTGAGTTATAGTTAGACAAATATTTATTATTTACGAATATTTTGGTTTTTTCATTTAGGAGAAACAATATAAATCAAATGAGTAAAAAATAATAGAATACTATTGTGGCAGTAAAAAAGTAATATATCACCTAATTTTACTCGAGTTAATTGCATATAGATGATGAAAAAAAATGTCTATTAGTTGTCATATTTCCACATAAGTTTAAAAATGATCATTTTTTTTTTTGGTTACTTACTCCTTAATGTAGGTGCATGATTATTACATTTTATGACCAACTTAAACGAACAGATTGACAATATTGAAGACATGTTTCAAATAGGAAGTCTTGATATGGTCATTTTGTGTAATTATTTTCAATATTATTCCCGATTATACTTTTGATTCCTCGTTTTGAAAATGCTTAATGTCAGCTATGATGCTTAATACAATAATTAGTTTATTTAGTATGTATGATTATGCGATAGCAAATGGGCTGGACATGAGACTCCAATTAAATATTATACGGTGAAATGTGATCACAACAAAAATTAGTGGGTTAATTATCAATGTTTGTCCTCAGCTGTCTCCTTGTTCAAATGATAGAACTACAAAATGGCTATTTTCTTGGCAACCGTGTTTTAATTATACAGTTAGACTAATACGACATGAATCTTTTACATATTATAATATAAATAAAAATATATTATATGTAAAGCTCTCACATACTACAATAAAATCATTTTAACTCTTAGTTTTTTAACTATATATTGCGAAAATACCAGAAATTTCAATTTTGAGGTTTTCTTTCACATCCTCGTGTTGACTCATTTCAAGTGGACTTGGGCTTGAAAAAACAGCAAATTTGGGCTGCCAGTTAAGAGAGACGAAAGTGTGTCACTTACCCGAAATTTGTTTTTGTTAAATAATGCATTTAAGCTTCACGTTAGTTCAAACTAATTAGTTCTATATTGTAAAACTCTTGTATACCGTCATTTTTATATTTAAAACTTTAGTTGAAACTAAACTACCAAACAACTTATAAATATAAAAAGTTCTACCTTATAAGGCCCGTTTATTTCGTAGTTCGAATCACGGTTCGAATCATTTTACTACAGTATTTTTTCTCACAAAAATTTAAATCTTCATTCAAATACTCTATTCAAATACTCGAACCAAACGAGCTCATAATCACTTCCAAACCAAAGGCCTAGTTTGCTAAACCTACAGTGTAAAACTCTTAATATGCTACAGTATAAAACAAAAAGTTTGTTATAGAGTAAAGCTCTCACATATTGCACTGTTTTGCTTCCAATTACGTTACCAAACACTCTCTATGCTCGCAAAGATCTATGATTCCTTTTAAGGGAAGTACCTAAAAGCTAACCCCCCAAAAAACAAACCTAAGAACAAACAAAAAAAGTTGATCAATTATGGCTAAATTAACACCATTCAAACCTGAAGAAAGTTTAAAATAAAACATCCAGATAAACGTTTATTACCAAACTCATTTTGAAGATAAAGTTACATGACTTTTGTAACCTTCCATAGAAAAGCTTGCAATATTTTTGCCTAACAGCGGTCATTTGTAAGATGATGAGGTTGCTTGTTTTGCTCACAAGATTTTGAATTCGAATCAATCCTATTATAGCAGAAGAAGATGTATAAGTATGTTAGCTTCTATTTCTGCAACCTTTTTTATCATGAAAAAGCAAATTTTCCTTTTATTATTTTAATGCTTTCTCCTCGTATTTCTCACCACCAAAAATACGGACATAGAAACACATTAAGGACATGTTTGGACAAAACTCATCCAACTTAGATGCTACAATACAAAATGGTTTCAAAACCTCAAACAAACCCAACGCTAATGTTTCAAACGAAAAAAAAAAAAAAAAAAAAGATTTGCAAATGCACTAATGTCGCAGTTTTGGGAGGTTTGCAAATAAAAAGCTCCAAAAGTTTTGGGCTTGCAACTGAGGAACAAAATGCAAATGAGTTAACGAGACAATTTGTTCAATTATATTTATTGAATTAAAATATAACTCTAATTTATAAAAATTTTATAAATGTCTCATAATGATATCATTAAAATTATTTATATGTAATTATATAGTAAAAGATCTAATATCATTAAGATAATTATTATATCATTAAAGATATTTTAAATATTATGTTAGTTTTAATTTCATAATAATAATTTAGACAGATATTATAAATTTTTCAATAGCGAATAAGAAAGGATTTTTTTGGTTTTGACGAGATCAAAAGAAGGATCTTCATTCTTCACCGACCAAAAGAGAAAAAAAAAGGAGAAATAAAAAATCACAATTGCGTAGAGCATAATGATAATGGAATATATTTAAGTTGCCGTTTTAAAAATACAAAAATGGGGACCCAACGATCCCGTGCTCCTCGCACCACCATAACACCATACTTCTTCACTAAAGGGGTTGACAAAGCCCGACCCGTTGACATCATCAAATTTCTACTGACGGTCGTGATCTGTCGTTTAGCATACATCATTCGTGTGACGTGGGTCTTCCAAATTCTCAATAATTAGTCACTTAATTAATTCTCTCTCTTCTCATTTCACACTAAAGAGAGAGAAAACGCTCAGACAAGAACACTTTCTCTCTCTAAAAATTCTTAATTTTCTCTATCCTCTTCTCTCTCTCTCTCTATCCCTTTCCTCTCTGCCTTTTCAGCTTCGCATCACCATAGTAGACGCGTCCTTCGAGCTTTTTCTCTCCAAGCGTCGTTGTTTTGGGCTGCGCAGACACTCCACTAACTCTGTAAGTAATTGATTGTTTTTAATTTTTAATTTTTAATTTTAATTTTTTATTTTTCATTTTTTTTGCTTAGGTACTTTCTTTGAGCTCAACTCAAGTCGCCGAATGGGAAAATTGCTTAGATTTTTTTTTTTTTGGTTTTTGGTGGCGTAAGTTTACTGGTCTATTAGGGTTTTGAGCTTCTCAAGTGTTGGTCTCTCTGCGGTTTTGAACTACTTCTATGGAGCTTTTAGTTTGGGAATTTCATCACTACGAGTCGCAGAACATGTCCAATTTCAGCTTATGCTTGAGATAATTTCTAATTTTTTAGTACATTTTTGTGAGGGGAGTTTGATTTCTTTCATTCAATCTTGTGCTTTTTTAGTTCCTTCTGATTTTATGTTATTGATTTTGCTGAAATGAGTGCTTGAATTATGTAGATCTGTGTTGAGATTAAAGCTGGTTCTTAGTTCTTGCGAGTGTAACTAGTTGTGACAGTGTGGAAAAACAATTGGGTAATTCTTATGGATCTGCTTTAATGGCATTACGGGAATGTTAAACTACCCTGGAGTATTGGAAACTATGTCGCTGGGTCTTTTTTTTCCACAGAGTTATAGGAAATGAGACTGACCTGGAATGAGCTTATAACATGTCTAAGAAATGGAAACGAAGCTGAAGTTTCTCCTTGAAAAGAGACGTAAGAAAGTGAATATTAAAGCAAATGCATTCTGGGTGTGGTTAGAGGATGGGATTTCCGTGATTTGCCATTTAGTTGGTGATTCACTTTGTGAAAAAGTAATGGGTTTTCATTTTCATTTGATAAGTTAACTTCGAGACTCTGTTTGCAACTTGCATTCGAGTTATGGAGCTTTAGGCATTGTAAATATTTGTTTGTTTGTTTTTGTTTTCGTTTTTTTTTCTTTTTTTAAATACAGTTGACTGCTATTTTGAATCTTATGTTGTATGTGTAAACCAATATATGTAAAGCTTCATGTCTATTATATTTGTTTTGAATAAGAACTAATGGGAAAATCGTCTAATCTGTATCCAGCTTCTTAGGTTCTGAGCTGCTTTCTTACTATGCTTGGAATTTTAGAACGACTTGTGGCTGCCCATTTTTTTTTTTTTTTTGGATAAAGACTGTGCCTAAGGTTGTTGGACGAGAGTACCATGACTAGTATATGAGTTGCACGCTTGCTCATTGATTTGGTGTAAGTGTGAATACCTTTTTCAGATTTAGAGGAAAGGATATTCTTTTTTTTTTTTAAGAAAAGCTCAGACCTGACTGCTAACTGTAAGCTTCTTAGATAAGAATGCCTTCTTGGTGGGTTAAGTCTTCATCTAAAGAAGCAAAAAAGAAAGGCAACAAGGAGAGTTTTATTGATACAATACAGAGAAAATTTAAGAGTGGATCTGAAGATAAGAGCAGCCCAAGATCAGTAGGTTCTAGAAGACGTGCTAATGATACTGTCTCAGAGAGGGGATCTCTATCCAGGGTTCCGTCTGTGGTGTTATCACCCTCTACACATGTGTCAAGATGCCAAAGTTTTGCAGAAAGGCCTCTTGCCCAACCACTTCCCCTTCCCAGAGCGCAAGTTTCTAGCATTGGGCGTACTGACTCTAGCGTTAATACATCATCAAAAGCAGAACTTGACAAGCGGTCAAAGCCATTGCTGGTTTCTCCTATTCCAAAACCTTGTTATGCACTGAAGAGGGCAGATCCTACTGATGGTGAGGGAGATATAGCCACTGCTTCCATTTATAGTGATAGCTCCCTTGACAGTGATGACCCATCCGAGTCACATCTTTTAAGTCCTCTGGCATCTGACTATGAAAATGGGAATAGAACTGCCTTGAGTAGCCCTTCCAGGTAATGTTTTATCTATGTCATTGGGAAGATTTTTTTTTTTTTTTTGGGTTGGTAGATAAAGAGTCTAAACTAGTTTTACCTTTATTTTGGTGAAGTGTAATGCGCAAGGATTCATCCCCCACTTTCAACCAAAAGAACTCAAAGGAGGTTTTGCAGCCATCAAATCTTTTTTTTAGCAATCAGATTTTGTCTACATGTCCTAAAAGGCAAACCTTAGGCATGCCTATGCAAAACTTGCAGATTCCTTCCCATGGTGCTCTTTGTAGTGCTCCAGATAGCTCAATGTCAAGTCCTTCGAGGAGTCCTATGAGAGCATTTGGTACTGAGCAGTTTCTGAATTCTGGTTTTTGTGCGGGAAAGCATTATCCAGATATAGCTTCTGCACATTGCTCCAGTCCAGGTTCAGGTCATAATTCTGGGCATAATTCAGTAGGAGGAGATCTGTCGGGACAACTATTTTGGCATCACAACAGATGTAGCCCTGAGTGCTCTCCAATACCGAGCCCCAGAATGATCAGCCCTGGCCCCAGCTCCAGGATACATAGTGGGGCTGTGACCCCTCTGCATCCACGAGCTGGAGGAGCAGCAGCAGAGTCACCTACAAGCAGGCCTGATGATGGGAAGAAACAAAGCCACCGATTGCCCCTTCCTCCAATAACAATTGCAAATACTAGTCCATTTTCTCCAACATATTCTGCCTCAACAACTCCATCAGTTCCACGAAGCCCAGGTAGGGCAGAAAATCCCATAAGCCCTGGTTCACACTGGAAGAAAGGACGGCTTCTTGGAAGGGGCACCTTTGGTCATGTATATCTCGGCTTCAACAGGTTTGTTGTTTGACGGCTCTTCTCTGTTGCATATAGGATACTAACTATTTTCCTTGTAACTTAGCACTGCAATGTATGTACATTGCAGGATATAGAGGTCACTTTTTATCGTTTAGCATATTGCATTGCATTTTTATTTGGTTCCTGTTCATGTTGAACCATATAACTTAAAGTGTCCTTAACTTGGAGAGTTTATGATTTTCACTCTTTAAATTTTATATAGTTTTCTCCATTCATTAATTAAAATGCACAAACTCTTCCCTGATTTCGTTTAATTTTGGAATTCAGTGAAAGTGGTGAAATGTGTGCAATGAAGGAGGTGACTCTATTTTCCGATGATGCAAAATCAAGAGAAAGTGCACAGCAGTTGGGACAAGTATGTTTCTTACGGTGAATCGTTGGAAATTCTACTTTCTAGAACTAGATAATGTTCTAAACTGATGTTACTCTCATAAGTTAAAGGAGATTTTACAGCAATCAATTCTGTCTTGCAGGAAATTACTTTGTTAAGTCGCTTACAACATCCAAATATAGTACAGTATTATGGATGCGGGATGGTAAGTTCCATAAACCTGTTGGCTTGTCATTCAATATTTTGCTTGCACAAGCTTGGTTTTTTCATATAAATATCATTCCAAAATTCTTGAGACCTTTATGAAGTTTCTGCGCTTAAGTCAGTCAATGGCTATTTAAGTGCTTTGAAAGTAACTTTTATTTTTTGGATCATTAAAAAAAATAATAAAAAATAAAAAAAAAAACCAAAGGATCATACCTGTTGTTGGTATCTGCCTATATGGTTGCTTGATATTTTTTCATTCCTTTTTTTTTTTTTTTTAAATCACAGGGATTGCAATTGATGCTTAAGTAAGTCTTAACTTCTCTATTGGCTTTGTATGCCTTGAACAGGTAGATGACAAATTATATATACCTGGAATATGTATCGGGTGGGTCCATTTATAAATTGCTCCAAGAATATGGCCTGCTGGGTGAACACGCTATTCGGAGCTATACTCAACAGATTTTGTCAGGCCTTGCATATTTACATGCTAAAAACACTGTCCACAGGTATGGGTGTATTAAATCTTAAACTGTAGTCTCAAAATTCTCATTTACTCTTTTCATTCTCTTATTTGGATCGTATGGTAGCTAAATGATGAGCTTAATCTCTTTTTAGGGACATCAAAGGAGCAAATATATTAGTAGATCCCAGTGGCCGGGTGAAATTAGCGGATTTTGGAATGGCAAAGCATGTAAGGATCACCATCTGCATATTTATCACAACTTAACAGAAATAATTGAAACATTTCCTTTTTTAGAAGTAGAAACAAGAATTGTTGACACAACAACCAAGAATTGAAAAGTACAGTGCTTATTGGGGTTGATAATTTGTCTTAAGCCAAATAATATTAATTTTGTTCACTATTATTTCTTCTATGGAGTCTAATCTAGCATTTTTAAATATTTTCAGATCACTGGGCAGTCTTGTCCATTATCATTCAAGGGAAGCCCCTATTGGATGGCACCTGAGGTCAACATGGTTTTATTTCCAGACTTGTTAACCTCATTTTGTAGGCAATCTGGTAACGTTAGTCTATAAATTGTGTAGGTTATCAAAAACTCAAATGGCTGTAACCTTGCTGTTGATATATGGAGCCTTGGCTGCACTGTTCTGGAGATGGCTACTACAAAACCTCCGTGGAGCCAGTATGAGGGGGTGAGTATTTTTCACACACAGGCTTAAGTTTTAGAGTTCCTCTCGTATGAACATCTGTCAATGGAGTGGGCAGTTTCACAGCCCATATATTAGTTGTTTGATGTTAGTTTTGTCCCGTGTTATGTGCTTCTTCATAGGTTGCTGCCATGTTCAAGATCGGAAACAGCAAGGAACTTCCTGCAATTCCTGATAATTTGTCAGCACAGGGAAGGGACTTTGTGTTACAGTGCTTACAAAGAAATCCACTGCATCGTCCCACGGCTTCAAAACTTTTGGAGCATCCCTTTGTTAAAAATGCTGCTCCAGTGGAGAAACCCATTCCAAGTGCTGAGCCTTCAGAACGACCACAAGCAGCAACAAATGCCGTGAGATCTATGGTATTAGCTTTATCCTTCTCTCTACTCTATACAGTTTGATGTCTTCATTTTCAGTTGTTTGGCCTACCAAAGAAAACAAGTCAAATCATCAGCGTAGTCACTTTTTTTGTTAACACATTTGCGGGGTTTGTGATCCTTGTATGTTACCTCTCTACTTATACAGGGACAATGAGATGTGCTTGTCAAAACTTTGCGCTTCTATGTCTTCAAGTTGAATAAACTGAATGCCTGATCACTGTGTGGATAATTGATGTGTT
The DNA here is from genome assembly GCA_025403435.1 of Artocarpus heterophyllus. Classification (NCBI taxonomy): domain Eukaryota; kingdom Viridiplantae; phylum Streptophyta; class Magnoliopsida; order Rosales; family Moraceae; genus Artocarpus; species Artocarpus heterophyllus. Next base: position 31,884,953 of record CM046343.1, read on the forward strand.
TATACTTTCCTCTGATCTGCTACTTAAATTGTTTGCTGAATTTTACTTCAGGGAATAGGAAATGCAAGAACCTATTCGAGTATAGATTCAGAAGGTGTGGGTAACCATCAGTCTAGAGGCTTGAAAATTGGTACAGGATCCAGGTTTCTCTCTTTCTCTCTCTCACACACACACACGCGCGCGCACAGAAACACACGCATATCGAGTAATTGGTGCACGTTGGTCCTGAACTATTTAGTTTGTAACGCTTTGGTCCCTGATCTTATTTTTGGATAATTTAACTCCCTGAACTCCTAATTTCCTTGCAACTATTCTAACATCGTTAACAGATGCTTGAACTTTTAACTGATTACCTCACATCATACTCGCATGAACTGAGTTTGTGTTGAATTCTCTGAGATACACTCATTAATTGAACAAAAAACCATAACTCAAAGGGGGGAGAGAGAGAGAGAAGAAGAGCCATAGCTCTATATTGGATCTTTCCCGCCAAAAGACACCCTTCGACCAGATTTCAACGATGGAGGAGTTTACAGAACTCGCCATTTCTCTTTTTTGCAACAGATATGACAACAAATCCTTGTCATCCATCAATCTTGCCCAGCAAAAAAGCTCTCTTGGTCTTTTCTTCTTTAACAAGTCTTGTGATTGCTTTTGTTTCTTGATCTCTATTGGCATCATAGATCTAAACATGAAAGTGATGCCAATCACCCTTGTATATGTGCGTGCGTGTTCACATGTGCTTTTATATGCAATGTGAACAACTAAAAAATCTTCCAATGTATGGCCCTGCATGCCATTTTTTAACTTTGAATTCCTGAGTAGTAAACTTGTAATAGAACTTTATTTACCATAATTTCTGTCCACTCATTTTAACATTTTTAAGCTTAACAAGGTTTTCTTCTTTTTTTTTTTTTTTTTGGCTGAGAAAGATATTTCTCATATATGTTATTCAACAAATATTTTAAATCTTTGTATTGCTGCTTTTCAGTGATGTCCATACGCCAAGAAACATATCATGCCCAGTTTCTCCTATTGGGAGCCCGCTTCTACATTCTAGATCACCACAACATATGAGTGGAAGGATGTCTCCGTCTCCCATATCGAGCCCCCATACTGCGTCTGGTGCATCCACGCCTCTAACCGGTGGCAGTGGTGCCCTGCCATTTCATCATCCAAAGCAGCCTGCAAGCTACATGCATGAAGGTATGGGGACAATCCAAAGGTGTCAAAATAGTTTCTATACAAATTGTGGCACACAATTTTATGAGCCAAAGCCCGAACTATTTCAAGGAATGCCACAAGCCTCTCATGCTTTCCGGGAAATATTATCTTCCGAGAATTGCACACTTGGAAATCAGATTGGGCGGCCAGCTTCTGGGGAGTTCTATGACGTTCAGTCAGTTCTGGCTGATCGTGTCTCTCAGCAGCACTTGAAAGATCATGTAAAGCTTAATACATCACTGGACTTTAATTTGAGCTCGCCAATGCTGGATCGGAGCAGTGGTATCTAATTACTTGGTTGAGATGCCTGCTCGGCGCAGGACTTCCAGGCATGCTGAATTGGCTTTTGATGCACTTAGGTTGGTTTATCATACTTGATGCAGACAAGGTCCTTTCTGTAAGTTTGCAACCAAATTTGAACGAGTGAATTAGAGTATGGATCCCCTGGAAGCCTGATCGGCGAAAGAGAGAAGCTGGGTTCTCGGTCATCAAATTCCGGTGATGTGCAGTACTCCTTACAAGAGGCTTTAAGGCTCTTGTGATTTGCCTGTCCTGAGTATAAGTTCCTTGCGAAGGATATTCTATCAGCCACTGTAAAGAAATGTATATTTTCATGACACCTGAACAAGAGAGGGAAAAAGCGAAGTTTTAGATGGCCAATTACCATTTCATCCCCAGGAATCTTTTTTTTTTTCATTTTCCCTTTTTTTTTTGTGGGGAAAGGAAAAAAGGGAGGCGGTGGCAGCGGCGAGAATTATTGTACGAAAGGTTGAAAACTGAATTGGAGCAGAGATTTTAGAAGATGGCGGTAAAATTGCCAGGCTTGTTCCGCTAATCCCCTCTTGTATTGGTTTTATATAGCAGATCAGTCCCAAACTCCTGCAATGGGCTGTGCTGCTGATACTGTTGTACCTAATTTATACCTGCATCAAATAGAAGAAATCTAATTCAACTCTCTCTCTCTCTGTCACGTGACTAAAGCATTTGGTTTGCTTTATAAAACATTTGCATGATGCCTTGCAGTTTGGTGGGGGCCAGAATTTGGTCCTCAACTTGTATGTGATGTTTGGTTCGTTTGTTTAAACCAAAAAAATTTCAATTCAAATGGATTTTGTTATATTTCTTGTCATGAAATTTGAATTATTAGAGCGTTTTATCTAAACAAGTGATTCAAACGCTCTCAAAATGTAGCATGTTCATATACACATGTTATAAATGAGCATTATTATGTCTAAACCAGGGACTTGTATGGGAATTTTCTTGGCCAATCTAAAAGAGAGAGAAGTGATTCGAGAATTTATTGTTAAATAATTGGAAGAAAAATATCTCTTACTTCTTAGTCCGTACTCTTGGGGGTTGCCTTTTTCCCAACTGCTCAACTGCACATATCATGAAGATGCTGCCAAATACCAAATACGTGGGACCCCACCAGACTGAAATGAACTCTTTCCATGAGAAAGTGGAATTATATACTAATGTTATGTGTTTCTAAGCGTCATGTTATTAAAATTATATTTAAACAAAAAATATATAAATTTCTCGAGATTTGATGAAAATCTTAGTGCTTGTGATACTTTACTTTCAACTCATCCGTTTTAATTATAAATAGTATAAAGTTCTCAACAACTATAATAAAAGATAAAAAGTTACTATAGTATAAAATTTTTACATGTTATACTTCTTAAACTTAAAATTTCATTTACAATTAAAGTGTCGAACGGCCTAAAACTATGCGATACGGATTACTACACTCCAAAGTCCATACAAAATATTTAATTTCACATTGTAACAACACCTCGTGACTTATCCAAAAAAAAAAAAGCTGTTGATCAGTCCAAGAGAGAACTCTGACGGAATCTACATGAAAACCTAAAAGAGTAAAAAATGAAAGAATATGACCAAAACGACAATTAGTTACAAAACAACTCTCATTAGTTTGGAAAGTAATAGCTTTTTAGCTTTAGTTGGTTCTAATCAACTTTTCAGTTAAGAACAGTGTAAAGCTCTCACATGCTACAGTAAAAGCAAAAAAGTTGCTATGAAGGAGGTGAAATGCACAAACTCTTCCCTGATTTCGTTTAATTTTGGAATTCAGTGAAAGTGGTGAAATGTGTGCAATGAAGGAGGTGACTCTATTTTCCGATGATGCAAAATCAAGAGAAAGTGCACAGCAGTTGGGACAAGTATGTTTCTTACGGTGAATCGTTGGAAATTCTACTTTCTAGAACTAGATAATGTTCTAAACTGATGTTACTCTCATAAGTTAAAGGAGATTTTACAGCAATCAATTCTGTCTTGCAGGAAATTACTTTGTTAAGTCGCTTACAACATCCAAATATAGTACAGTATTATGGATGCGGGATGGTAAGTTCCATAAACCTGTTGGCTTGTCATTCAATATTTTGCTTGCACAAGCTTGGTTTTTTCATATAAATATCTTTCCAAAATTCTTGAGACCTTTATGAAGTTTCTGCGCTTAAGTCAGTCAATGGCTATTTAAGTGCTTTGAAAGTAACTTTTATTTTATGGATCATTAAAAAAAATAATAAAAAATAAAAAAAAAACCAAAGGATCATACCTGTTGTTGGTTTCATTCCTTTTTTTTTTTTTTTTAAAATCACAGGGATTGCAATTGATGCTTAAGTAAGTCTTAACTTCTCTATTGGCTTTGTATGCCTTGAACAGGTAGATGACAAATTATATATATACCTGGAATATGTATCGGGTGGGTCCATTTATAAATTGCTCCAAGAATATGGCCTGTTGGGTGAACACGCTATTCGGAGCTATACTCAACAGATTTTGTCAGGCCTTGCATATTTACATGCTAAAAACACTGTCCACAGGTATGGGTGTATTAAATCTTAAACTGTAGTCTCAAAATTCTCATTTACTCTTTTCATTCTCTTATTTGGATCGTATGGTAGCTAAATGATGAGCTTAATCTCTTTTTAGGGACATCAAAGGAGCAAATATATTAGTAGATCCCAGTGGCCGGGTGAAATTAGCGGATTTTGGAATGGCAAAGCATGTAAGGATCACCATCTGCATATTTATCACAACTTAACAGAAATAATTGAAACATTTCCTTTTTTAGAAGTAGAAACAAGAATTGTTGACACAACAAACAAGAATTGAAAAGTACAGTGCTTATTGGGGTTGATAATTTGTCTTAAGCCAAATAATATTAATTTTGTTCACTATTATTTCTTCTATGGAGTCTAATCTAGCATTTTTAAATATTTTCAGATCACTGGGCAGTCTTGTCCATTATCATTCAAGGGAAGCCCCTATTGGATGGCACCTGAGGTCAACATGGTTTTATTTCCAGACTTGTTAACCTCATTTTGTAGGCAATCTGGTAACGTTAGTCTATAAATTGTGTAGGTTATCAAAAACTCAAATGGCTGTAACCTTGCTGTTGATATATGGAGCCTTGGCTGCACTGTTCTGGAGATGGCTACTACAAAACCTCCGTGGAGCCAGTATGAGGGGGTGAGTATTTTTCACACACAGGCTTAAGTTTTAGAGTTCCTCTCGTATGAACATCTGTCAATGGAGTGGGCAGTTTCACAGCCCATATATTAGTTGTTTGATGTTAGTTTTGTCCCGTGTTATGTGCTTCTTCATAGGTTGCTGCCATGTTCAAGATCGGAAACAGCAAGGAACTTCCTGCAATTCCTGATAATTTGTCAGCACAGGGAAGGGACTTTGTGTTACAGTGCTTACAAAGAAATCCACTGCATCGTCCCACGGCTTCAAAACTTTTGGAGCATCCCTTTGTTAAAAATGCTGCTCCAGTGGAGAAACCCATTCCAAGTGCTGAGCCTTCAGAACGACCACAAGCAGCAACAAATGCCGTGAGATCTATGGTATTAGCTTTATCCTTCTCTCTACTCTATACAGTTTGATGTCTTCATTTTCAGTTGTTTGGCCTACCAAAGAAAACAAGTCAAATCATCAGCGTAGTCACTTTTTTTGTTAACACATTTGCGGGGTTTGTGATCCTTGTATGTTACCTCTCTACTTATACAGGGACAATGAGATGTGCTTGTCAAAACTTTGCGCTTCTATGTCTTCAAGTTGAATAAACTGAATGCCTGATCACTGTGTGGATAATTGATGTGTTTATACTTTCCTCTGATCTGCTACTTAAATTGTTTGCTGAATTTTACTTCAGGGAATAGGAAATGCAAGAACCTATTCGAGTATAGATTCAGAAGGTGTGGGTAACCATCAGTCTAGAGGCTTGAAAATTGGTACAGGATCCAGGTATCTCTCTCTCTCTCTCTCACACACACACACACACGCGCGCACAGAAACACACACGCATATCGAGTAATTGGTGCACGTTGGTCCTGAACTATTTAGTTTGTAACGCTTTGGTCCCTGATCTTATTTTTGGATAATTTAACTCCCTGAACTCCTAATTTCCTTGCAACTATTCTAACATCGTTAACAGATGCTTGAACTTTTAACTGATTACCTCACATCATACTCGCATGAACTGAGTTTGTGTTGAATTCTCTGAGATACACTCATTAATTGAACAAAAAACCATAACTCAAAGGGGGGAGAGAGAGAGAGAAGAAGAGCCATAGCTCTATATTGGATCTTTCCCGCCAAAAGACACCCTTCGACCAGATTTCAATGATGGAGGAGTTTACAGAACTCGCCATTTCTCTTTTTTGCAACAGATATGACAACAAATCCTTGTCATCCATCAATCTTGCCCAGCAAAAAAGCTCTCTTGGTCTTTTCTTCTTTAACAAGTCTTGTGATTGCTTTTGTTTCTTGATCTCTATTGGCATCATAGATCTAAACATGAAAGTGATGCCAATCACCCTTGTATATGTGCGTGCGTGTTCACATGTGCTTTTATATGCAATGTGAACAACTAAAAAATCTTCCAATGTATGGCCCTGCATGCCATTTTTTAACTTTGAATTCCTGAGTAGTAAACTTGTAATAGAACTTTATTTACCATAATTTCTGTCCACTCATTTTAACATTTTTAAGCTTAACAAGGTTTTCTTTTTTTTTTTTTTTTTTTTTTTGGCTGAGAAAGATATTTCTCATATATGTTATTCAACAAATATTTTAAATCTTTGTATTGCTGCTTTTCAGTGATGTCCATACGCCAAGAAACATATCATGCCCAGTTTCTCCTATTGGGAGCCCGCTTCTACATTCTAGATCACCACAACATATGAGTGGAAGGATGTCTCCGTCTCCCATATCGAGCCCCCATACTGCATCTGGTGCATCCACGCCTCTAACCGGTGGCAGTGGTGCCCTGCCATTTCATCATCCAAAGCAGCCTGCAAGCTACATGCATGAAGGTATGGGGACAATCCAAAGGTGTCAAAATAGTTTCTATACAAATTGTGGCACACAATTTTATGAGCCAAAGCCCGAACTATTTCGAGGAATGCCACAAGCCTCTCATGCTTTCCGGGAAATATTATCTTCCGAGAATTGCACACTTGGAAATCAGATTGGGCGGCCAGCTTCTGGGGAGTTCTATGACGTTCAGTCAGTTCTGGCTGATCGTGTCTCTCAGCAGCACTTGAAAGATCATGTAAAGCTTAATACATCACTGGACTTTAATTTGAGCTCGCCAATGCTGGATCGGAGCAGTGGTATCTAATTACTTGGTTGAGATGCCTGCTCGGCGCAGGACTTCCAGGCATGCTGAATTGGCTTTTGATGCACTTAGGTTGGTTTATCATACTTGATGCAGACAAGGTCCTTTCTGTAAGTTTGCAACCAAATTTGAACGAGTGAATTAGAGTATGGATCCCCTGGAAGCCTGATCGGCGAAAGAGAGAAGCTGGGTTCTCGGTCATCAAATTCCGGTGATGTGCAGTACTCCTTACAAGAGGCTTTAAGGCTCTTGTGATTTGCCTGTCCTGAGTATAAGTTCCTTGCGAAGGATATTCTATCAGCCACTGTAAAGAAATGTATATTTTCATGACACCTGAACAAGAGAGGGAAAAAGCGAAGTTTTAGATGGCCAATTACCATTTCATCCCCAGGAATCTTTTTTTTTTTTCATTTTCCCTTTTTTTTTTTGTGGGGAAAGGAAAAAAGGGAGGCGGTGGCAGCGGCGAGAATTATTGTACGAAAGGTTGAAAACTGAATTGGAGCAGAGATTTTAGAAGATGGCGGTAAAATTGCCAGGCTTGTTCCGCTAATCCCCTCTTGTATTGGTTTTATATAGCAGATCAGTCCCAAACTCCTGCAATGGGCTGTGCTGCTGATACTGTTGTACCTAATTTATACCTGCATCAAATAGAAGAAATCTAATTCAACTCTCTCTCTCTCTGTCACGTGACTAAAGCATTTGGTTTGCTTTATAAAACATTTGCATGATGCCTTGCAGTTTGGTGGGGGCCAGAATTTGGTCCTCAACTTGTATGTGATGTTTGGTTCGTTTGTTTAAACCAAAAACATTTCAATTCAAATGGATTTTGTTATATTTCTTGTCATGAAATTTGAATTATTAGAGCGTTTTATCTAAACAAGTGATTCAAACGCTCTCAAAATGTAGCATGTTCATATACACATGTTATAAATGAGCATTATTATGTCTAAACCAGGGACTTGTATGGGAATTTTCTTGGCCAATCTAAAAGAGAGAGAAGTGATTCGAGAATTTATTGTTAAATAATTGGAAGAAAAATATCTCTTACTTCTTAGTCCGTACTCTTGGGGGTTGCCTTTTTCCCAACTGCTCAACTGCACATATCATGAAGATGCTGCCAAATACCAAATACGTGGGACCCCACCAGACTGAAATGAACTCTTTCCATGAGAAAGTGGAATTATATACTAATGTTATGTGTTTCTAAGCGTTATGTTATTAAAATTATATTTAAACAAAAAATATATAAGTTTCTCGAGATTTGATGAAAATCTTAGTGCTTGTGATAGTTTACTTTCAACTCATCCGTTTTAATTATAAATAGTATAAAGCTCTCAACAACTATAATAAAAGATAAAAAGTTGCTACAGTATAAAATTTTTACATGTTACACTTCTTAAACTTAAAATTTCATTTACAATTAAAGCGTCGAACGGCCTAAAACTATGCGATACGGATTACTACACTCCAAAGTCCATACAAAATATTTAATTTCACATTGTAACAACACCTCGTGACTTATCCAAAAAAAAAAAAGTTGTTGATCAGTCCAAGAGAGAACTCTGACGGAATCTACATGAAAACCTAAAAGAGTAAAAAATGAAAGAATATGACCAAAACGACAATTAGTTACAAAACAACTCTCATTAGTTTGGAAAGTAATAGCTTTTTAGCATTAGTTGGTTCTAACCAACTTTTCAGTTAAGAACAGTGTAAAGCTCTCACATGCTACAGTAAAAGCAAAAAAGTTGCTATAGTGTAAAACTCCTACATGCTATAGTGTTTATAGTTCTAACCAATGGTTCTAACTATCATGCCAAACATTCTATAAGTTAGAACTTAAATATGGTAGCGTGTAAGAGCTTTACATTGTATCAAACTATTATAACATATGAGAGTTTTATACTGTAGTAAGTTAAAATTTCAACTTATTTCTCAAACAGCCTCTCTAACTTCAGCCAAACATCAATTGCTTGAAGAACGACGTGTTAAAAAGAGAATGAGGTACAAAACGGCAATAGTTTGAAGAACGAAAATAGCGTACGAGAACCGTCGAAAAGGCATCAATTATGCCAAAACAAACATTTCTGTTGCATTGGAAAATTCTCAAGAATGAAACAAATAGTACAAACGACAATAATACAGCGCATGACAACGAAGGCCACTTCATGAAAGACGACAACAAAACATAGGAAGGACAAGAACAAGAAAACAAAAAACAACAATGTACAGCAAGAAAAGAGGAGTACATAAAGTCAGAACATGTGAAATAAATTTACATTCTTGAAGGAAATTAAATTTTGCAATTAAAAAATTTGAAGGGCATAAATTAAGAGAAAGAGTAAAAAGATATTTAGGTGTGTTAGACAAGCCTGATCTCATTACTTATGTTGAAATATATAAAAAAATAATAATCATTTTAGAAATAGTAAAAATTCAAATATTATAATAATTACTATACAATTTGTGATGTGGAAATTATTAAAATAATTACTATGTAATTTCGTTATTTTTGCACTAACAAAAAAAGTATATTTTCTCTTCAAAAAAAATTATATTTCAATTCCATTTTTATGCACTCTTATAAACATGTCTTGTAGGGTAAGTGATAATTGCTGGCGAAATTATAGTAAATGGCACTTTTGTAAAACTAATTGTAGTAAATAGTAGGTTTTGAAAATATTTGTAATTAATGTTAAATTTATGATTTAAATAACTTATTTCCCCTTTTGTTTATAATTAAAATAATTTTTATTTCATATTAAATAAATTATTTATACCGTAAATCTATTATTTACTATAGATATTTTTACAACATAATATTTACTTCGAAAAGTTTGAAAGAATTTACTATTTCTCTCTCTTCCTAATTTCTGGAGACAAAAGCTAAATGTAGTCTGAACCCATGTGTCTTGACCCTTGAGATCTAAAAATAATTTTGATAACTGCGGGCCCTAACTATTCTACTTTCTATCCCAAGTATTCAAAGTAGGACTAACCGAAATATCCATAGCTCAAATTAGGGGAAATATCAGTGTGAATAGCAAAGCATATTTGGTACAAGCGGCTAGCATTTCTTGCCTAAACCTGCTATAAATTAAAAAAAAAAAAATCATTTGCAACTTTGTTCCAAGTATATATAACTATAACATGTGAGAGTTTTATATTATAGTTTTTTACTTTGAAAAAGGGGATGTTGTTAAACGAGGATAGCACCTAAAACTGCTATAAATAAAGGGAGCGTTGACAACAGGGTTCTAACTATGTATAAAGTATTTGAGAAAGTAGTTTAAACTATCACTTTGAGTTTGAGAACTGTAGCATATGAGAGCTTTACACTGTAGCTTTATATTGTAACATGTGAGAACTTTATATTGTTCACAGTTTAAACCATTGGTTTGAACTACTCTTCCAAACGCCTTTTTAACTGCTATAGTATAAAACTCTCATATGCTATAATAAAAATAAAAAATATGCTCTAGTGTAAATATAGTAAATTAATTCCTAAGTTTTGATTCTAACTGGACTAACAATATGTTATGCAAACGATAACACATAAAATTTTCGAAAACTAACCTGGATGTTACTTAGAGAACGACAATATCTCTAGGAAACGGCAACTAGCATATCAAAAACAAAAAAAAAAAAAAAAAAGAGGAAAAAAAACGACGACAAGCTGAGGAACCACAACTATAGGACAAAAGAGGCTATTAGCTCAGAAACGACAGCATAACCACAAACGACAAGAACTCAACAGTTGAACATATCTGAAAACCCAGTGTATCATATTAACGACAGCATATTTTAAAACGACAAATAGAAAATAATGGAAAAACGGGACATGTCAAAATGAGATGATAGCTGAAAACCATCCGGCCTCTAGGAACTCAGTTCGAACCAATAATTCAAACTGAAAATATTATTGTACAATTCAAATTGTATCACTCAAACAATGTTAATTTATTAAAACGATAACATGTCCTTCGAATGACAAAAAATAAGATGTCAAGCCCTTAAAAACGACAGTATTTTATGTGACGACAACATGTACTTGAAACGGCCAAAAATAGTACGCTATCTCTTGAAGAAGACAATAGTCTTTGTAGACAACAACACATACAGGAGCATTATTCGAGCATGACAAGACTGTAGAGAACGACAACATCTTGAGCGACCATTTCAAACAAACAACGACGGAAACCTTTATTAAAAAAAAAAAAAATGGAAACGACAAAAAACAAAGAAAACAGATAATATCTTAACGATAACATATCATTGAGAAGAGAAACCCCCGAAAAATGAAAAAGACAAATTACTTTGGAAACGACAGCATATCCTCACAGGGCAAAAACGCAAACGACAACATCTCAGAAAACGACGCTAGCAGCTTTAAACGACGATAATTGAAAAGGAACGACATATAGAAAAATTTATTAAGCAATATCTTAAAACCACGATATGCATGTCAAAAGAACAAAAACAAAGACAAACGACAGTGCATTAAAAAGCAAAACCGCTGTAAACAACAACATACCTGTGGAGAAAAATTTTTGAAAAACATAAATGCTATTGAAACGAAAATATCTCATAAACCATAACAACCAAAAAAACGACAGACTATCATGAAAATAATAATTACTTCAAGAACAAGTCAAACGAATGGCAACGTCTTATTTGATGGCAACACAAATAATGAAAACTTTTGAAACAAGACAAATTATTGGCAGACGACAAAATTTGAAAAAAACGACATCTCATAGATGTTGATAAAACAAGATTGTAAAGAATGGGGAAAAAAAACAAACAATAACATTACACGCGACAATATTTTAAAAACGCTGAGTTACTTTTAGAGGCAACACAAGTTTTTAACTCAAAGAAAGATAAATCTATTAAAAAAAAAAAAGCAGTTCATTGAAAACGACAATAATTTTGTAAAATCTCATAGTAAAAAACGACAATATAAGAACAAATGAGACAGATGCCAATGGAGAAAAGGAGAAAAGAGGGCGCTTCAAATAATTAAATAGTGGTATTAACATCTATTATACCATAAGGTACTTGAACAATCGTCCCATCTATTTCCCAAAAAAAAAAGACATGTTAATAGTAACAACTCAATATTAGGAAAGAAAAAAAAAGCCTTGATTTTAAAATATATAGTCAAGTCTCATAAATCAAAGTTGCTCTTGAACATATCACCGTAGAAATTCTAAAATCCAGTTTTAAATTTTCAGCTCAATTTGTAGTGTCCTAAATGATGTTCAACTAATCATATTATGACACAACATTCAATGAAAAACATGTAAACATCAATTAAACATTATTTTAAACTTTTTTAAGTGATATGTCATAATATGATTAGTTGGACACTATTTGAGACACCAAAATTGAACAGAAAATTGAAATCTCTAAAATTCAACTACTTCTCCTCGGTTAATCTGGAGCTAAATTCCCAGAGCTTCTTGGCCAATTCCTTGTCCTTAGCCAGAGCGCTCAGGCTGGCTTTGTTACTGTCTGCGAAATACTCGCCGGTGACTCCCTTAAGCTGTGGATGCAATGCCACATAGCATTGTGTTGCTGCTCCCTGAAAGTGATCCCAAAAATGAATGACAAAACAACCAATTGAGGTGAGTTTTGTTTGGATTCGAAAGTAAGCACTCGTTAGATCATAGCCATAGTGATTTGTAAATTAATTAGCGCGACAAGTGCGTTGTCATTTTTTTAATGGGTAGAAAACCTTGTTGCAAATATCCATACAAATTCATATTTGATATAGTAAAATTTTACCTGCTGAGGAGTTTTGACCGTGTAATGAAGCACATATTTTCCGAGCACTCTTAGAACATCTGCAACCACCAAAAAACATTATTGAAAGTCGTTGTTGTAATAAGGTCCAAACAAGAAATTCAAGAGGTTCAAATATGAGAAAAATGTGTGAAGGAATTGAAGATGTACCAAAAACAAAACCGGGACGGCGAAGAATATTTGTAGCTACTGCTCCGAGATGAACTGAATTCGCGGTCATATTCTCTCCTTCTGACTGTTGAAATGGAAGATAGAAGACAATAAACATACAAGTTTATCAAATTTTGAGTCATATTATGGCATGAATTTTATCCACTTATTAGTTGGTGTACCAAGTCATTTGTGACCATGTAGATTATGTTACCTTCAAAATCCTTGCAAGCTCGTTGGAATGCAATACATTGGCAAGCATTGATTGTCCATAAGCATACATACTCTTGTAGCTGTACAACCAACAAAAAAGTCATTTTAATGAAAGCCAAAGAGGTATTATGGCATGGAATCAACACCACCCTCTAAGAGTCTAGAATTATTGTCCCAAATTTCTTGTCTCATAGGCGGTCCCTCCAAAAAGAAAAAAGTTTGCCATATAGTCTACATTTAAGAATCTAGTCACATTATAAATAATAAATATTGAAAATACTTAATTTAAATGAGTTGTTAAAAGAGTATTGACCTGATAGCTAAGGGCTTGTTTGGTACACTATATTGTATTGTATTACATTGTATTTTTTGTATAAAATACAATACAATATAATATAATATAATATAATACGGTGTGTTAAATATGCGTTAATAGAATAAAAAATAGGACAACAAAATTTGAACTTTATCCTATTAAGGCTGAAGTAGAGGTGTCAGTTTGATCCACCCGAACCAAAAAGAAAAATTGAGCTGCGCCAATTAATGAAAAAGAAAGGCCCAACCCGGCCCAAGGCCCAAAGGGCTAAGATGATGCCTGGCTTCTTTTTTTTCAACATTTGGGACTCAAAAGGTGGGAAATAGTGGACTTATTAAAGTGGCACCTTGACTTGTCGTTTAGTTTGTCGAAAGGAATCCCCTGGGGACATGTAAACCGATGAGCCTCTGATGATACATTCACAATTCTTCCCTCTTTACTACTTTTTCTTGATGTCTTTTTCATGGTGTCCAACAAGAGTTTTGTCAAAAGAAAATGACCTACAAAATGGTCATTAATGAACACAACTAGAATTCTTATTTTACTTGGAAAAACTAAATTAGAGGTCAAAATATCGATGGTAAATTTGGAATTTATCATTATCATAGATGGTAAATTTGGAATTTATCTGATGATTCCTTCTTTTCACTTTGTCTAGAATGTAACGTACCTAAACGATTGGTTGCAAATTGCATTTCAATGTTATCTTTAGAAAGTCCAAATGGAGGTCCCATTATCCCTGCATTATTACTTCTCAAAGAGATAGAAAGTGCGTATTTCAACTTGATTAGCTGATTAAAAATTTAAGCACTAGAAAAATATTGTCAAAAGTTTATGTTGATGTACTTTAGTAAAGGATTTTTGGTACTAGCGCACCTAAAATTTATCAATTTTTAATAATTTGCACCTTAAACTTTTATTTTGATAAAGCATATTTAGTACTGTTGCCCTTTAAACTTGTAGCACATTGACAATTTACACCCTGAATTTTTGCTTTTGAGAAGTTATCCTATGAACTTACAAAGCTGCAGCAAATCACTCCCATTAATAGCAATTTTAAGTTTTTATCTAAACTGACATGCGATTTTTGCATGATTCGTTAATTAAGGGAATCAATGGGTTTTTTCATATAAATGTTAATCCAAATTTATATTTAAAACAAAGTCAATTGAAAATTTTATAATTTGATAACAACTTAATTAAAAATATTAATCACAATAAATTTATGTTAAAATACATAAAAATGACCATTCATCTCAATCAACTATTCATGTGCAAAATACATGTAAATTTCAGTTAAAAAACTAAAATTGCTATCAATTAGGAGTGATTTGCTACAAATTTATAAGTTCAAGAGCCAATTTACCAAAATTAAAAATTTATGGGCAAATTGTAAACATGCAACAAGTTTAAAGGATAACAATGCTAAATATCCTTTTGTGAATGGAATCATAAGTTTGAGAATCTGTCACCATTATAGTCCAATTGCTAATGAACATCAATTTATAACTGAGTGCCCTATGATTTTTGTACAAAAAACAAAACTTTTCTTTCATTTGCAAGTTGGACCTGAACATTTTAATATTTGGGACCTACATCCATAATTGAATGAAAATTTGAAAATTTGAAAATTTGAAGTTTAATTTTCAAATAATACAAAGTTCAAGATGCGTTGATGCAAAATTACCCTTCACTTAAACAACTCCAAAATTCAAGTTCTTACATGAGGATATTCAAAGGAAGACCAGATGAGTTATATGCCAACGCACATTTCCGCACCGATGCCATTGAGCTGAGATCTAGTTCCATGACATCAAGTTTGGCAGGTGGGATTTCCTTAACTATTCCTTCCTGCATCCAAATTCCTACCGCCATAATCGCATGAACGCCGCGCAGCGCAAGAACCCGCGTCGTCTCCGCGCCAATACCGCTTGATGCACCTAAAAATCAAAGATTGAATGTGAGAAATGAAGCCCTACCAAATTTACTTGGAACAGCTTGAATCATTCATTAAATCCAGGGAGTAATGTGCAAATACAAAAGGTTACAGGTCAAATATGGCGTAATATTCATAGTTCAGGGACTAACAATGCTATTTATTTATTTATTAATTAATTATTTTTCTACACAGTTTTCATGTGGAATTTATGGAAAGCAAACACTAGCCAAAGGAAGCAGGAATTTTTTTTTTTTTGAAAAAAAGAACGAAACGAAACGAAAAGAAAAACAAAAACCAAAAAAGAAAAAAAAAAACCCTGTGAAAAGGACGCGATGACCATAAGCAGAAGCATATAATCCTCAGAAAAGGTTGTTGTACCATCACTGGATAACATAAATATGTACACCATTTGAACGGTTAAATTTAAGCCAATAGAAAAAACGAGTAATATAATCAACATAAATTTTAATTAAAGTCTCAAAAATACATCTATATATACATATGTATGTATGTATGCATCTTTAACGTAAATAAATTCTGCTCTTCACTATGTCCTTTAATCAAAATCCTATTCCATGGGATCACCAAAATAAACTTGACAAAGCAACAAGAATTATGTATATATATGTATGTATAATATATGAGAGAGAGAGGATAAGCACTAAAAAAAATCAACAACCTATCATTTATTTTTATTTTTTTTTATAGGGTATTTGACAGAGTGGTTAGAACTATTTACATTGTAGTGATTTTTTTAATTGTTACTATAACATATAACAATTTTACACTATTTATAACTGAAAAATAAATATAAACCACTAACAGCAAAATACAAGGTACTTAACTCTTTCTGTTCAACCGAACAGAAAAGTGTAGAATATGATCAAGCAAAGAGGAAATCCCAAAAAAAAAAAAAAAATAATGAACCTGCATATTGAATTAAAAAATAAACACATCAATCAACAAACAAATAAAAGGTGATGACATAAATCTTCTCAGCAAAAAAGCAATAATTTTTCTTGTTCTGCGCTTTTCTCATCAACCAAACAGGTGAGATCGAGAGCATACAAAAAGGAAGAAAAGAGAAAACCCAGATGGAGAAAAGAACCTGTGACAATGGCAGTGAGACCAGTTCCATCAATTCCTTGAGTAACCACCTCTGCCGTTGAACGAGCAGAGAACCCAGATGGCCCTTTCCATCCAAAAATCCACATTTTTTTTTTCTGTTTCAAGTTATGAATCTGATACTACAAAAATCCAAAGGCCAAACCTTTCTTAAAAATGCAAAGCACTCAAGGGACAACCCTCTATAGTCTAGTCCCTTCCTCGGAAGTACGGTTGGGCCACTGCTCTCTCTTTTTTTTATTCTTTCTTTTTTTTTTTGCGAGGTCTTTTCTTTTTTCTTTTTTCGCTTGAAGTGTACCTAAACCTTTTTTTTTTTTATGGAATAAAATCTTCATTCAACTAAACAGTAGTAGTACATACAAAAACTCAAAACAACTGCCTGTAGGCTGGACTCGCCAAAAAGCCAGTGATGCATACGGATAACAAACAGCGCCAATACCAATAGAGGAAGCCCCGATCGACTCCAATCACAGAGCTCTGTGGCTCGAAAGATTCCATAACTGTCGATGAACGAAGCCAATCAACCGAAACCTGATATACCCGTCTAAAGGCACTTATAATATGGCCAAGACATAATTTTAGCCATCGTTATAAAATACCAGTGATATTCAACGTCATGCATTAATAAAAGATAGATCTTATAGCGTAAGATCTATGAGCAAGACCCACCTTTTATTAACGATGTTGTTTAGTATTAGTCTAATATTATAATATGTGTTATCTCAAATTTACTTAAGAAAGAGTAACTTTTCGACTTTATTTATACACGTTATAGAAATGGTTGTAGCTTTAATTTAAAAAAAAAAAAAAGACGAAAAAGAAAAAAGAGTGTAACCGTGTAGATTTGTGTGCAGAAAGAGAATAAATATGTATTAAAAAATGAGTGGCACAATTGTAAATAAGACTAAAATAAGTATCACTATTAAACAGATTTAATTAAAAAAGTTGAGATGCAATACGTCATAATTTTAAGCTAGCATATATAAAAGAGTCTGAAATAGAATATGTATTTGGTAATATTTAATGCAGCATATTTTGAAATTGAAAAAAAGAAAGAAAAACTCCATTTCACTTGTGCCTCTCTAAATCTCAAATTAAGTTGATTTTTCTAGTGACGCCACTTTTAATCCTTAAGTTATTAAATTTTCCATTCATAGTTTATCAATAAACTTATAACCAAATGCCTTAACTTTTTGGACAATAGTTAACCAAATATTAATTGGCATCGTGTTTTAAAAGCAAGCTACTAATAACAGGTCGTTTGGTAATATGAATTGAACTATAATTTATAGTTCAAAAGTCTATTTTTAAACTTGTAAGAGAAAAACTATAACAAACTTAATTTGAATAAAAAATTATAGTTCAAACCGTTTTTGTCAAGCGATCTATAAGTATTTGATTACAGTATTAAAATTAAAGAAAGGCATATTCATCAATTTTGGAGGTTCAAATCACAAAAATTATAAATATAAAATTTGACAACTCCAAAAATACATCTGATAAAATTAAAATGCAAGGTACAAACTAAAACACAATTCTTCTTTATATTTAACATGAGAAAAATAAATTGAGATTAATTTCATTTTAATTCCCTAAACTTAAGGGTAATGAATCTCATCTCACCCTCGATATTTAAAATATTTCACGACTAGTTTATAAAGCGTTAAAATTTTGAGACTAAGTCATTTAAAAAAGACTAAGTTTAATCTTTTTTTTTTGTTTTATTTATTTTTTATATAAGTTTTCTTCTCTTTTTTTTAAGTTTTTGTCCATAGGTAGTGATGGAATTTTCCACCAACCATTTAACGGCCAAATGATTTAAATATTAAAAATATGATTTTATAGATCCAGATCCAGAATCTACTATAAAATATTTTGATCGCTAACGGCCAAAAAGGTATTCACTCTTAAAATTGGCGTATGTTTGATGATCAGTTTGGCTCTAGCATAAGAGCCAATGATCACTTTAATCATAAATAAATAAATGAACACTTTAAAAAAAAATTGTGTTTGAATGAACTGCATATGATCATTGCTACCATGATTCGTGCGTGGCCCCACTTGGGCAAAACGATAGTGCCACAGAACCATGGACATTTTTATTATCCCACATGTGAGATAACTTTCAAGAACGACACGATTAAGAAAGAGAATTATATAGTGTGTATTCTTTCACGCGTCTCTAAATTTTGCAATTTCTTGGATGGATACCGGAAAGATAATTCATCGTAATTATCAGTTTTTCAATCGATAAATCTAAAGAAAAAAGAGTTAATTAGATTTAACGATTTCAAAATACAAACTGCAGACAGCATCGATGGAAATACAAAACCTCAACCAGAGAAATAACCTATAAAGGCGTATCTAAAAGAGTCATTTGTGTGCTAGATTAATTATGTGCCCTTTTATTTTCCTCTTGCGAAAATTTAATACATAGTTTATCCCTTAAACGTTTTAATAGAACCTGTTGGTGATTCTGATATGTTGATATGGTTGAATCGCTACATACATTATCATCATTTGCGTACGAATTAATGTTTCTACCTCTTTGGTTTGGAATGCAATCACCGCTTAAAAAAAAAAATTGGAACTGTCCCGACTACTGCTCCCCTTTCCCCAACCCCCCAGCCACCATAACTAAATCTGTCGTCTTTGTGTCTGCCACCCTCTAGTCAACCGACATCTCTTCTTTTTTCTTTTCGTGCATTTGTTTTTTAAAAAGGGGTTCTTCTTTTATTTAGGGTACTTTCAACTTTCTGAAGCAAATTCAGGTCACATGATGGGCAGATACCAAAAATTCATTTAAATTTTCCTTCAATTTTTAATTTTGATTGTCGTTTTTTAAGAGTTTAAAGTATAATTGTTAAAATAAGATTGAAGACCGAAGTTATTAAACGACCATGGCGTAGAAAACGACAACATTAAAAAAGAAACTACCATAAATAAAAACGACGGATTATGGAGCGACAACATCAAAATCACTTAAAAACGACAAAAAGTACAATAAACGTTAACAAATAATACAAACGACGATGTAATAGAAAATGACAGCATAGGAAAATCTCAAAAACGATAAGGGTTTCTTTTAAAAAATAAAAAAAAAAAACAATGAAGCTTTTTGAAACGACAACAACAGGCATAGGAAAAGAAAATCTTAGATGTCAACACGATACAATTTTTCAAGGGAAAAAGATTAAGTTACAGGTCATTTTTGTGTCAACTCGAAATCGAAACGTCCAAAACAGGTTGTGTTTGTTTCAACCTATTCGATACGAAATTGACCAGTAGCTTATTAATTTATTATTTTTTTATCAATATTTTACCTTAGTATATGTAGTATTAATAAATTGACACTAAATTAAATGAATTTTTAGCATGGAAGTGATTTTTTTAAAAAAAATATATATGTGTTTTATGTTACTTTTACGTAATTTTGATGCAAAAATTATAAATTTAAAGTTATAAAACATCATGAGTTGATTTTAGATTATGGGTTGATTTTAGATTATAAGTTAATTTTGAGTTGCAAGTTAATTAAAGTTCAGGTGTTACATATGTCACAAAATTACGACTGACTGGTGTTTATGTCACACAAACTTTAAGAAGGAGACGATGAAAGCAACAGTGGATCAACACAAACTTTGTAAACGACAGTGGGTATAAACAACGACATCAGACGTACGACATTATTTGACAGGCAAAAAAAAAATCAGCTTCCGAAAACGACGGCAAGTTGGAAAGAGTAAGATCGTTGAAAATAAAGGCTTAACAAGGATATGCTAGTCGAGGGTCTGTCCCATGTGAAGTGAAAAGCGGAAGCTAAAGAGAGTAGAATGTAAAGTTGGGAAGGTGGGGATTTCGGAGAAAACGATGAAGAAGCTGAGATGGGTGATGGACGGAGAAGGGTTCTGGGAGGTGGACGCTTCGACTCCGAGGACCGTCGACGGGCTTGCCCGGCCAGTTCCCGGCGACGTTCTTCCGTTGGGCCTGTCAAGAGGGCCGAGGCTTTCGAGGCCCAAACAGATTGACTTCTTTCAACGCTTCATGGCTGCCCCCTTCGTTCCTTCCTACGCCGGCCGTGGCGGCCATGGCTTCTCTTTGCAACGCGTTCTCACCATCCCTTTTGCCGACGACTGGTACTTTACTCAATTTCCCATTTTGGGCTCTCCTTTTTTTTCTTTTCTTTATTTTAATATATATATAGCTAGTGTTTTGGTTCTTCAATTGGTTAGAATTTTCCATGTCCATGTGTGTAGATTTTGTGTAATAATCTGCCTGAGTCTTATAGTTCACAAGTGGATCTCTAATTTGTTATAAAGTGGAAAATAAAGAAAACAGTCAAGGTGAGAATAAAACAAAAGAAAAGAAAAAATGATCTGAGTTATATTATTAAATAAACTAAAAGGCCTTTAAATAAGCATTACACCAACGGATAAATACTAATAATAGCAACTGACATAAATATTATCTCCACTTATTCTTAAAAGCTAGGCACATTTGCCACTTATTAAAGCAATAAAAACAAACTAAAAAAAAAAATTCCTTAAGATTAGGACAACACAACTGACAGACCACGTGATTCTTGACTTAACAATCCCTCCCTTAGACTTTCAGTTTACTCAAAAATCTTGCAGCTCCTTTCTTCAAATAGGATTCTTCAAAGTGCAAACGCCAAGTAAACTCCTTAATTTTTGAAACGCAGCTAATTTGAGGGACTTTGTAAGCACATCAGCAACTTGATCTTCACTTTTGCAGTAGCTAAGATCGATGAATCCTTCCTTTGTGAGATCTCTCAAGAAGTGAAACTTCACGTCTATACGCTTGCTCCTTCCATGTAGAACAGGATTTTTGGAGAGTTTGATGGCAGAATTGTTATCACAAAAAATTGTTATGGGCCCTTGTTGCTTGAAATTCAGTACTTCAAGAATTTTCTTCAACCAAACAGCTTGACAAGCACATGAAGTTGCAGCGACAAATTCAGCTTCAGTGGTTGATAGAGTGACGATTGGTTGCTTCTTGGATGACCACGAAACAGCTCCAGAGCCCAACATAAAAACATATCCTGAAGTGCTCTTCCGATCATCTAAATCTCCAGCATAGTCACTGTCAGTAAAGCCAAACAATTCTGATTTTTCTCCATTCTTATAGAACAGCCCAAAATCCATAGTAACCTGCAAGTAACGAAAGATCCTCTTGGCAGCTAAAAGATGCATTTCCATAGGATTCTCCATGTATCTGCTAATGAGACTCACAGAATACGTAATATCTGGTCTTGTTGTTGTTAAGTACACCAGACTTCCAACAATTTGCTTGTAGAGTGTGCTGTCAACCTTCTTTCCACCATGATCTCTAGTTAGCTTCATACCAGCTTCAATTGGTGTGCTTACAGGATTACAATTCATCATTTGAAACCTGTTCAGTACTTCTTGCACATATTTCTTTTGAGAAAGAAAAATTCCAGCAACTGTTTGAATCACTTCTAGAAAATAATGCATCATGCCAAGATCAGACATATCAAATTCAAGCATCATGGATTGCTTAAATTTTTCAAACAAAGCACTATCATTCCCAGTGTAAATCTAGTCATCAACATATATACACACAATAAGCATCTTTCCTCTAGCTCCAATTTTTGTACAAAGTGTATGCTCATATGGACATTTAAGAAAACCTTCCTTTAAAAAATAAGCTTCTATACGACTATATCAAGCTCTTGGAGCTTGTTTTAATCCATATAGAGCCTTTTTAAGTTTATACACTTTATGCTCATCGCCAGACTTCACATAACCAGGAGGTTGATCAATAATACCTGTTCTTCCAAATCACCACGTAAGAATGCCGATTTCACGTCCAACTGGAAGATAGGCCATGAGTTTTGAGCTGCTAATGCAATCACCACTCTTATTGTGTCATGCCTTGCAACAGGAGCGAAAACTTCTTTGCAGTCGACCCCAAACTCTTGCTTGTAGCTTTTAGCAACTAAACGATCCTTGTACTTATCAACTTCACCATTCTCCTTTAGTTTTGTCTTGTAGACCCACTTCACCCCAATGGTCTTCTCTCCTTTTGGAAGCTCTATCAACTCCCAAGTGTTGTTTCTTTCAATGGATGTAATCTCAACATCCATAGCCTTCTGCCACTTTGACAGCATCTTCGAAAGCTACAGGATCACAATCCAAAAATAAGGAAAAATGCACAAGTGGATCCTCAGATTGATCAATCCCAGTTACCTCATAATCAGTCATCCATGCGGGTCTTCTTCTAGCTCGTTGTGGCCATTGTTCATCGTCAACTGCAGCTATAGATGAGGTTTGAGTGGGTGTTGGAACATTCTGTGAGCTTGTTGGATGTTGCATACTCTCCACAGATTGTTGCCCTTCCTGCTCATCATCATTGCCATCAAAATCTACTGGAATAACTTTAGTACTTTTGTCACTCCATGGCCAGATTCGTTCTTCATCAAAAATGACATCCCGGCTGATAAGTATTTTCTTAGTGTTGGGGTTGTATAGCTTATAAGCTTTTGATTGGTCACTAACACCAAGAAAGATGCATTTTTTTCCCTTGTTATCTAGCCTTTTCCTCTTTTCATCTAGAATATGGGCGTATGCAATACACCCAAAGATTCTAAAATGATCTACAACTGGTCTTCGTCTACTCCATGCTTCCTCTAGTGTTATATTTTGAACTGCAACAGTGGGACTTCTGTTTAATATATGGATGCTCCAATTCACTGCTTTGGGCCAGAAACTTTTCGGTAAGCCGCTCCTCATCAAAAGGCTTCGCACCATATTCATGATAGTGCGATTATTCCTCTGACAAACTCCATTTTGTTGAGGTGTGTACACTGCTGTAAGTTGCCTTGTGATTCCATGCATCTCACAAATGTTTGCAAATTCTTGTGAGTTGTATTCTCCACCACGATCTGTTCGAAGAACTTTTATTAGGCAGCCAACTTCTTTCTCAACAAGCACTTTATAGCTTTTAAATGCCTCAAAGGCTTCAGATTTTTCCTGCAAAAAATAAACCCATGTTTTTCGAGTATAATCATCAATGAAAATGATTATATATCTTTTACCTCCATTAGAGGCTGGATTAATTCGCCCACAAATGTCAGAGTGAACCAGCTGTAATGCATTCATTGCTCTCCAAGCCTTCCCTTGCAGAAATGGATTACGGTGTTGTTTGCTAACAACACATTCTTCACAAACTTGAGAAAGAGGTTCAATTTGTGGAAGACCTGTCACCATATTCTTCTTTTGCAGAGTTTTTAATCCACCAAAGTTTAGATGCCTATAACGAAAGTGCCATAACCAAGCCTCGTCCTTCAATCTTGCAGAAAAACATGAAGAAGTTGTATTGTCTAGATACAACGGAAACATTCGGTTTGCTGTCATATTGACTTGAGCTATTAACCCCAATTTCTCATCTTGAATTCTGCACACTCCTTTAATAGAAATTTCATACCCCTTTTCTTGCAGCTGACCAACACTAAGCAAATTTGTTCTCAAATCTGGAACAAAAAGAACATTAGTTATGGTTTGAATAGTGTTGTTCTCAGTTTGGATGATTACCTTTCCTTTTCCCATGACAGAGACTTTTGAATTATCTCCAAACTTCACATTGTCGTGGAAGGTTTCATCTAACTCAGAAAATATTGACTTGTCTCCGCACATTGGGTTGCTACAAGTACCACAGATTCTTGTTGGCTTCCTCGTTGACATTATAAACCATCAGCAAAGATACTTCTTCTTCTTTTTCTGCAAAATTAGATCTTTCTCCACGTTGTTTGTTCAAATTGGCTCGAAATTCTGACTTGTAGTGGCCATACTTGTGACATCTGAAGCACTCCACGTTGGACTTGTCTCTGGACTTTGATCTGTAATTGGTTGACTGGTGAACTCAGCGGCCTCTTCTGCTTCCTTGAGAATTACGAACCTGATTGTCTTCAGATTTTTGTTGTTGAAATCTGCGATCATTATTTTCTCTGCTCTTCCACTTCCTTGATCTGCTTTATTTGATGACGAAGAGTGATTGTCAGTTGACGCCTTCAAAGCTTGCTGCTCTTTCTCTTGACGTTGAATTTTCTGCTCATGAACCAACAAAGAACTTTGTAATTCATGAAGTGAAAGTTCATCAATATTCTTAGATTCCTCTATAGAACAGACAACAAAATTGAATTTTGGAGTCATGGATCGAAGAATCTTCTCAATGATGTCTACATCCTCCATCTTGTCACCATAAATCTGCATCTTGTTGACGATTGCCATCGTCCGTGAAAAATAGTCGTTAACCGACTCTCCTTATTTCATTCAAAGTGCTTCATACTCAGTATGAAGTGTTTGAAGCTGTTGCCTCTTTGCCCTTGTTGAGCCTTGGTACTTTTTCTTCATCGAATCCCAAATATGCTTGGAGGTGTCCTTGCAAAGAATGGTTTCCAAATTTGACCGATCAATGGCTTGGAACAAATAGTTCTTAGCCTTGAGATCCTTCAACTTCAGTGCTTCCAACTCTGCTCTCTGCGTATCCGACAACACGACTCCAGCTGCTGGTTCTGCTACTCCAGATTCAACAACTTGCCAATACTCCTTGGACCTCAAGAAGTTTTCCATCAGCATGCTCCAATGATCCTAGTGACCATCAAAGCGGGGAGTTGTTGGCTGAACAAATGTTGTTTCAGATGCCATTGTTCACTGCTTCTGCTGCTACAAAACAAGTGAAATAAAAAAAAACTACTGCGACAACCCTCTCTCACTCCCTTGTGTTTCCCTTTCTTTTTTCAAGGCTCTGACTCAGACTTTGACCCACCCTTGTGTTTCCCTTCTCTCTCTTCGTAGCTCTGATACCACTGTTATAAAGTGGAAACTAAAGAAACAGTAAAGGTGAGAATAAAACAAAAGAGAAGAAAAAGTTATCTGAGTTATATTATTGAATAAGCTAAAGGGCCTTTAAATAGTCATTACACCAACGGATAAATACTAAAAATAGCAACTGACATAAACATTTCTCCACTTATTCCTATAAGCTAGGCACATCTGCCACTTACTAAAGCAATAAAAACAAACTAAAAAAAACAAATTCTTTAAGACTAGGACAACACAATTGATAGACCACGTGATTCTTGACTCAACATAATTGGACAAAAAGTTTAATTGATTTATCAATGGAAGTAGTTCATACTGCTCATTTTTTCAAGGCTAAAATCTTGGGGTTTAAAAATGTGTTATGCTAGTAATGCAGGTTTACTTCAATACTGGGTCAGTTCAATGTGCAGAAATTTGTTTCTTCCATGAAGGGTAATGGAGACGCTGTACACCCACCATCCTCGTGGTTGCAAAAAGTTGGAAACCGTTTGAAGGATAAATCTTTGTATGCCGTCAGTTTTTGTTCGGAGCTGTTGTTGTCGCCTGATGATACGCTGCTAGTTAGTTTTGACAGAGATGCTGAAAAAGACTTGTCTCGGAAGAAAGCAGTTTTTCATCACAAGGTAGATATCGGCCAGCTTGAGCACTTGACAAGATCTGAAGGGGATGCAAGTTCTTGTTTAGACATACTAGATTCCTTGTTTTCGTCTTTAATGTTTTGGTGACTTTAGTTCTAATGTGGTTGCAGTTTCCATATCACGATTTAACAGTGGAAGCAGTTTGGCCAGGACTTTTCATTGACAAGGCTGGTTACTACTGGGATGTGCCGTTTTTAGCTGCTGTTGACTTGGCCTCTCTTGCTTCCACTTCTGGTGCAAGTTATCACCTGTCTGCGCTCTATAATTCGGGTTCGCCTGAGAGTTTTTCTAGTGATGGGAATGATCGAGTACCCGTTAGTCTGCTTCCTGGTTTATCTCTCAAAGGCGCTTTTGCATTTAAGAAGACTATTGAGTTTTGGAGAAGTAATGCTCCAAAGTTGAAAATGGTGCAACCCTTTGACATATTCCTTTCGAATCCTCATGTTTCAGCTTCGGGGATAATTGGTAAGATGTCTCGTTCATTTTCTATGTTCGTGTTACCTTTTTCCTTTAGCTAATGGACAAATGCAGATATTGTATTTAGCATATGCATGCCTTGAAACGAACAGTCCCTTTATTTTTGCAACTGAAAAGTATGATTAAATTGTGTTTTAAGTAGTGTGGTAGGGTAGCATGTAAAATGTAGCTCGGCAGAGCCTAGACGGCAATTGAGAATATCTGTTATGAAATTGTAAGATTATGCCTAACACATCATATAGCGCAATAACCACACCTAAACTGTGAATTTGAACAAATGTGGGTAGTTTCTATTATGAGTGCCAGGTTGGTACCACTTTTATCGGCGCCCAAAAAGTCCTTTGGACATAACACAATGCAAGTAGCGTGTTTGATAAAAGTGTACAAAATTACTTTGCATGGGCACCAATTACTTTTACCTTTGGTTACTGGCTTCTGCTTCTACTTCCCCAGTAGAACTTTCAAAAGCACAACATCTAAACTAAGCCTGGATGGTATTCAAAAATCTGGCTTTGTCATGCATTTAGGTGCTGCTGTGACTGCTTTTTTTGGGGACAATTCAGAGAGGCCAAGAATAGAAGAAACTTCTCAGGGTTTTAGAGGTTTTCATTTCGAACACGGTGCTGTAAAATCCGCCTTTGTGGGAGATTTGTTTGGATCTGTGTCATTTACCGTCCAGCACGGGAACTTCCAGAGGCTGTTTCTTGATCTTACCAGATTTAACGTGCACCTGGATTTTCCTTCCGGTTCCAAATTTCTTTCAGGTGCAGTACGCTTAGCGGAAGACTTTGTCAATTCTCAACAGCCACGTTTGGACGCTCTTCAGGCTGTTTGCCCTAATACACGCCTTTCTTTTCAACAGCAGGTGACAGAATTATATCACAAATATCCAACTTTCTATAGTTTTCGTGGTTTTTGTTTAATAGTGTGCCCGACTAAACTGAACTATTTTAAAACCAATGTTGGTTTTCTTTGCTGAGATATATATATATTCTATTAAATCTTTTCTCAAACATTAGTTGCTTGTTATTTATTGTTACTTGTGTTTTCATTTTTGCAGATTGCAGGACCTTTCAGTTTTAGGGTTGAGTCGGGAATTGCTATTGATTTGAGAAATTGCGACTGGAATATACGTATTGAAGAACCAATATTCGCCATAGAATACGCATTACACGTCCTTGGTTCCGCCAAAGCCATCGCTTGGTATTCCCCGAAGCAACAAGAATTCATGGTTGAGCTTCGTTTCTTCGAGACATAGAACATGTTCCCTTTTGATTGGGCTGAGGAAATCCATTCGATGGGCAGGTTCCTACAATTAGATGTTCTGCTCGCTTGAGAGTAGTTACTTGAGGAGTAGGGTAATGAGTTTTGGCTTCTACCAAGTCCATATTTTCCAGAGTAAAAGGGGGAAACAACCATTTAAAAATTAGAGAAATAGTTGGTGCCTTAAAGTACAACTCATATGGTAGAAAAATTATGTTCCAACTGATTAGAGGTTTCCCAAATATCTTCTAGGGTAGTTCTATTCACGAGTTTCGTTCGAACATAATTATGGTTAGCCAAATTTGAGATCGGTACTCTACGCTGCCCCGTAGAAAAATTGGCGATAAATTCGAAACCAGGGACGGTGTTGTTTTCAATACTCCAAAGCATCGTTCAAGTAATGGAGAAGATCTATAGTTGAACAAACTCAAATCACATATTTGCAGGTCGTTTACTAATTTTAGACGTGAATCTTGACAAATGTTTAACCATAATATGAACTCATCATCTGAATCTATATTATCTGAGTTCATAAACCCTATTACTGCAAATCGTCCAAGTGACAAGTTAAAAATCAATAAAATCACATTATCATCGACAAACTTTGAAATGTCTCACCACAAACAATTGGCTTTGAGACGCAACGAAAAGATAATACATAGCTGCAAACGTTAAACCTCATGGAATGGGCTCAATTGACTAGGCATTTCCAACATTTTCTCATCGGATAAGGAAACAGAAAGACAATGGTGTTCATATTCATACATGTGGGCATGGGACATAATTGAGAATGTTAGCATAAATTTGTGCCCTCTCCAAATTTACTTCTTCACAAAGGCTAAAATAAGATTAAGTTTATTAGGCTTATTTTTACCAATAACCTCGAATATATATCCACTTATATTATAAATTTTGGATCCTGACATTCACTTTTAGATGTCTAGCAACCTTAAAGTTTTCGAAAATGAGTGCTGTCATAGCTTTGGCCGAGCTGAGAAAGAGCTCCAAGCTTTTGAGCTTGTGTTTAAAAGCAGGAACAACAGTACTGGGGGTAGCAGAATGCATAATAACCCAAACTAATTTTTTCTCAAGAGAGTCCGAGGCAAAAAAAAGGTCTAGACATGACAATCTAGGAATAACCATCCGCTAAATCTACCGCCCAGTCATTACACAAGAAAAATTAAAATATAAAACGTCTCCATTTTATTAAAAAAAAAACTATTTTTACTTTTTATGGTGTTTCCCGGAGAAATTTTCTGTCTCTGCCGATAGAAAGGGCGGCAGCTATGTTCCGGGACGTCCAAAGAGAGACTTCCAGACAAATTTAGTTTTTTTTTTGGTGAATGAGATATTTAATTTTAAATCTTCCTTTTAAAAGACACAAGTCGAATAAGACGTTTCATGTGTTAGTTTAAACTAAAATTTTTAATTTAAACACTATAACATACGAAAATTTTATACTATAATTGTTTTTTATTTTTTACTGTAAGTTTTATACTGAAAGAATGGGACCTTGTAACTTTTTAATGGATTAGAGAATAGTTTCTTATTTTTTATTGTTACATGTAAGTTTTACGCTGTTTTTAAAAAAATAGGACCTTGTAACTTTTTAATGGGTTAGAGAGTTGTTTACCACATTTTAAAATTCAAAAGGTAAAAGAAAATATGTAAAGTTAATTCTTTTTTTAATCCCCTAGTTGTGAGGGATATTAAATTTTTTCTTGATCAGTGACGTTTGATAGGAAATTTTTGCTCCATCAGGTACCTTGTCTACATTCTTTCCCCTTTTTTTAAAATAAAATAAAGAGTCACTAAACATTAGAGTGGAGAGAATCCTACTCCCAAACGACAGATTCAATTTTGGACAAAAAGGCAATAATGCTATATAGACTACGAAAAGAAAAAGAAAATGATGATGAGAAAAGCGCCTATAAGTGAAAGGCCTAAGCAAAGAACCCAAGGCAAGAGAGGGCAAGAACTTTCTAGCCCGTTTAGGAAGAAAAATGGAATCATATTTTGCCATCTTCCTTGATTTTGATTTAATTAGAACCGATCATAAGGAGCCTTTTGAGTTCTACATCGTATGTTTATAAACATTAAATCTAATTAAAATCACGTTAGGCATACAAAATTAACATAAATTTAAAAACACACGCTGTAGATTTGCAGATTTACCGGTAAATCGATAGAATATGATCCCTCCACGGGTTTGAAACATAACTCTTGTTGAAAATGTAAAAAATATACATTAATAGGCTGTTTGAAACTTTAATTATAACTGATATTTCACCTTTTTTACTTTTTTAATGTCAAGCTTTATACCTGTTTTGTAATTATTGATAAATTCCAAGCACCCTTTAAATCTAAAATATAAAATCCCCTTCAAGCAGGGAGAAAAGGAATTGGATATGGAAAGTTTGGTGAACAGGAGATGCTAGAGTTAACCACTAATCCCATCAATCTATCAGTGCAAGTTAACACAACAGCATGCATACATGCTTTTTTGATGGGCATGATGAAATACACATAAACAAGCACTCAATATTAAAGATGATTTTAAGTGCGCAAAAAAGATAATTAAACATAAAAAGAATTCTCCATTAACAAAAGTAGTCACAAACTCTTGGATACATTAGGAATACTGGATAGATATAATGTACACACATAGTAACTTAATCTTCACACTACCACCAAATGAACATGGAGAAGAGGGGAAAAGAAAAAGAAGACAAGACAAAGACAAGACACCAAGAAAGAGTGATAAGGTAGAAGAACAAAACAAAGTATCATCAACAAAGAAAGAAAAATTAAGCCCTGGACTTGAATGGAATGGCTCTGATCACTATCTGGTGGTACACAGCAGCAAGAGCAGCACCAATGAAGGGTCCAACCCAGAAGATCCACTGCAAGAAAATTAAGAGGAAAAGGGGGATCGGTTAAATAAATCTTAGCCAGTCATCAAGGGTCATGATGATCAAAGATGGGTTTTGGTCGGCTTACGTGGTCATCCCATGCATGGTCCCTGTTGTAGATGATGGCAGCTCCAAGACTCCTAGCTGGGTTGATGCCAGTTCCTGTGATGGGGATGGTGGCCAAGTGAACCAAGAAAACTGCAAATCCAATTGGGAGAGGAGCCAAAATCTGCACACATGAAAGGCAAGTTAGATATAAATTACAACACAAAAAAAAAAAAAAACACTTTCGGATCTGAAACATCAGTTTTGTGTTTGATTATAGACACCTAAGAAAGCCTCATCTTACCAACATGATACAAATAGAAAAATACCAGTCAAAACACCAATTCTTAACCCACTAGGCTAAAACCTTCCCGAGCAAAAAAAGAGAACCAAAAACATAAAAATAAAATAAAAATAAGAGAGCCCATAAATTAAATTAATGTAACATAATATTTCCTTTAAATGGATTTTTAACTTGTGTTTTTTTTTTAAAAAGCAACTTAACAAACTGATTTAGGCAGACCCTAGGACTAAAATCTTCCGAAGCAAATATAGAGCCAGAAAAATAAAACAACCCAACATATAATACTATATATTAACCAAAGTGAAAGTTAGAGAGAGAGAGAGGGGGGAGCAGACAACATACAGGGACGTGAGAGTCTCTGGCGTTTCTCTTGGCATCAGTAGCAGAGAAAACGGTGTAAACAAGGATGAAAGTGCCAACAATCTCAGCACCAAGTCCATCACCTTTGGTGTAGCCATGTTTAACAACGTTGGCCCCACCACCAAGCCTCTCGTAGGTCGAGTTCTTCTCAAAGCCCTTCACAACTCCAGCTCCGCAGATCGCACCAAGGCACTGCATGATTATGTAGAACACGGCTCTTGTCAAGGACAGCTTTCTTGCCAAGAACAGACCAAAGGTCACTGCTGGGTTGATGTGTCCACCTTTAAAAAAAAAAAAAACATGCAGATCTAATTTAGTAAACAAAGATCTGAAAAGAGAAAAAAAAAAAAAAAAACATGTTAGAGAAACTCTCCAAAGTGAAGACAGTATGTTTAACAAAAGGACAGTTTTTTTCCTTTTTTTCTTTGGTGAAGGAGAGAAAAAATGACAACCCCATCTAAAAATATTCTCTTCTCTTATGAAAATGAAAAAAAGAAAAAAAAGAAAAAAGAAAGACTGAAGCCGAAAACAAACCCACTTGAACAAAACAGAAAAATAAACGAAACCCATGAAATCTTGACCAAAAAGAAAGAAACGCAAATGACAAAAATCTACTAACAACAAAGGAACGTGAAAAAAAAATGAAAAACATAAGAAACCCATTAAAATCAGTATGCAATGGACCCAAAAAAAAGGTTCCTTTTTCCTCCTCCTAAACCCATGAATTAAAAAAAAAAAAAAAAAAGCACTCAAGCTTAGGAGAACACCAGTAAAGAGAAGAAAGTTCGGGTTTTTTTTTTTTTGCAAAAACAATTTTTTTTTTTTTTTTACCTGAGATACCAGCAGTGCAGTAGACAAGAGCAAAGATCATGCCACCAAAGGCCCAAGCAATGCCTTGAACGCCAACAGTGCTGCACATGGAGTTGGACCTGGAGACACCCATGACGGTCAAGATGGTGATGTACAGGAACAGGAATGTTGCTATGAACTCTGCAATCCCAGCCCTGTAGAACGACCATGACGTCAGCTCTCCTGGCTCAAACAATGGTGCTGGTGGTGGCTCCTTGTAGTCCTTGTCTGTCTGTGCTGATGTCCCAATTGGTTGTCTCTCCGAGAACTTCGTTGCTCCCAGCTTAACATCCTCTTCTTTGCCCTCCATTTTATCTCCCTTGAGCTGCTTTCTCTCTCTAAAACTCACTCTCTCGCTCAAGTATGCAAAGCTAAGGGTGTGTGGACGCGCGTGGGGAGAGAAGAGGGGGTGACTTTTATAGCTGATATGCCTATCATTTCCCCAAAGTAAAAATGGGTTGTATTTATTTTTTATTTTAATTAAAAAAAAGAAATGAAATTTGGTGATAATTATTGTGTTAGTGCTTTGAACAAGATGTCATTATTGTATTTAGTAGAATATTCGGATTTTGGAAAAGGGGCAAAATGGGTTCTCTATATTTTTTTCCCAGAAAAAGATATGGATTTGGTGATAATTATTGTGTTAGTGCTTTAAACAAGGTGCCATTATTGAATTTAGAAGAATATTAGGATTTTGGAGGATGGTTCTGGAAAGGCTACAGGGATGTTGACACTTGACAGAGAGGTCCTGTTTCAGAATTGTCTTGGTTTTTCGTAAATTTTTTAATTATTGGTATTTCTGTTGGTTGTTCTTATCCTCTACAGGGTGTCTTCCCTTGTGTATTATTTTTTATTATTTTATTCATTTTGATGCTGTGGACTTTTGAAATTATTGTTTTGGGTCACTTGTTTTGTTCTCAGCCATCTTTGTTGCAAACCCATAATTCACGTACCTAACATGACTAAACAATGTATTTATTTGAAGGAGCTTTTTACAATATAATAATGTCCATATTGATAGGATATGTTGGCTTTTAATTATTAAAATAGAAAAACGTAAAAATTAAGAGAATTTTATGCAGATTTTATAATTCAAAAGAGAAATTACACATTTTATTAATTTCTTTCTTTTTTTTGAAAAAAGATGAAGAAAAATTACAGTTTTAGTAAAAAAAAAAAAAAAACGTTACAGAATAGTTTTTCTTTTGGTTGTGGTCCCACGTGGTCCTCTTCAATTCAACAAAATTCACTTTTCTATTCCCTCTCTTTCTTTGTTCTTACTTTTTATCTTTGCACTTCTGGGGTCAGCCAGAGAGGAAAAGCTTTATGGGGTTCTGGTAACTTGTGTTTTCCATGTGAAAACTAAGGTTTATATTCATGTAATTGTGCCACCATTGGCTACAGGAAGTGGTAGGTGAACCAAAACTTACTCAAAGAAGCCTCAAAGAACACATTGGTAAAATACGATATGAGCATCTTTTCTTTTCATATTATTGACCAATATGAAATTCACAGTCTATGCACAAACATTGATCATAGTTTCATAGACCAACAAAAAGCAGTTCTTTTGCCTTATGAGAAGCTCAAAAGCAGTAAAATCCAAAGGGACTGAAAGGTAGTACATTGCTTTTTCTTTCTCTCATTGGAATTTCATTACTTCTAGCCTAACCAATAGATTTTGTTACTTTAACCGTTAGATTAACGGTTTATTTTGATTTATAATTGTTTATGTCAAAAATTTAAAACACGATGCATAATTATTTTCAATTATAAATCATATTATGAAAAAGTTAATCTAATAATTAAAATAACGGTTGTTATTAGGAGGGTTAAAATGCATGTTGTATAGTAAATTTTGCCTTACTTTTATGCGTAATCAAAACATCTAGTCCTTTCCCGTTCTTTCCACATAGTATCCCTTCAAAAAACGAATCCAAAGTCTTGCAAAGTGAAAGAGAAAGGAGCAAAAAAGTGTGGCAATTGAGTAATAAATTAACAGGCAGTGCAAACAACAAGAGCCGCAGAAAAATTTATAACAGGAGAGTTCATGTTCAATTTTGATTAGAAACGGACAAAAATCAAAAGGCCGAGAGGAAATAGCCGTTTATTGCGACCGTTAGGAAAGTCCATGCACTGTGTCAGCACGTGGAAGCAACGGCTCTATAAAGGACAGAAGAAGGTAAGAATTTACGAACGTGGGGTCCCTGCCATGAGACTTCTAGCCAAGGACACAACATCCCCTGCTTGTGTAACATAGCTGGCCGGTTTTGTTTACGGATTAAATAGGAATTTAAATTTTTATAAAAAAAAATATTATAAAAAATTACTTAAATTATAATTTAAATCTATAAAATAAATAGATAAGAATGTTTTCATGGTTGAATTAAAATTTTAATAATTTAATATGTAATTATATATATTAAAAATTTACAACACATGATATAAACTTGCTACTAATTAAGATTAAGTCGTTAAAAAAGGTAGTATAATGGCTTAAATATCCATGCTCTTTTAGTGAGGTAAAATTATTTTCTCTACCCATCATAAGGATTATGTTTATTATTTTTTTTGTTACTCTAAACATTAATTTTGAACAGTTACCTAGTAAGGTAAACTCGCATGGTAATTTTGTATTTTTGTTAGTGTTTAGAATTACTGTTTGAACTAAAGGTTTGAATGAAACATTAACAACTCGGATTTCATGGGAGAAAAGATTGTAACAAAATTGATTTAAACAAAAAATTTAATTCAAACCATAGTCTAAATAACTTCTTTGTGTCTCGTAGAGTCCATTTTCTTATGAGTTTTGCCTATAGTTCAACTTAATTGTTACAATAAAGCTAAATTTTTGTTTAAATTTTCTGCTTGGACATATAAATTAGACTGGCTTTTAGTTTCAAATTATATAATATTAAACATGAATGAGGTAAATCATTTTTTTCACCGCAATTATTTTTTCGGACTAAGGAAGGACACGCATTTTTACCGCAATGATAATTTACCCACGTTGATAAATATATGAAAAATGCTACTCCAGCGTGGCGTGGAGGCCCTTGGATATTGTCTCTGGGGTGCTTGAATTGCAAGAAAAGGTGCTTAACAAATTGATTACAACTCTCAAGTCACATAAATGGCTAAGCGCCATTTAAATTGAAACATAAGCACTTGATTATCCATGGCTCTTGTACTTTATTTGCCTATCATTTTGTTGTTCATACCTATAGCATGATTAAAATAATGGATGTGTGTAGCAATGTAGGACCACAAGACCCCTAGTGTATTTGGCCCTTGTTTCATGCCCAAAACATTAAGGCTTCTTTTGGTAATCTAGTTATACTCTAAAATTCTCACATATTATAATATAAAATAAAAAATTTGTTATAATATAAAACTATCATATATTATAATATTTTAATTTTAACTTATAAATTCAACTATGTTTTAAACACTATAAATGATCAATTCTCTTTGTTTATAATAAGGTTACAATTATAGCTGTCAATAGGCTTGATAAATACAGCTTGGACCGTTAAGTAAACGAAAAGTGTGAGTTGTGTTTTTTTAACTGTTTTATCTGTGGTCTAAGTAAATTCTTCTTAAAACGTTGGACAGAAGAGTGAGGACACCACGAATTGCTCTTTCTTTAAGAAAAAAATATTCAAAAAAAAAAAAAACACACATACACAGATGGTAGGTCCTACTCGTGCTATATTTTGCAAATTCAATCTTTCTTCTTTAGCTTTATGTGAGGAAAAAGGGGTAGTGAGGGGTCATGCTAGACAACTCACGCCCTCGGGATGCCTATCTTGTGCCCTTGTTGTAACACCCCCCAACTCACAATCACATGCACTTCTCCCGGCCCCACTCGCCACTGCAGCCTTTGGCCCCATGCCAGCCGTTTGTGACATTGAAAACTGTAAAAAGACGTTATATATCACCCCTAAAAAAAATTTAACTAAAAAAACTTATAAAAATAATTTTTTTTAAGAAATAGAAAGCAGAACAAACCCTGAAATCAGGAGGCTTGTCCATAGTTTGCTTGAGATCTAGCCGCCCAATGGCCGAATCCGCTATCCACGTGTCGCATCTGTTGCACAACTTTTTGCTTGCGTCTACTATTTGTTTTGCTAGGAAAAAGCTAACCAACTCTGTTGGTATATATCCTCTTAATGAACTTTTGATTTGCGGATGTTTGGATGGGTGGCCGAAAACATGGTTTTTATTATTTTTTAGTTATAAAAGGTTTTAAGTTTTTATATGTTATAATAATAATAAAAAAATTTTGATAATATAAAATTTTTATATATTACAATAAAAATAGTTTTAATTAATGATTTTTATTTTTTTTTAAACACTCTATTAATTAGTAAAGTGGTTTGTTTTGGAACGTAAAATTATTAATTATATTGTTTTAGGAACGTTAAATTATTTCTTAATCAGCTGGTTCTTTGATTTTATGCTTTGCTTAAAGGGCATCTTAATCTATACCCTTATATCCGCAGGATAATGAATAGAAAAATTACCATTAAAAGTGATATTGCTTATTCTAACAGGTAAGGTTTTGAATTCGAGACAATCCCATGCATTAGTTGATTTAAAGGCAATTCATTTTGTGAGAAATCCACATATCATGTAAGAATTTAGTACGTTTAAAGATTAACTAGGTATGTTCTTTATAATTATTTTTTAATGAATTATTTGACAAAAACTCTCGTTAATAGTGTATGTTTTAAAACTATTACTTTTTGTCAAAATCAATTTTTAGTGGCAGATTTTATAATTGAAAGAAAAATAGCAATCGGTACGCAATGCTTAAGATTGGTTAGTGATTCCAAGCCGTTGTTGATGGATTAGTACAGCCCCAGCTAGCCTGGCGTAGAAGAGTGGAGAAGAAAATGACTAATTTTCTAATTGAAAAAAATATGGTGCGGTTAATGTAGAAAATAATGGATAAGAAGAATCAAAGCATCTTTTTAAGGGGGAATATCATGAACTGGCTTTCTTTCTTGTACGAGACTCAAGTCTTGTGACGGTTCCATCATGGGAAATAAATGGAATTTGCAGTTCCCTTTCATTTTTGTATTTGTTTAAGTTTGTCTACATAAGATTATAGGTGTTATCACATGATAGCCAATCAAAAACAATACCCATTGAAAGATATTGCTTGATGATATCATGGGCGGTTTGACAAGGCTTTTCAGGTTGGCAAGAAGTCTAAATTGAACAGGAGAAACTCCATTATTTGAAGAGAAGAAAATAAAAGATAAGAGAGAAAAAATGTAGAGAAACTTGGCCTTAATCATACAAGAGTACTTTCTTAAGAAAAGAGCGCTACCTCGAGGTGTTTTTACCTTTTTTTTAAGAAAAAAGAACGTTCTTTCGTTTTTTTAGCATATCTATCTTTTAGTCGTTCAATTTATAAAAATAAAAATAATTTTTATATAATCCAACAGCTTAAAAAAGTTTGCTACTAGCGAGGATCTGCAGGAGAGAAAGGCCCTTTTTTTTTTTTTTTTTGAGATAGCAGCATGCAAGGGTACTTGTTTCACTGTCTTCTTCAAAGTTGTCGATCGAGGTAAGCAATTTGTTAAACATGTTTTATTTAAAGGTAATTAGGCAATATGTCAAGAAGAATGCTAAACATCCCAACTCACAAACAAATAGGGATACCTTTATTAAGCCTGAAAGTTCTGCATATAATGAAGTTTATTCTTCTTTTCAGCAAAAGAGAAAAGTGAAAATGTCATCGACTCATGGCAATTCCATTAATTAATCAATATAGTTTTATGGACAGAATAGGGAAATACTCTAGCTAGCTCAACTTTTTTAGAGTGCCCACTAGGCAAATTTTCACCACATGGAGCTTTAGATAATCAAATTACATTCGAACTTCACATCTTCTTCCCCCCCTTTTCCTTTTTTGGGAGTCCAAAATAAGGAACTTCCAACTGAAGTTGTCAAGCAAAACTAACATTTACTAATAAATAAGCTTCTGTACAACATTTTAAGGGCCGTGAGCTTCCATAAATCCCAAGCTTGTTATGCAATAGTGCTTGAGACACAATTGCTTCACAATATTTTCCAACTCTAAGCAATAGGTTGGATACCAACAAACCTATAATATCATACAGCCAAGAAGCTTTCCTACTAGTCCTCTTCCAACTCTTGACACTCGTGGAGTCGGATATGCGGGCAAGGTCTCTCTGGTTCACCCTTGTTCCACAAAACTTTGAGGTCGCCTCTCTTCTTTCCCAAAGTCAGAAAGGTTCCTGCATAAATGTGTGAATTTTTTTTGTGAATAGTTTGTTTCAAGGTAGTTAGCCATATGGAGTTGGTGCCTGACTTCTTGCTGCAAAGATTAGTGCGCGTGGTCTAGGAGGAGGAGAGGACGGTGGAGAAATTACCGAGTGTGAATGGGACAATGTAAAGCAGCGCCGGTTGGCCGTGGCCGTCCATTAAGTTCAATGCCACATACGTAATAAGAAGACCTGCAACCAGTTTTGAGATGAAATAAGCATACAAGAAGCCCAGGATATGGCAAGTATATGCAAGTTAATACCAAACTGATTTAGTTTGTTATAGAGCATGTAATTCCTTTTTTATTTTTTCTTTTTAATACTACTAGAGTAGAACCCGCAAACATAGTGATCTACTTCTTTCTCACCGAATCCGTAGGCAAACATTGCCCAAAAGAAGTAACCAGCTCTGAGAGTCTTATTTGCCAGCCAATCATACCTGCAACATTATGAACAGAGTTGATCAAATATAAACATTCCTAAATGTCTTTGCCTGGATGAATTAGGAAATAACTAGAATAACCTGACCACTGAAAGGTGGATGAAGAAAAATGAAAATTTACAAAGTTTTAATTTTCCTCTTCCTCTCTCTCTCTCTCTCTCAACCAAGGACAAACGGGAGAATTTTGAAATTCAAATATCCATTTGCAGACACAAAGCATCACATGTCCACCACTTCTCAGATTAACGATGATAAAATCAGACATTTTTTGCATGTTAGCAAAATAAGAAATATAGCTCTGTCAAAAACGGATCAAGTAAGAGAGGGTGGCAGAGCTTGAACCTTAGCGAAAATGCCACAACCAATCCTGGTAGTAAGATGTCACCAAATCCTATGATACTGTAACCTCCCCATGGATCAAACATGCGTGGAATTTTTAGTAGCATGGGAATACCATCCTCACCACTATTGTCACCACGAGCCACCTAAAATGACATGAGAAACAAGTCAAAGCCGAAAATATATACTTTTTATGGTTTAGCATAAAGTAAAAATTACAAGAACTACTTACCACAATCATCACACTTTCATGGAACAATCTTTTGGAAACAAACACCCAAAAGACGTCGTACAAGAAGGCACAACTGAGGAGGACCGTACCAACCTGAATAACAAGAACCGTTCATGTCAGCTGGCACTTAACAACAAGGACACATGAAATTAGACAATTCCTAAAAGCAATTCCCCAAAAGTCCCATAGAGAGGCAAACATGACTCGATTTAGCAGTTGTAAAAGAGACTCCAAGTGCATAGCTTTAAACACCAACCAAATTTCAGTTGGTGAAACATGTAAAAGGAGAGATTTGACATCAGCACATCTGACAATTGACTGCTTGAAATCAAAGCTATTAAACAAGTAATTTCATAAGTGGAAAATAATGTAAAGAAGTTAAAAGAAAGTGCATAATTTGGTATTTACCAACCAGTAAAATTAATGACTTCAACTCCTTACCTTGAGATTAGGTATACGGACAATTTGAAGAACCGTGATTATTAGTGCAATTCCCTGAGTGAAAACCAATGGAGTGAAATCAAGAATTGGCCCACCAACATAATAAGTCACAAGCACATAAATTTTCAGGGAGAAATTCTTGAATAAAAAATTTTCTTACGAGGATATCTTGACCTATCCAAGCAAAAGAGAAATTGCGATAAACAGCCCAAAGAACAGAAAATGCTATACAGCATGGAGAAACAGCACATGTAAGGTATGAGACAGCTCCGAAGATAGGAACTTTAATATATGATTCGGCAGCACGTTTGAACCACCTGCAGTATTATCAAGCATGCACGTTTAGCCCGAAGCTTGAAACATATTTGTCAAAATATCTCAAACAAATGGAAGGAAATTAACGGATAAACCATCTTTTACATATCACATGGGTTTTTGAGTAAAATTGATTATGTAGGCCTTGCCCTGCAAGTTTGTGCGACAAGAAAAAATAGTTTTTTTTTCCTT
This sequence comes from Artocarpus heterophyllus, assembly GCA_025403435.1. Taxonomy (NCBI): domain Eukaryota; kingdom Viridiplantae; phylum Streptophyta; class Magnoliopsida; order Rosales; family Moraceae; genus Artocarpus; species Artocarpus heterophyllus. Next base: position 31,925,344 of record CM046343.1, read on the forward strand.
GCCTTGTTAAATATTATATTATCAAATGGAGTATACTCACAACTTTCAAGTCGTATTAAATAAGAGATAAATGTACCTAGATAACAGAGCAACCAAGCAAGTTTGCAAACCCTGCACATATAAAGAAAATAGAAGTTAGAATTGCCCAGGAAAGAGTAAAAAAACATGAGAATGGGAAAAAGCAATAACCCAGAACTATTAATATTTAGCTTGTACTCTGCATACTTTCCAAATAGTAGAACCACCAATTTGAAAAATTCACACTTTTTTTTTTCCGTATGCGCACATCTTAAACATGCAAGTTATAAATTTATTTTGGTGATATATATGCATGGATACAAACATTTACAAGGACTAAACATGGGGTGGAACTTGTACCTCTATGCCCCCTATGCAGAAAAGGACAACCAAAATCTCAACCAGCCAGAATGACATTAGCTTGTAGAGAATGACTAAAAAGCACGAAGCAACAACAACAAAAAACACTGCTGACATTGTGCTGATGTCTACTACACCACGACCTGCACCCATGGCTTTGTCACCCGGAATGTCATCAGCAGCATCCTATAATAACAAGATAAGATTATAAATCAGGAAAAAAAAAAAAAAAGTACAAAGCTCTTCTAAAGTAGATTGAGAAAATCTTGAGTGCAAAAGGGTATGCATGCTCATATTTGGCAGAGAGTAACCTTTAATAGCTTGTCATGTTCAATAGCTGCTTCTCTGGCGCTCCATGCAGACCAATAAGATGCACATAAGATGGTACCAACTGCCATCAGCCATAAAAATACTTCTGCAATGTCGACTACAGGACGCCGTGGAGAGTACAATTGCACGAACACTGCTTAGGGGAAAAATGCAAGGAACTCTAAATAATAATTAGAACGAGAGTGATACAACCACAAAAAATAACTTGAAACCAACACAAGTTGTGCACTTAAGTTTTAGGTCGACATAAATGTTTATAGTGATGGTATGATCCAAATGCAAACTTGAATGCAATAAATTCTCTCCTTTATTGCGTCGAGAAAGTTATATCTAAGCCAAATTTGTGTTCAATATAAAGGCAACCATGTCAACCCAAGTAAGCTGCTGCACTAAATAAACTATACTTATCTGTCAAGCATCTACACTAAACAAGAATTGTCGGGAATCTCAATTTGGACAAGAAGAAACAGTATGACAGGACTCAGGTATATAAGTTTATGTTTTTCCTAGTCCAGATGACTTATTTACATCCTACCAACCTGAATGGCCAACCTTAGATAAAAGGCAGAATGCGTAAACAGTATACGAGAAAACTATGAATTAGTCCCCATTGAAAAGAAACAACAAAGACAAGACAAGTCTAGACAAAATTTTCAACCAAAACAAGGAAAAGAAATTGTTTCTTTACAATCATTAAGATGAAGAAAAAACTTGCCTGAAGAACTATTCATTAGCATTTTTTCCAAGCTCACACCAGCATCTCGTGGTAGGATGACCGATGCTATGCGTATATCCAGGTCGGTTTCCTCCGGATCACAAACCATCTTGTAAAGTTCTGCAAGAGAAAGGAATGACTTTAATATGGAACAAACAAAATGAACCTGCCCCTAGCAAAAATTTTCTAGCAACAAACATGTATCATACCAATTTACCTTTCTGATTGTTTATAATGAGCATGGCAGAAGCACCGGCCGCTTCTGCAACATTTGCCTTGGTTGTGAATTTGCATTTTCCTCGATCTACCATGATGACATCTCCAGCAAGCTAAAAACTCCAAATTACACACATGCGAGTGAATAATCATAACAAATAAAATATTTACTATAATGGGTTGAGACGCTCAAGAAAATCTCTAGAGTATGTAGTTTGACAGAAATACCTTTTTCTTCGGCTTACTGCAACAATCACGAGGATCTGAAAGAGTAAGGCGAGTTTGGTTTGCATTCTTTTCCTTTGATACAATGGCGGTGCCAAATCTAGCACCAACACCAACAAATTCACTGGCCTCTACACCATCAATCCAAGTTTGCACTTTTACCTAAAGAAAATACCGAAATGACAAATTATTTTTTGGGCATTTAGACAAAAGCACTAAAATTTCCAATTATTTCCATGAACCCATGTGAGGAAGAAAGCTTAACCAAACGTAAATCCAGTATTACAATATTCAGATAACATAGAAATTCAACCCCTAGTTTCAATCTCCCAAAACCAAAATGCCTGAACCAATTCCAATAGAATCTATTGCAAAAGACTTCTTATCAATTAGAACATTTAAAGCCCTAAGGAATCAAATGAGACAAAAAAAAAAAAAGCTAATTCTTACTCCAACAAAAAAAAGAACTCTTTTTAAGTACAACTGAACTTAGAATCAGCCTCATCAGTTTCTTCTGCTACTAAACATTAGTCGCACAAAAACCCAAAAAACGAGTTTGAGCAAAAAAAATAATAATAATAAAAGAATGAAATTTGAGCAAGACCCAGTTCTCAAAACACGAAAACAAGAAATGGGCAAGTGGAAAAGAGGCAGAATTTTTTATGTACCAAAACAAAGTCGTTCTCACAACCGGGCTTCTTGGGAGCTTTCTCGTCGTCGTGCACAATGTCCCCAGCTTTCACTACTGAACAAGTAGTAAAAACCACTAAAATCAGAACCAAAAAACTCCACCGAATTCTCTGCAAATCCATGGATTCTCCTTCAACTCCTCCACGAGATTTACTAAGCACAACCCAGTTGGGATCTCTCTCTTTCTTATATAAGAGGAAAGCCAGAGGGTTCTCAGTGAAACCCAAAAATGATGATTATTGTCAGTTATTATTTACTGTTGGGTTCGGAGAAAAAGCCATTTAAAGACAAAAAAAATAAAAGTAATGGAAACAGAGCAAGCAATCTCAGCACGCTGTCGTTTAATACTTGCATTTGGCAAAGGATATGATGGTTTTTCTTTCCGTTTCTATTTGTGTTCGTTTTTCAAAATTGTTTGTCAGACTAGAACGTGTTGGATCAAAGATTGTTTACGTCACAAAATTGAGTTATAAATATTATAAAATTTTTATATATTATAATAAAAAAAATTATTATAATAAAAACTTTTATATATTACAGTAAAAACGGTTCTTATCAATGATTATAACCATTAACCAAACACCTTTAATTAGTTAATTAAAATTTGTCGGCTTTTTTTTCTGTTAAATTAGTATTAATTATAGTAATTTAAATGTTTGATCACCGGTTTTGCCGGTAAATTAACGTTATCCGTACATCTACTCAGTTGAGAGATCCCGCGAAAATACGTCTACGGTTGATGTAATTTGTATTTACAACTTGAAGGACCTATTCTTTTGTGTATTACCGCTACAAGGCTACAAACTTCCAGGTAGTTAGGACGATAAATTAAAACCGAAAATATTAAAACATGTGAGAAAAACAATATAAGAGAGTTGGTTGGAACTATAAAAACCTGCCTGATATGGCATAGCTATATATAGTGAAGAGTAGATAGTCGCTTAACGTAATTTCTACGACGCCCAGGATGGGGTTCAGGGAGTTTTAGATAAATAAAGAAAAAGAGTATGTATATATGTGAAAAATAAATAAATATCAACGGAATAAATAATAACATCAGCAGTCACTGTCACATGAATGTCACGAAGGTGGGGCCGAGATCTTATTCTTATTCGCCATCACGTGGATGCTTACCACGAAGGTGAATAGATAAATAAATAAATCATAATATCAATAATACAAAATCATTGAATTTCATTACAATTCATCGTCTCTAAGATAAATTAAAATATACAATTAATAGAGACGAAAATGACATCAACACCGGGACAAGTCGTACAATACACGCATCATACCACAGTTTTAAAGAAAATACTATTTCAATCCAAAGAGCCAGGTTTTGATCTTGGGCCCATCCTTCCTCCTCAACCTGGAAGTGGGATTTTAAAAACAGGAAAACGTGAGCGAAAGGCTTAGTAGGATAATTATTTAAAAACAAGTTATGTTTCAAATGTAATGATCAAGAACAAATAATTATTCATAATTCGTTCTAATTAAAAAAAATCTCAACAAATCAACAAAACACTTACTTAAAAGCAACTTGACACAACATCACCGTACGGGTTTTGAAAATCCGAAAAGAATATCAAAATACAATTCTTCAAATTCAAAGACAGAAATCATTCTTATAAAGAGACATTTAAGAAATAAACTTTGGCCAAATAATTTAAAGGGGCTACCAAAGAAATGGATAGTAATATCCTACCTCATTAAAATCTAATAACGTAAGCTCCAAATAAAATTCAACGTACGCTCCACATACATTCAAAACTTTAAAAACTGCATTTAAGATCAGAAATCATATTTAACAAATATCATTATGTTAATTTAATTATCAGTGTGCCTTTTAACTCAAAATAATTGTAACCCAAAAGCATAATCCTTTTTGTAACATTTCGGAATCATCAAACATTTAAAATCGTAGTAAAAACACAATTTTTTCAAGTCCACAGTCGGCCTGCCAAACACCCTGAACCGGCCTGCCGAACTGCACAGTTCGGCCTGCTGACCAACTAGGATCGGCCTGCCGACTAGATGAATCCGGCCTGCCGAACCTTTGAATCCAGCCTGCCAAACACATAGTTCGAGAAAAATCTGGGGACCCAAGGCTTCGAGTCTCGATCTCCCCAAGCTCAAAATCAAATTTTAAAACCTGTTTTTCAATTCCCAGATCATGAAAATCATATATAAAGCATAGAAAACCATAATAGAACACATTTAAAGCATTTTCCTCAAATTTAAACTCAATTTCACCTTTGATTTGAAAATAAAGAAAAATACAAAAACTTGATTAATTCAATTTTTGTTCAAATAAAGTTTAGATTCATTGTAAAACAAGTCCTATAAGCTTAGATTAAACATTATCTAAGCTCATCAAAGCTCAGATTGCAAAATACAAAGAAAATCAAAAAATTGAAAAAGTTTTAAAATTTTGAAAACTAACCTTGATTCAATCCTTGAATCGTGTTTGTGGTTGCTCAATCACGTTCCCAAGCCCCCAATCTGCTAAACCGAAGCTTGGGCTCGATTTTGAAATCAAAATTTTTGAGAGAATGAGAGAGAGAAAGAGGCGGTAAGAGGGAAAGAGAGAGACGAGTGAAAGAGAGAGAGAGTGATCATGAGAAATGGGAAGGGAAAGGAAAAAGAAAAAGAAAATTTAAAGGCCCAATGGCATTTTCGTAAATATGGGAAAAATGTGGGGTAAAATGTCATTTGATATTTTTAACACTAAAATTCAAATTTTTAAATATGACAAATGCAACAAAATCTTTAAATGACTAAAATTATCAACAAAATTTACACTGGCACACTTAATAACTAAACTTAACATAACTAACCTTATTTTGAAATTCAGGGATGTTACAATTTCCTTTCTTGTGAAATCTGTTAAAATTTGTATAGTTTACTTGCTTGCAATTTTAAGATTTTATGTTTGTATAACTTTATAGTATATAGAATCTCTTACTTGATTTAGATATGAAATGTGATGAAATTTTTTACATCCGTATTCTTCATTTTTATTTATTTCTATTTATTTTTTATACCGTATGTTTTAAATTTTTTTAAAAACATACCTTCAGTTTTTGATCTTATTAAATGTATACCTTCATATTATATTTAACATACAAATTTATACATTTTTATTATCAATCTTCAATTTTGATCTAAAAATTGCCTAAAGTCTCTCAATTTATAAAATAAGAGAAATTTAAGAACTTAAAAAAAAACTTTATACTAAAATTTTTGACTTGAAAAATGTATAAAATACCTTACAAATGGAAGTTTTGTGTGTTTTTGTTTTTGTTTTCTTCTTATTTTTTAAAATTTTTATTTTTTTCTCTTTTACTTAAAGATATTTTAGTCACTTAAAGATCAAAATCAACTATTGACTAAGGTAAGGTATAAATTTATGTATTAAATCTAATATAAATGTATACATTCAATGAAATAAAAAATTAAAAGTATAGTTTTTAAATTAACCTAATACAGAGGATATAAAAAGATGAATATCCCTTTAATTTTCTAACTCGCCTATATTTTCACACAAGTCCTCGACAAGGGAACGTTCATGGTATGTGTGTTTGTGATGATGCATTGTTTTTGGACCAAGCAAATATAGCATGTGGTTCGACAGGATCTTAAAACCAGTCCCACGTACTTGTATCACGTCCACGTTAGTACAACTGGAAGCCAACATTTTGGATTGAAATTTGCTTTAGTCGTTTCATGGATGATTTTATGTCTATTTTCAGCCCCTAATATTACAATGTTGACAAAACTCTGTACATTGTAAGGCAGTGAAAAACGCGTGTCGGCAAGAGACTATCGTTCCATGACTCTCTCTCATTCGTTGGAGGTTCGAATTTATGCGTCTATATTTAGAGCCCGTTTGGTTCGAGTATTTGAATAGAGTATTTGAATGAAGATTTAAATTTTTGTGAGAGAAAATACTGTAACAAAATGATTCAAACCGTGATTCGAACCATGAAACAAACGCACCCTTAGTTCTTTGAAGTAGTGAGATTAGTGATTGATGCGTTCTTAATTTCAAAAATGGTGTTAGATAAAGAAGTAAGGACATTACGGCTCTTCTTTTACTAACGAAAAGTGAAAAGGAAAATAGGAGAGAAAATGAAAGAAAAGATGAAATTATATTCCCATATCTAATGAATAATGACATTGTGACAACATGAATTCCTGCCTCTTTCTTAGATAGTTCAGCCCCACCATCTCTCTCTCCAAACATTATCCACAGCTATTACTTTCTGGTATGTCTAACAGTTGGCTGACATGATGCGCAGGTAATCTTTTTTGTGTGATTCTATAGAGTAGGGGGTTAAAAATCTTCCATATATTCCATTTAGAGATACAAGTAAAAAAAAAAAAAACATTTATCTTTGAGGGAGGAAAAAAGACAACCCTTATAAGGGAATAAACATAAACTTGTAATAAAAGTTAAACAAGTAGCCCCTCAAAAAAAAAAAAATAAAAAAAAAAGTGAAACAACAAGCCATTTTGGCTGGACTGTTATCATTTTGTTATTTTCCTACTTGAACTGCTTCTCAAGACCTCAAAACTTTGATAGATGTCAGTTTATCAATCTTGCTGAAAACTAAAATTGTCAAGCCAATATTGCTCTTTATGTCAAGTCAATAAATACAATGCATTTCTTTCTGCAACTTCTCTCCAAATCATAATGCACTTTTATTTTCCTGTTTACCAATTTGCATTTTCAGTAAAAGGGTGCAGAGATTTGATTCATCTTTCTCTTTTAGAAAACAATGAACAAGGATTAAACTCATCAAGTTATTGGAACTCTTAAAGGCTGGTTATGAGGCTTTGAGTGGTACTCTCTATCCTAGGCATATGTCCATAGTGGCAAACAGATAAAGATTCTTCTTAATGGAAGGGAATCAGATAGTAAGTTGTAGAACTTTTAAGCTTCAAAGAACAGATACCATTCAATTCATACACTAATTTGGAGAAAGAAATCTTAGCACTAGAATCTTTTTTAATTTTTCCTCCTGAAAAAAGTAAAGAAAAAGCAATAAGAAAATAAATTTCCACAAACATTAGTATTGCCTTATCAACACAGCTCAAGCATCTTAAGGAGGGTATGCTCAACATGGAGAAAAAAGATTGATTAAATCTCAACTGTCTGTTATAGGATGCTTCTATTAATTTTTCTGTCAAGAAAATGAGGGCATGGCAAGTCACACCTCTAGAGCAAAGAAAATTGGTGAAAGCTAAATTCCAAACTTAAAGTAAGCCAAAAAAAAAAATAATAATAATAATATATAAAAAAAAAGAAGAAAACCTTAAGAAATGTGTCATTGGCTTTTTTTGCAGGCAGTGCAGTACAGGATTTTGGTTCCTGTTGTGTTCAATTCCATCGCACTACTTTGGAAGTAGATCTTGTCTCTGAGGCCTGAGATTTGGGAAGAGATAAGCCTACCATCAGCTTCTTTAATTTGAATTGCTAATAAACTTGTTTGTAAAATAATGTTCTGATAAATCATAGCTTCCTCCAGAGAAGTTCATGGCTCCCCCATCCATCTTCAAACCCGATATGTTGTCCCTTTCTTGCTCGAAAATGAACCGGTTTCTCGGAATACTAAAACTGGTATTTATACCCTGATGAAGTGAAACAGGAAAGTCAGTTCCAATCACTGAATTTGTGGTGCTCCTTTGGACAAAAGAGCCCACATTTCCAGAATATAGTCTATTAAATCTTCTTTTTGGTTCTTCCATTTGCACGCCCGAAAAATATCCGTGATGAAGACTAGGCGGTGCAGTTGATGCAGTGGGCAGCATTAAGTACATTGAAGAAGCTGCCTGATTGGGAGGATGAAATGTGATATTTGAATCATTAGAGAGTCCCAAGTCTTCTCTTTTTTTCTTCCGAGATGAAGTGATGGAATCGATTTCTTGATCATAAGTGCCTCGATGGTCGAGCACTCCATGGAAATTAGAATTGGGTGTCCTTTTCCCTTCCATAAAGCTTGCTACATTTCCACGCTTGCAGTCTTCAGATTTTCTACCGGATAGGAAGTTCTTTTGGTGATGCATTTCGGTACTACAGTTGGCTGGCCAAGATTGAGTGTTTGGCTTAACTTGTTGAGCATAATCATCTAAGTCTTCAAGTGTTTGATAACAATTATCAAAACCCGATTCATCATCGCTCTCCAAGGACCTCTCTAAAGTTCCGTCACTGCTCGTTTGTTCTCTGATCCCAGATTTGAAATTGTTTTGAGCCTGCGCATCCGCATTTTCTTCGAAATATTTCGGGTGCTGCAATTTTGCACCCTGAAACTTGTTTTGATGCTGCATAGGGAAATCCTCAAAATTGTCTTGATCATCCACTTGGACACTTCTCCTTTTGTATATGATCTCTCTATTTTTCCACTGACTATCGGTGTTATCTACGACCAATTTTTGCATTTCCTCTTTCATCCACACAAACAAATTCTCTCTTCCGACCTTAAGATCCTCTAACAAGGACTCCATAAAGAGTTTCACATCATCTAGAGCACCAAACTCGTCACCGCTAGTTGCAGTATTCTTTTTCCTACTAGAACCCTTTGTAGTCCTTTCAATACTTTCTCTCTTTCCCTTCTCACAATGTAATTGCCTATCATTGGAAAGGCCGATCTTGTCATTCTTCCGGACTCTACACTTATTCATGGCTTGACCCTTGTTGAGTGAAATCAAACTGGGAACCAGTTTGTGCTTCTTGCGAGCAGACACACTACTTGAACTTGAATTCGACTCATTACTAGGAGTATCAAAGTCATTTTTTCTTCTTCTGAACTTCAATTGCTGCTTATGTTTTGTTTCATTTCCCATGTTAGAACTACCGAACACCGGCAAAAAGCATAGATAATTAAAAAAAAGCAGAGATAATCAAGTTGCTGAACAACAATAATAATGCCCTTCAAACTAAAGCATGAACCAACTTGGTCCACCTCCTAAGTTGAACTTCTTATGGGAGAGCAACTTGGTTTGAATCTGTATCTTCACCTGCTTCTCTTTTTTCCCCATCTTGCATGGTAAAAAAGCACATGTCAATCAGAATGTGGAATTGAAGTAGAGTAATTTTTCTTCAAAAGTGTAATTTTACGTTATAACATGGGATTGAATGCAGGAAAAGAGGAAAGTAGACAGATAAATTATCTATCCATTATCAAAAATCTGTATGTACATGAGCAATAAATATACGTATACATTTAAAAGAAAATTTTCATTTGTTCACTTTAGTGTGACACTCTAGAAAATATTCTAACAAACGACGGCACTCAAATATCACAACATCCACATAAATGGCATCAAAAGAAATAAAATCAACATACAAGTTCAACTTATGAAGTTCAATATCATTAAAAAAAAAAAAAGCTTATGTAGTTGAATAAACTTTTTACCAATGATCAGTTACTCATCAAACGGTTAAGATAATAACAAAACCATACATCAAAACAATAGCAAGTTGCAAACTTCACAAACCCAGAAACCCAAAACAGAAAAAACTTGCTAAAGGGCACCAAACAAACAAGAAAAATATCATAACAAAACAAAACCCAAAAAAAAAAAAAAAAAAAAAAAAAATCACGAAGTTATTATATATACATGTGAAGAGATATTTTTCTCACCATAGATCAGTTGGATTGCAATTTGTTTGAAACTCCACTTCTTATCATCATGCATAAACTCGCAACAGTTGTCTCAAAAAGCAAAAAAGAAAAAAAAAATGTCCAGGAGTTTGTGTTCTGGGTATTTATGTCCCCAACCTGGCCTCCCCAAAAGGGAAAACAATATTCTTTTGTTTGTCTAAGATTGTGTTGAATGTTGTTTCCATGTGTGGACTGTTTTGCTGCATTTGGTGAGTCAGTTGTTGGGTGGAGAGTGGCCGGGAAAAGTTATGGCTTTTTTTTTTTTTTTTTTTTTTTTTTTTGTGTGTGTTTTTGCCTCCTCCTAATAAGTTGGCCTGCAGTTGGTAGATGGATAATTTGGCAGGCCTCAACCACTTTTTTCAAATAAAAACTCCTCTTTTTTTTTTTACTTTAATAATATCTGATTGAAAAAATTATTTTGTTGTTATTTTTATTGAAAAAGAATTAAATCATAGAATGCACTTAAAGTAAGATATTATAGTATTATATGTATTTGTATATGCTATTACCAAAAACCTCTTTTCTTATTGTGGCAACAAAGTTTATCCCACCATTTATTTCCTTGCCTTTCCTTATTGGTCTCTTTTTTATTATCTAAAAAATATATGTAGGTTGCAAATGTGATGAAAATTAATCTTTATTATCTTTTGTTATGATGTAACGCCTCGAAATTTATTTAATGTTAATATAATATATATGATGAATTAGTGTGCCACAATTAACGTTTTAACATTAATTAGATTATTTGGTTGGATTTTGAAATTTTGGTTGTTTTGTTAAATTAATGCGTTCAAATGATTCCTTATTGTTTTAAAATGATGTTTTGAGTTTTAAAACACAACAATTTGTAAAAATGTTAAAAATACTCCGTTTTACAAAACCGTGGGCAGCACATGGTTTTCGCACAGTAAAACCGCCCACCGATTTTCTCTATTTATTTCCTTCCTCTCTCTCTCTCTCCTCACTCTCACGCGTCTCTCTCTCGCTTCCTCTTGATTTCTCTCTTGGCAGCCCTCTCTCTCTCAAATTCTCTCTCAAAATTTTTGAACTCCATTTCGAATCCAAGCTTCGGGTTAGCGAGGAGGAAGCTCGGGGACGTGATTTAGCAACCGAGATCGCGGATTGAAGCTTCGATTCAATATTAGTTTTGAAATTTCTAAACTTTTTACAAAATTTTCAATTTTGTGCATTTTTGAAATCTATGTTTGTTTAAGCTTAGAAAACCGTGGATTTGAGTTAAGTGAACTTAGAACAACTAGAATCTAAGCTTAGATTGAAGAAAAACGGATTGAATTCAAGATTTTTCATTTTTCTCCCCTTTTTCTCATTTTCGGATTTTTGAGGATTTCAAGTTTAAATCTTGTTTAAATGATTCCAAACATATTATAGAATGTTTTTCTATCAACTATGATTGTTTTTCATGCTTGGGATTTGAGAAAAACAGGTTAGAATCAAGATTTGAATTTGGGGATCGAGAAACCCGTGGCTGGGATTTCTGGATTTTCCTAGTTCGGCAGGCCGGAGTGATGATCGGCAGGCCGGTGTTCTTCCGACCGGCAGGCCGAACCTGGGGAAGTGTTCGGCCGACCGAACTTTGCTTCCGGCAGGCCGAACTGTGCAGTTCGGCCGGCCGAAGCAGGGCGTCCGGCAGGCCGACCGAGGCATGGAAAATTTTGTGATTTTTCACCGTTTTCACTGTTTTGAACCCTGATTTAAATCCCAACCTTATAGGATGATTTTAAAGGTACAAATGGCACACTAGGACATCATGAAATGATTTAGTAACATAGAACATCTCAAACTAGATATTGATCGACTTAGTTTGTATCTAGGATCATTCGTGGTTCCGTGGAGCTAACGTATAGCAAACCGGGATTACGGTGTGGGGCACGAGTATTGAGGTAGGACTTCTATCCTATTTCTTTGGTAGCCTGGTTTTTGAAATGATTTGGCTTTGAAAAGGATTTCTATCAAAATGTTTTCAACGGTTTTTTGAAAATGGATTTATCAGTTATATTTTAATATACCGTGATCTGAAATGAATTTCATAATGAATGTAATTGACAACACTCGGTAATTGGGCTTTAAATGATAATGATAATGAACATATAAGCATGATGCCATATCAGAGATCGGGTCGTGTGGCGATTGACCTTGGGGGCAGGTCCTGAAACCCAGCTAGGCCACTACGGTGGTGATATCATGGTTTGCCTAGGTAAAGAAAAATGGTGTTTTCGATTGTACGAATAGACTGTTCTGTGTCAGAACGGCTCTACTCAAATTATTTATTTATTTATTTATTTATTTATCTATTTAAGTTTTCTTTTGAGTAATCCTAATAATGAACTGTTTCTTTAAATTAAATTATTTTATAAAACATAGTCCTACTGAGCCTTTCGCTCACGTTTTATTGTTTTAAATTTTCCCCCCCTCTAGGTGGTTTCCCATTTAGGTTTGGAGAGGATTCTTCGGACCGAACTCAGGAGCAATAAGAGGGTTTATTTATATTTTGTATTATTTAATCAAGGCATGTAAGATTTTAACTTTATTTGTACCTGGACTGTAATTGTATTTATGATATTGTCAGTACCATGTGTGTGCACAAGTTGTAGGTTGTGAAACCTATACTCGCGGTTATTTATTAATTTTTATTATTTGCTCAATTTTTATAAATTCCTTTATAAATATGTGGTGAAAATCTTCTTATTTCTCTCTTAATTTGATAATTAAACCATTAGTTTTTAATTAAATTCTCTTTTAATTAACTTAAATAATCCACCACGTCACCTACCGTACTCTGGGGCGTGACATAGGATAGTCTTGCTACCTTCTAAGAAACTTTTTTTTAAGGGGACTTCAAGAATTTACAAGGATTATAAAATTAAATTTAAGGAAAAATTAAGTGGACTTCTTAAGGTTTGAAATAAGTTTGGATTCTTCTCCTTTTTTCCTGAAATATTCCTATAAACTACGCATTTTGTTACAAGGTAAAAGAATTAATGCTTCTAATGACAAAAGGGTACGAGAAAACTATGGTGACTTTTTATACAACAAAAGGAAAATGCTACACATTCCGATTTGATCAAATCGGAATGTGAGATAAAATTGGGATCCACCATCTATTTCACATCCCAACACTAGCCCGGATCGAGATGTTTAGTAGTATTTAAAATAAGATCAATTATATTTGAATTTAAAACATGACATGAAGTCTCTTGTTTTGATGGAATGAAGCCTATTTGTTGACAAGAAATGCTCTACAATAATAATAATGATGATGATAATAATAACCACCTATTTTTGAAGATAAAAATGGCGTGGTTTTTGGTAGGATGCACCATTCGCGAGAATTTGGAATTGTCCATATGACTGCTAGCAAAAGACAAATTTCCATGGCAGCTGTTGTTATAGGCTGTTTCACAAATTCGAAATTGGGGACCTTGGAAATGATACATATAAAAATTATGGCCAAGATATTCCTATTTCCTATTTTTGGAAACCAAGTCTGAGTTGTGGACTTGTAGTTGAGTTCTTAGCATAAAAACAGGGAGGCAAACACAATAAACACAGCCATTTACAGCCTGTTGAAAAAAATGTACTCCCTCCATTTGTGGAAAGTAACTGTAACAACATAAAATTATTGTTAAAATACGGCTTTATAATTTAAAAAAAAAAAGCTTCACTAAGATTGTTGTGACTAAGATATAACAACTCACTTCCCATAGTATGAAACATTTGGAAAAAGATAGCAAGGTTAGTCTTGTTATCAGTCTTCTTTTCTTCTCTCTTCCATGCACAAAAAAACTAATAATTGATCTAAAATCTAAATTATAGGTAGGTATGTTTAGCAACCCAATTCCAACTATATAGTTAAAACTGCTATAATGTAAAGCTCTCACATGCTATAGTAAAATTGTTTCAACTTTTAATTCTAAGTACATTATCAAACAAACTCTATATTTGTATCATGTCGTCTGGGGCCTTGAGGCCTTGAACACTCCAAATTCCTTATGTTGAATACATGCTTTGAACAATGACCATCAAGAACGCTCAGAATTGTTCGTCCACTAGATTGGTACTCACAAAGTATTCATAGAAGTACGAAACGGCACCAACTTAATTGAAATAAACGCACTATATTAATTTAATTACAGTTTTTCTTTTTTTTTGTTTGGATATGGTGTGAGGCCTATGGCACCCACGTTACTTAGAAGAAAAGAAACCAACAAGATTCGAATTAGACACGCACACATTCATGCATTCAACTTGACCAATTGGATCAGTTGAAACGTTTTATATTAGCTCTCTTCGCTCTTGAGTATTCAGTTTACAAAGCAAGACAATCCTGTTAGTACACGTGTACAAAATTGTACCTTCCAACTCTTAAGGTCAAAACTCAAAAGCTTCAGCCTTCCATGCAACAACAGCAATGCTTCTGAGGACAGAAAAAGCAGCTACAAATATACAGAGAGTCTCAGTCAGTAGCAACGTTTCTAAGAAATATATGTATATACATCAGCTGTTGAGATGGTCGAATACCTACCGTTCCTATCCAAGGAGCCACTAAAAAGTGCCTTTGCATAAATTACATCATCCCTGCAACAAACCAACAGAAACCTACATGGTTCTCGGATAAGTTGAACTGTTTGAAATAATTAAAGAATCTCCCGCCCGTAATGCAATCATCAGCATAAGGCACCAGAAATGCTTCTTCAGATAGCCTCAAATATCATATGTTCCTTTTAAAATGTCTTAATGACTCTCTGGTAACCTGCATCAGAATAGGAAAAGAAAAATTTGAAAGTTAATTATCAGTCGTTACATGGCCCAGATAAGCACGTATTAAAGACCATAAAACAAATCCATTTGCAGACACTCTAACATCAACGAAAATGCCATATCCGGTAAGCAGGGTGCATCGCACCATATAACATATCAATTGAAAGACAATATGGGCTACACAAAATTGATGCAAGCTTTAGCAATAGGAAATAATCATCTCACCACCAAGGGAATTCACTAGTGTCGATTCCAGCTTGGTGAAGCTCGTCAGCATACTGCAATGCCTCTCGGTACTCTTCTCGGTCATCAAAAAACCCCTTTTTATCTCCTTCTATCTGATATGTCTCGTGACCTTTGCCAGCAATCACCTGCAGTGTACAGCCAGCAAATCCAAGTTACCAAGAGAAAAGTTGTGTTGAATTGGAGTGCATTTCCAGCAGATTTATGTTTATAACCATATATCTTGCATCTATTCATAACGCTCAAAATAGAATAAGATTGGGGCTTCAAGAACTTACAAGCATATCACCTTCATCGCCCATGGCCACAGCACAGCGCACAGCAACTCTTCTAATATCATGAAGGAAAAGTCTATGACCACTGGGAAGAGAAGGGTAGTAATCGTTCTCTCCATATTTCAAATAGTCCTGCATTATCCATCCTACGCCAGCCAACATATCATCCAAGATGTCCACTGATAGAAATGAAATGCACAATTTAGTATCTTTATTTCAAGCACTTGATGATCCGACTAAGTCAGTAAATACTATCATAACATTTTAATTACACCAATGAGGTGCGCGACCACATCATCATCTTAAAATATGTAAAAATTAGGATACCAAATTTCCCAATTAAATGAAGTCTTCAATGATACAAATCATAAATACATTTTAGAAAAGAATGTTATCAACCAAAAATTTAAGTGCCGCCACTTTTTTCAATTAAAATGAAACAGATACTAATTACAGCCGGGATGAGGTATCTTAGCTGTACTTACAGGGATCCTAATTCCTTGGATCGTCAGATGTCAGAATCGTGACATCACTCTTATCAGTTGCTATCTTTGCCATCATGGGTCTTTTCCCTCTATCCCTCTCCCCGCCGCAACCAATAACTGCATGGTAAAGAAAGAAAGTTGGACATTCCATCCTATCCAAAACCTAATTATTCAACTAATTACTGCAATTTAATGCAATCTGAAAGTTATCCAAGCCCCAAAAACGCAACACAGTCATGATACTCTTGAGCTAAAAAAATTCAAAGCAAAGAGGCTTGAAGAATACCGGTTATAATCCTCTTTGCTCCTGGCTCCCTCATAGAATCTAGTAGTCTAGACAAGGCGTTAGGAGTGTGAGCATAGTCTACTATCACCCCAAATGCCTGTTCCTCATCTATTAACTCACACCTTCCAGGAACAGCATCAACCTCCTCAATCCCTCTCACAATGTCCTCCAAAGGTGCCCCAACCGCAATCCCGACTGCCACAGCAGCCAGAATGTTGTAAATGTTATGCCTTCCAAGCAAACCTGATGATATCTCCAATATACCATGCAGGTTGTTAACCAAAACCTGCGTCTCAAAAAGGGAGAGTTCAAACTTAAGAGGATGCACATCTGCATTCTTATCATCAATCGCATAGGTTATAACTGGAACATCTGGATTCCCCTGTGCAATGAAAAAAGATGCATTTGGGTCATCGATATTAACAACTTTCCTATGTCGTTCTGGATCCACCATTCTCGCAAACAACTTGGCCTTAGCATCCTGATTCTCCTCTTCAGACCCATGAAAATCCAAATGGTCCCTCGTCAAATTTGTGAAAAACTGCTATATCAAAATCGACTTCGTTGCACCTCCCAAGAGCTAACCCATGAGAAGAAGCCTCCATGACAACCGCTTGAGGCCCATTATGCAGCATCTTCGCCAACAAGTTTTGAACCAAAACAGCATCCGGCGTTGTGTTCGGAGACTCCAACTTGTTGTCCCCATGCACGTAATATGCAACCGTGCTCAACATCCCCGTCCTCAACCCCATTGATTCATACATGCTTTTTATCAAATATGTGGCAGTTGTTTTCCCATTTGTCCCAGTTATCCCAATCACTGCCATATTCTTTGATGGAAACCTATAAAATGCCGCCGCCAATGCTGGAAGCACAACACTGGTGTCTTCCACAATCACCAATGCCTTACACCCCAAGGTCTCCTCTATGTCTATCTCCTTGCTAGCCACAACAGCCACAGCCCCTCTCTTATCAGCCTCACTCAAATACAAATGGCCATCGGTTTTTCTCCCAACACAGCACACAAACAAATCCCCCACGCTAACTAACCTCGAGTCGTGTTGAATCCCGGTAATTTCCACCTCCAAATCACCATAAACAGACACAGGCACAACCTTACTCTCGTCCAAAAGCTCAGCCAAGCTAATCTTAAACTTAGGTTCAACAATTCTAGCCCTAGATTTTCCATAACTATCGAAATCCAAATTAAACGATGAATCAAAAGATGAATTGCGATCGTTAGCACTGAATTCACCAACCTCATCGTCGAAATTCTCCGAACCATCGGAATCCACATCGTCAGAACCGATGGTAAGTCCCTGAAGCTCGTCAATCTCCTCCAAATCATCTTCCTCTTCGGAGTCCAGCTCGCTGATTTCCTCAACCTCCTCTTTCTTCGGATTCGGTTTCAAAAGGCCTTGCTTGACGAACTCCTTGCGCTTCAAGGCGATAGCTTTATCGATCTCTCCGAACAAATTGCCTTTGGAGTCCTCGTCGTAGATGGACCTAGGGTTTTCCGGCGGGTCCTTGACGTCGGCGATGGCGGAGAGGAAGGTGGTGCTTCTTGAAGTCCTCCTCCTGGAGCTTGCGGGCGCGGGCGGCCTGACGCTCGATCTGCTGGAACTTGGAGACTCCATGACCGGAGTCTTCGGGGGCTTCGGGAGGGTCGTCGTCGGCGGGGTCGGGATAAAACTTGCCGTCGAGGCCAATGGCGGAGGGAGGGAGAGGGAGGAGTGGGCGCGAGAGGAGAGAGAGAGGGCGGGGTTTGAGGAAGGTGTGGTGGCGTTTTAGAGAGAGAAAGGGGCTTTGAGGAGTGAGAAGATGAGGACAGGAAAGAAAGGCGAACGCCATGGTTAGTGATAGAGTGAGTTGCAGAGAGAGAGGGTTTAAGCGGAGTGGAATAGTAGGGGATAGGGGTTTGACTTTTATTTGACCCCACAATTTTTTTTTTCTTTTGTGGGACCACTTTTTTTATTTGACCCCACGCTTTAAGACGTTTTTATTATTTTTCGATCACGTGAGTATCACGTGACCCTCGTTTATTTCAAAAAAAGATTAACTAACCATTTTACAAAAAGTAAAAAAACCCAAAAACAAAGAAAAAAAGAAAAGAAAAAGAAAAAAACCATTAAACCCCACCTGCAAACCCATCCTTTTTAGAATTCAATGATCAAAACTTTCTGAAATGGTTAAATCTATCAAATAAAAAAAAAACTGAGGCAAAAAAAAATCTCACATAAAAAGCCCAGATTGTCTTCATTTTCCTTCACCTATGATTCAACTTCTCAGACCTAGAAAAATTTAAAAAAATCCACCACATATTTAATATATCTCAGACCGAAATAGAAAACCTAAACAAATGATGCCAAAAAAACCTTGGTTACCATCAATCGGCTGCCACCGTTTTCGCGAGCTGCTACGAGCTCTAGCAACGAAAACAACGTTCATGGATTTGACAGATACGAAGAAGGGCGTGGAAAGGCGAGGAATGTACAGACGACGAAGAGGAAGAAGACACGAAGGAGAAGGAGCCCTTGATTGCAAGCCTAAAGCTCGTTGGAGCTCTTCCATTGCAGCTGGCCTTGATACGATCAGCCCTAACCCAAACAGCAAACTTAAATCACCCAACATCTGCAATTCTTAAAAAAAAAGTTCAAACCTAATTCTTGAAAAAAAAATCATTGCAGCTATGATTTATATAGAAGAGAAAAAGAGAAACACAAGGCTGAAATCTGAGAAGAAGAAGAAGAAGGAGGAGGAGGAGAGACGGTAAGGTGCGATGGGGGTGGTTGGCTTTGGAGGACGTGAGGGGGGTGTTTTGGTTCTTCTGGGGTGGAAGAGAGAGGAACACAAGGCTGGATTATGGGAAGAAGAAGAAGGAGGGGGAGGAGGAGAGACGGCGGGGTGCAACGGGGGTCTGCGTCGGAAAGGTGGGAGGGGGGGGTTTTCTGGTTTGTCTGAGGTGGGAAGAGTATGCAGTAAAGGTTTTCTTAGAATTAATTTTTTAATCTTTTAATCTTTTTTTATGTTTTATAATATAATTTTGTTTAATTTTTATTACAATTTACAAAAATATTATTTTTTTACTAAAACACTCCTAACGTTGATGGTTGGGCACGGCACGTGATAAAAAAAATGAAGAAATTAAGAGACGTTGGTCAATCCTTTTGCACCCTTTTCTTCGAAAAAAATTAAGAAATTAAGAGACGTTGGTCAGTCCTTTTGCACCCTTTTCTTTGAATTAAGACCAGCAAGTCACTGTTTGAAATCGTTCAAAGATTTACCGGACAATTTATGAAAAAACAACTATAATGAAAACCTGTCGTACACTACAATATTTGAACTAAAACTTTTGATTCAAATCAATATGCTAATCACTTTATAAGTTTACCATCATAATATAAATTTTTAATTTTGTCATCCAAAACTCTAAACTTTACAACTTTTGATAATGCAGTCCAATTAATAATGAATGTCTACAATACCAAAAATTAAAAGTTCAACATCTAACTTACCAACTAACGAAAAGTTACACATTTGTGTGAAAATCTTAGAGAATTTATATCTGTTAATTGACATATGTTAACTATTGAACCACCACTGTAACAATTTTTAAAATTTAAGGTGTTATTTGCCAGAGTAAATAGTTTAGGATCTTATCATCGAACACTTAAAGTTGAGGATGTATAATCCTAAAATTAAACTAGTAAAATGTTTTTCCTATAAATAGTAAAACAGTGGTGCTAGATATATCAAACTCTCATCCAACTTTTTTTTTTCTAACTTACCGTAATAGTGAGTTGCTACCACTACATTCATTGTCCTAATTTTGTATTATAAAGAAAAAAATAGTAAAATAATATATTTAGGTTAAAACTTAATAAATAATGTCATATAGTTTCATAATGTGTAGTAAATAACATATCATAAGAAGTTAAGCAATATTTCATAAGAAATCGAGAACAAAAATCATAAAATACTGCCACATTCTTCTCTTTTATATCTTTCACCCTTTTTTCTTTCATCGGGATCATGGATGGCTAGTATTAACCTATTGATACTGTATTAACTTATAATACAAAAATTCACTAGCGACTTCACAGAACCGCCGGCAACCAAGAAATACAATATTAACATACTAATGTTGTATTATCGTGTAAATACAAAAATTCACCAACAACTTTGTCACACCGTGACTAAAAAATACAGTATTAACATAATAATACTACATATTGTATTAATATGTAAATACAAAAATTCACCAACGACTTTGTCGGACCACAGATAGCATGAAAAATAGTGTTAACCTAGTAATACTGTATTAATGTATAAATACAGGTGACTTCGTCAGACCACTGATGGCCGAGAAAAACAGTATTAACTTGGTAATACTACATTAGTGTGTAAATACCAACGACTTCGTCAGACCACTGACAACCAAAAATACAGTATTAACTTGGTAATGCTATATGAATGTATAAATACAAAAATACACCAATGATTTTGTCAAATTGCTAGCAGCGAAAAAATACAATATTAACCTAATAGTACTGCATTAATGTATAAATAAAAAAATTTACCGACAATTTTGTTAAAATATTGACGGTCAAAAAATATAATATTAAAATAAAATATTATGTTTACATAAAAATACGAGATTTTTACATAAATATAAAAACACCTACTATGAGGTGGCCGAAAAATGCAACCACAACAGAAAGAAACAACTACAACATAGGAAAGATTAATTAAAAAAAAAAAGAAATATAAAAACAAAACTTTTTTTTTTCTCTTTTTTCCTTTACCTTCCCAGATCAAATACGAAAACAAATAAATAGAAGTACACAAAAAAGGAGAACAAAATTATTTGTTTTAGGCATATCTAACCTCAAAAGTCAAAACTGAACCTCAAAATCGATGCAGTTTCCAAACACTATTAATTAGTTAGTGCAGCATTTAGATATGATTTCTACCTCACGCTTCGGAGCGGCTGCGATGCACCGCTGATGCAAAGACCCTCTGAAATCGCCCGCCTCCCTGCACCAGACCAAGCCGATCTTCACAATACCGGTAGCCACGCGCTTGTCAGCCACTCATCGCCTTCAGATTTGGTAACACCAATAGCCTCGCGGCGTTGTCGTCTCGCCATTAGGTTGCCGCTCACATCCTTCTTCAATCGACTCCAAATCCGTCGGCAAGCAAAACCTTGGAACTTCGCCGCCATCGACGACGAAAACAATGCAACCATGCCGGCAAATTGCCTTGTGCTCGTCGCTGCCCCTTGTCGGGTGTTCGTCGTTGTCTCTCTTCCCGATGCTTTCACCTTGGCGGCACGACTGAGTTGGGAGGTGAAAGCCATGGTAGTCTCGGTTGCCAAACATAGAGAAAGAAGCAGAGAGATAAAGGGGGAGTGAGAGAAATGAAAAAGAGAGATAAACAAGACAAATGAAAAAAAAAAGTTTTGAAAATCAGGGTAGTTTGGCGTTTTTGATTACTTTAAAATAACTTATTTGAATATGATATTATGTTTATATTTTTAAAAGTTTTGACATAATTTACTAATAAAATAGCAAAAATCTACTATTTTGTGTGATCTCTATTATTGTTAATTGATGGAGCTATATTTTAACAGTCACTAATAAAAGAATAAGGGATCTTATAAGGGATCTCAAAGCAAATGGTCATTCTGTTATCGGTCTTCTTTTCTTCCTCTCCTTTCAGTTGATAAAACACATGATAATTTATCTAAAATCTGAGCTACATTGAACATTCCGAATTCCTTATGTTGAATACATGCTTTGAATAATGACCGTCAAGAATGCTCAGAATTGTTCGTCCACTTGGTTAGTGCTAACAATGTATTCACAACAACACGAAACACATACACGCACCCACTTCCACATATTAATTTAATTACCGTAATTGTTTTGAGATGGCGTGGGGCTTATGGCGGCCACTTAACTAAAAAAAATGAAACCATCAGGATTCGAATCGGACATACACATACATTCGCACACTCAACTTGACCAATTGGATCGATTGAAACATTTTACATTAGCTCTCTTCACTCTTGAGTATTCAATTTACATACAATACAATCCTATAAGTACACCTGTGTATACAATTGTACCTTCTAACCCATAAGGTCAAAACTCAATAAACTTCATCTGTGTGCGCAACAACGCCAATGCTTTGGACGACAGATATAGCAGCCAGTATATACAAATATACAGAAAGTTTCTCAATCAAAAGCAATGTATCTGAGAAATATATGTATATATCAGCTGTTGAGATGGTGGAGTACCTACCGTTTTGCATCCAAGGAGCCGTTAACAAGTGTGTGCCTTTGCATAAATTACATCATCCCGCAACAAACCAACAAAAACCATACCTCAGATAAGTTGAACTGTTGGAAAAAGATAAAAAAATCTCTCAAACTTATTGCAATTTCCAGCGTAAGGCACCATTATTGCTTCTTCAGATAGCTTAAAATATAATATGTCCCTTTTGAGGTGTCTTCATTACAGGAGGAAAGAAATTATTTTGTAAAATAGATATTTGACTTTATTTGTAATTATTTAGATACCTAATTTATGGGATCTGATTGGTTGAGAATATCATCTCATTCACACGTATAACCATGTATATATATTCAACTGATATCAATAGAAAAAGTAGAGCCATTATTCTTCAATTCTAAAACATTTTTTATGGTATCCGAGCCTTGCTCCTAGGCCTCTACCGATCTCTTCCTCTCTCTATCTACGTTCTTATTCTCAATCCACACCTTCCAAAGCATAACCACCACACATCAAGATAACTCACCGATGGCTTCTCAGGATAACTCTTCCACTGCAACCTCTCACACCACAATCCCAAATACTCAAGAACCCAATCATCCATTTATCACCATTAATCTCACCGATATCATCAAACTCACTCCTAACAATTACGTTCCCTGGAAACTTTAAGTGCATGCTCTCCTTGAGAGGTATGATCTAGAGGGATTTATTGATGGCACCCACACCTATCCCTCAGCCACCATCACCAACAATGGTACCACCTCAACAAATCCTACGTACACCACATGGAAACGTCAGGATCGGCTGATATTCAGTGCTCTACTTGGCTCTCTCTCGACCCCTCTCTTTCCTCTTATTGCTAGAACCACCACCTCTCAAGAAGCGTGGACCACACTTGCAAATACATATGCCGAACCTTCTCAAGGTCATATAAAGCAAATAAAAGAACAACTCAAAAATCATGTCAAGGGATCTCAAAGCATCTCCGAATACATGCAATTTATCAAGAGTCGTGCCGATGAGCTTGCTATTCTCGGCAAACTAGTTGATGAAGAAGATCTCATAGACAAGAGTCTTGATGGTCTCGGTGAGGAGTATAAAGCCATTGCTGAGGCGGTTAGTGCTCGTGAGACCCCGATCTCTTTTAAGGAGCTCCATGAAAAACTTATTAACAAAGAAACTTCATTATGTCAAGCACGAGCACCACAAATCTCACTTCCAACCACTGCCAATCTGGCCGCTCACCGCAACAAGCCCTGGTGCCCATCACCTCCACCAAATCCTCAATTCCCAGCATTTTCTAACACCAGGACGCAAGTCACTGCACCACGAGGCGATCGTCCACAATCCCGACTGTATCTTGGCTACTGTCAAGCTTACGGTGTCCAAGGTCACACTGCCAAATGGTGCCCTACCTTTCGCCTTGTCCATGCTCCACCAAACCAAGTCTACCGTCCTCAAACTTTTCGTCCTTTAGCACCGCGTCCCCAAGCGCCTTGGCAACCTCGGGCACACTACGCTGCTACTGCCGCCACTGACACCCCCACATGGCTTCTTGATAGCGGGGCCTCTCATCGTGTCACAACAGACTTGAGCAACCTCTCTCTTCGTGCTCCTTATAATGGTTCCGACAACATCATGATCGAAGATGGCACAGGTCTCTCCATCACCCATACCGGTTCCACCACCCTTCCTACTCCCTCTTTTTCATTTACTCTAAATAATGTCCTTTGTGTACCTAGCATGAAAAAGAACCTTATATCCATTTATCAATTTTGTAACTCTAATAATGCTTCTATTGAGTTCTTACCCACTGCTTTTCATGTAAAGGACCTATGCATGGGAGCAATCCTTTTGAAGGGACAGACTAAGGAAGGCGTGTACGAGTGGCCCGTCTCATCTATCAACTCTACTCCATTAGTTGCTTTCTCCAGTGTCAAGACCACTTTGTCCGAGTGGCACTCCAAATTAGGTCATCCGTCGTTTAATATTTTAAAGCATATTGTTTCTACTTTTTCTCTACCCATATTGAGTCAATTGTCACAAACTTCTAGTTGTCATGCATGGAATTGCAATAAAAGCCATAAACTTCCATTTACTACTTCTTCTATTGTCTCATCTGCCCCTCTTAAAATTATCTTTTCGGATGTGTGGACCTCTCCTATCCACTCTGTTGATGATTTTAAATATTATGTTATCTTTGTTGACCACTACACTAAGTATATCTGGCATTATCCTCTCAAGCAAAAATCACATGTGTATGATGTCTTTGTTCGTTTCAAAGCCTTAGTGGAAAAATACTTTAATAAATCCATCATCACCCTCTACACGTACAATGGTAAGGAATACCAAGCTCTTGATAAGTTCCTATCCACCAATGGTATCTCGCATCTCACTACCCCTCTACACACACCTGAACACAATGGTTACTCTGAGCGACGTCATCGTCACATCGTTGAAACTGGTCTTTCCCTTCTCACACACGCATCCTTACCTCTCACTTATTGGAATCATGCCTTTACCACTGCCATCTATCTTATTAACCACATGCCCACACCTACTCTCAACTTCTCCTCTCCATACGAGAAAATTTTCGGTTCATCACCGAACTACTCCAAACTTTATGTCTTTGGTTGTCTTTGCTACCCTTGGCTCCGTCCTTATTCATCTCATAAACTTGACCCTCGCTCCATTCCATGTGCCTTCATTGGGTACTCACTCACTCAAAGTGCCTATCTTTGTCTTGGTCCATCCATGTCTAAAATCTATATCTCCCGTCATGTTAAATTTGTAGAAACAATCTTTCCTTTCTCGTCTCTCCAAAGTTAGCTTAGTTGTCCCCAACTTGAAACCATTTCTACCTGGCTTCTTCTTGTGTCAGTGCTTCCTATGTCGGCCTCATCATCACGCACGCCTTCTACAGGAACTCCCACTAACATCCCATCGTGAGAACCCTCCAACCCTTCGTCTGCCCCCTGTACTCCACAGATCGACCAAACAAACTCCACCAATCAGCCAAACACAACCCAAAACCTCACCACTTGCACATAACCCTTCACCAATTGACTCGCCAAACCCCACTCAACCTCAAACCTCCACAGTGACCAAACCACCTCACCCTACAAATACTAATCTCATGATCACTCGCGCCAAAAATACTATTCATAAACCCATCCGTAAACTAAACCTCACTGCCAAACTTACTCTGCATCTTGACCATGAACCCACAACTGCAACCCAAGCTCTCAAAGATCCAAAATGGCGTCGGGCCATGCCTGAGGAGTATGATGCTCTTGTGTTGAATGAGACATGGGAACTTGTTTTAGCGGCTCAATCCCAAAACCTAGTAAGGTGTAAGTGGATTTTTCGAATTAAGTGACTTCCTGATGGTTCTGTTGATAGGTACAAAGCTCGCCTAGTTGCCAAAGGATTCCACCAATGCCCGGGAGTTGACTACCATGACACCTTTAGCCCTGTGATCAAGCATACTACCGTGAGCTTGGTTCTCAGTCTTGCAGTTAGTCATGGCTGGTCATTACGTCAACTAGATGTCAACAATGCTTTTTTTCAAGGACATCTATCCGATGAGGTTTTCATGGCACAACCACTCGGGTTCATTGATCGTGATCATCCTACACACATTTGCAAGCTTCGTAAGGCGATCTATGGTCTTAAACAAGCCCCTCGTGCTTGGTATCATAAGTTACGACAATTTCTTGTCACCTCCAGCTTCATCAACTCCTATGCCGACACGTCCTTGTTTGTCCTTAACACTGGTTGTACTATGATATACCTACTTGTTTATGTTGATGACATTATTATTACAAGTGACAATGATGCAGCAGTGCAACACTTTGTTGAACTCCTTGCCCAACGATTCTCTCTTAAGGATCTTGGGCCCCTCTCATTTTTCTTTGGTGTTGAGGTTACTTCACATCCATATGGGCTACTTCTCTCTCAGTGACATTACATAGATGATCTCCTGAGCTGTACAAACATGGCTGATGCCAAAGCTGTCACAACACCAATTGCTACTAACCAGACTCTTACTCTCCACTCTGGTTTGGCACTGACAGATCCTACTGAATATCGCACAATTGTTGGCAGCCTTCAATATCTATTACTCACACGGCCCAATATTACTTTTGTAGTGAATAAGTTGTCTTAGTTTATGCACCGTCCTACCACGGACCATTAGAACACTGTCAAACGACTACTATGCTATCTCTGTGGTATAGTTAATCATGGACTTGTTCTTCATCATGACACCTCTCTCTCCCTTCATGCCTTCTCCGATGCTAACTGGGCAGGTAACAAGGATGATTTTACCTCCACTAGTGCTTACATAGTGTATCTTGGACGTAACCCCATTTCTTGGTGCTCTAAGAAACAACGCACAGTCGCTCGTTCTTCCACTGAGGCGGAATACAGGTATGTTGTTGCCACTGCTGCTGAGTTAAGTTAGGTATGCTCCCTTCTCACTAAACTTGGTGTCTACGTTCCCGACTCTCCCGTGATCTACTGTGATAATATTGGTGCGACACATCTTTGTTCCAATCCGATATTTCACTCACGCATGAAACATGTTGCCATCGATTTTCACTACATCCGAGATCAAGTTCAGAATGGTGCTCTACGAGTAGCCCATGTTTCCTCCGAAGATCAACTAGCCGATGCCCTTACCAAGCCTCTTCCACGCTCACGCTTCCTCACACTCCGGACCAAGATTGGAATCTCCTCCGGAGCTCCATCTTGAGGGGGCATATAGGAGGAAAGAAATTATTTTGTAAAACGTCAATGATATACTTTTGATTCCCATAGATATTTGACTTTATTTGTAATTATTTAGATACCTAATTTATGGGATCTAATTGGTTGAGAATATCATCCCATTCACACGTATAACCATGTATATATATTCAACTGATATCAATAGAAAAAGTAGAGCCATTATTCTTCAATTCTAAAACATTTTTTATTCATAACTCTCTGGTAATCTGCATCGGACTGTGAGTTAGTTGTTAATTGTTACATGGCCCAGATAAACACGAGTCAAGGGCCATAAAACAAATCCATTTGCAGACACTCCAACGTCCATGAAAATGCCATTCCTGTGAGCAGGGTGTTGGATTTAAATCCAATGTATGGGCTAATATATTAAATAAATATGAATTAAAGGCTATCAGATAAGGTTGTCCAATTAAAAGTAATCAATTTAGGTTTTGGGCTTTTAATGCATCATTAAGTGTGGGCCTTCTATGTGTAAAGACCAAAATTATAATTACTAATTTTATGATGGGCTAAATTGATAATTAAAGATAATTGCTAGGGTTTAGCAATTATATAAAGGGGTTGTGGTCCCCAAATCAGTACGTACATTATTTTTCTAGTCCCTATCTACAGAGAAATTACAGAGCATTCTGAAAAAGAGGATTTACATATCAAACTTGGAAGATTCTCAACCTACAGACTCAAGAATCACATTCAATCCATGGATTCAGGTTAGCTTCCGCATCTTATTAATATTCTTGATGATTTGATATAAATGATCCTGGGTGATGATGATTTTCATAACAATTTTGTTCTAACACAGGGTGCATCGCACTATTTGACATATCAATTGAAAGACAAAATTGATGCAAGTTTGAGTAATAAAAAATAATTGTCTTACCGCCATGGGAAAACACAAGTATCTATTCCAGGTTGGTGAAGCTCTTCGGCATACTGCAGTGCCTCTCGGCGCTCTTCTTAGCCATCAAAGAACTCCTCTTTATCGCCTTTTATCTGATATGCCTCATGGCCTTTTGCCAGCAATCACCTGCAGTGTACAGCCAGCAAATCCAAGTTACCAACAAGAGAAAAATTGTGTTGAATTGGAGAGCATTTCCAACAAAGTTATGTTCATAACCACAAGTGTTTATCCTTAAAGCTTGAAAATAGAATAAGACGGGGGCTTCAAGAACTTGCAACCATGTCACCTTCCTCACCCATGGCCACAGCACAGCGCACAGCAGCTCTTCTAATATCATGAACGAAAAGTCTATGACCATTGAGAGGAGGGTAGTAATCGTTCTCTCCATATGTCAAGTAGTCCTGCATTGCCCATCCTACGCCAGCCAACATATCATCCAATATATCTACTGATAAAAATGGATTGCACAATTATCAAAACTACAACCACTTGATGATCCTACTAAATTAGTAATATTGTCCTAGGATTTTAAGTGCACGACCACATTATCATAATAAAATATGTACATATCAGAATACTAAAAATTTCCAAATTAAATAGAATCTTCAATGATACAAACCGTAAATACATTTAGAGATTTAGAGAAGGATTGTATCAACCAAAACTTATAGCAGGTATGAGGTATCTTTGATGTACTTACACCCATCCTCATTTTTTGGATTGTCAGATGTCAGGATCGTGATATCGCTCTTATTAGTTGCTATTTTTGCCATCATGGGTCTTTTCCCTCTATCACTCTCCCCACTGCAACTGATAACTGCATGGTAGAGAAAGAAAGTTGGACATAAAACAAAAGACAGTTTCATACTATCCAAAACCTAATTATTCAACTCGTTACTACGATTAATGCAATTAGAAAGTTATCCTGGACCCAAAAAGCAACCCAGTCTAAATTTTAGGCCTCAGGCAAACTTTTTAATAAGGACCTTTTTAGAAGGATTTTTTTTTAATGAAATTTTTTACTTCAAATCTTAAAATTAGGAAAAAGATTGCCTCGAACTGCCTAAGACTGTTTGGTCTAATGGCACTGAAGGTTTGGATAGAGTAGGGGCTAATGAAGAAGATTGCGTGTGTAATCCAACCTTTTATTAAAACAAAAAGACAAAAAAACACGAATTCGGGGATCGACACTACTAGTTAAATGTAGATGCGGCGATCTATAAAGCCACGAGGAGCGACTTTCATTCAAGACTCTATCAAC
This sequence comes from Artocarpus heterophyllus, assembly GCA_025403435.1. NCBI lineage: Eukaryota > Viridiplantae > Streptophyta > Magnoliopsida > Rosales > Moraceae > Artocarpus > Artocarpus heterophyllus. Next base: position 31,954,888 of record CM046343.1, read on the forward strand.
GATCCATTAGCGAGCTCCATTAGCTAGGATCCTTTGAGATCAGATGGTTCTTTGTCCTTCATCTTTTTTTGCCTAGCCGTTTTGTTCAAGTGTTTAAGCATGTTTTTGGCACTACCATAGATCCCTTCTTAGCTTGACAAAATATGACCTGAGGATAGATGAGGAAGTGATTTGATTAATGAAAAAATGATATTTTTCAATTAACAAGTATTTAATCGAAAGATAACCGTTTCGTAGTGTTTTCAAAATAGATAAAAATAATTTTATTTTAAAAAATAAAATTTTTTAAAAATTATATTAATAATATTTTTAAAATTTTTATCTCAAAAAACATACAAAAATATTCTTAAAAACTCTTAAAATAATACAAAACGTGACCAACTATGACCAATAACTTTGAAACATTTATAGCGGTGGCTATGTTATATTACAACTCATTAAAATTTTATATTTGAGAATATCCCAAGTAAGTTATCACCTTCTAGATAGTCTTATCTTATGTCCTTTCCCTCTACCGAAACTTTACTAAAAATAAGGGAAAAAGATACAGATAAATCTAAAAACAAACAAGGCACGCAAGCCTTGAGCTGGAGAAAAGGACAAGCCCAACTGGATTTTTCTTTTTCTTTTTTTTTTTTTTTATTCATATGAGTATGGACTCATAATCACAATTCTTGTTCTCAATGAGTCTGACTATCAACTTTGAAATTTTTTTTTTCCTAGCGTCACATCGGTTCAGCAATCATAATTTTGTTTGAAAAAATGTAAATGTCAATAAGAAAATGTATATTATATGTGTGTAAGAACCTAACAATAAATAGAAAGCCCAAAAAATTTATTGTACAGCTTGCGACCAAAACGACTGTTTTCGTTGAAACGCTGGTTTTAGCCCCCCTTCCATTCCTTTTTTTGTTTTTTTTTTTTTGAACTTTTCAAGTTTTTTTTTCCTTTTTTCTTACCTTTAATTTTTTTTCCTACATACCAATAAAGTTCCTTATGTTTTAAGTCCTTTTACCTTCTTTTTTTTTTCTCGTAAAATTTTATTCTATATACATTTTAGTCATTTTGTTTTGAATTTTGAATTTTCTCTTAAAAATATGTATAGTTTTTGATTTTTTCCTTCAAAATACCTTTTTTTCTTCTAATCCATCCCTATTAAAATATTTTTTTTTCAAATACGTTCTTAAATTAAATATTTGAATGCACTTTTTGGATTCTAAGCATTACTGTTCGTCTTGCACGAAACCCCTTATTTTTATTTTTTGATCCTTTTTTAACTTTCTTTTAGTCATCTCAAATACGTTTTAAATTGTCTATATTTTTGTTTGTTATTTGATTCTCATAAACTAATTGTTCACTTTTTTACTAATATAATCTTATTAAAATAAATTTTCTCAAATGCAAGTTTACTTAAGTATTTTTCTCTATTGATCTTCTGAAATAACAACAAAAAAAATCAATAAATTGAATCTTCCTAACTGGTGGGGATAGGAAAATCAAAAAATGGAATTTGATCAAGATTTCTCTTGGCCATACTCCTAAGCATTCCATGACATACATCAATCCCATCACCTTCAATTAATCCCCAATTTTCGCCCAAATACAAGGAAGGCAAAAAAAGAGAGAGAGAGAGAGAAAGACTACTAGGGTGTTTGACATGGTGGTGGAAACCGTTGGTTAGAATTGCTTTTATTGTAACATGTGAGAGCTTTATGTTGTAGTAACTTTTTTATTGTTACTATAGCATGTGAGAGCTTTACATTGTTTATAACTAAAAAGTGATATAAATCACCACTGCCAAGCACAACTACAAGTGTGGCTGATCACATCATCGTGGCCCTAAAAAATTAGTAAAAATAAGAAAATGACATACATAATGATATAGACCTACGCTATAAAATTACAACATGGCATAAAGTAGTAAAAATCGTTTTTAGGTCATGTCCACTCATTCCGACAAACTAATATTGTCTCCATCGTATTGTTTTTTTTTTTTTTTTGGTTAATGTCACCATCATATTGTTAGTAACACTGTCATTCACACCTTTTCATTGTAAATGTATATAAATATATATTTTATAAATGTTATAACTATATATTGTATATATAATGGTGGCATGTGAATGTAGACGTTAGACAGTGAGGCAGACAATGGCATTAGCGCTTTCATAAATCATATCACAAGCCATGTTGCTTTCATAGTAGCTGTCACAAGGGCCAAATTTTTCACCAAAAGTCTGCCATTGTGCAGCACTAAGTCATTCGACCTTGTCAGCCTACCTAAGTGTTTACCCACGATGATCCATTAATCAACACACAAAACCAACTTACGGAAATCACTTTCCAACCTTTTATTAATTCACAAAGGAGAATACAAGTTTTGCCTCACACGGATCACCACAACACTCATTTAATCTCTTGTGAGTTGGTGTCTCGAGGCCTAACTATTTATAGACAATATTTTACAACGTGTGGCTGGCACCCCCAGCCACTAGGGAGCAACTTTGGGACTTTGTGCATGCTAACAGCCACGTTGCAGCGACTTCCATGATTCTCGGGTGGAGACTTGGCCCTCTACACGCCATGTACAGCATGCTAACTTCCAGTCGCCTCCTGATGCGCGTACATGGGCCATGTGGGGCACTCTCGTGGTCTAGCCATTGGTTGGGCAATCTTTCTAAAAGATCCACATTCGCCCACGACTCACGCCCACGTGCCCTCAACATCTAGACATTGTGGCCACGTTTCAAAGTTAGCCGTTGTGCCAACTGCTTCCGCGGATCATGTGCGCACCACTTGCACACATGGCTGCCAGTTCGCTCGCTCACCCAACAGCCATCACAATCTACACGTTCCCTTTTTTTGCGGAGTGTTGCCTGAGCCAAGGCTTAGCTAGCGCTTAAGCCTTGTCTGCATGCCTGTGTCCTCACACACTGGTTTCCCTGAGTTTCTCGCACGTTTGTCCGCACGCCCGCGTGCAAGTCCCACTGTCTATCCAAAATTCTCGCGCGCCTGTCTGAATGGCCGTGCATGCACACCCACCTGTGTGTGCATTTCTCGCCTGACCCTTATGCATGGCCAAGGCCACCTTGTGTCTGCATGCTAATCCTTTGGGTCTTTGTCCAAACCATCTAAAGGAGGTTGCCACGTGCCCCCTTGCCTTGGACATGGGCCACCTATGCCCAAGATTTGCCACCATTGACTTAATTTAAAGCTCGGGGGTCTAACAAACCACCCCACCGGATGAAGCCGACGCCCTCATCGGTATAGCCTCTAGGTATTCCTGTACTTCTTTCTCAAACTACCATAAGGTAACGTCCCGTTCCCAAGTAGCATTGCTCTCATCTTCACCGTTCCATTTCACAAGAAAATCTGTCCGTCGATTCTTCTTGCTCATGCCCATTGTTTGATGGTAAAGGATCTTTTCCACCACTTTGTCAAATTGTTTTCTGATGGTGGGCGGAGCCCTCTTCACTTGATGCCTTTCGTTCAACAAGTCCTCCTTGTAAGGCTTCAAAAAACTCACGTGGAACGTTGGGTGCACCTTTAGTCGAGGTTGTAGCTTTAACCTGTAAGCAACATTTCCAACTTTCTTAACAATTTCAAAGAGACCATCGTACCTTAGAAGAAGCCCATGATGCACTGTTTTGTTGCTTATCTTCTTCCAAATCTGCGGGGTTAGTTTTAGCAACACCATGCCACCAACACTGAACTCAACTTGGCGCCTATGCTGATCAGCATACTTCTTCATGCACTTGGCTGCTTTCAACAAACTATCTCGGGCCTACAGTATCAACTCCTGCTTCTTTTTCGCAAAGCGATAGGCTGCTGGACAGCTAACTCGCCCTTTGGAACATGCCACCTCCAATAGGGTCAAGGGCTGATGTCCGAGTGCAAGTTTTACGGGACTCATCCTGGTTGTAGAACTTCGATGTAAATTATAGGAGAATTGGGCCATATCAAGTAAATCAAGCCAATTCTTTTGACTCGCTAAGACATAATGCCTTAGAAATTCTTCCAATAGAGCATTAATACACTCTGTTTGACCATAGGCCTATGGATGGTTAGCCATAGAAAACTTTAGCTCAAAACCTATCAAGTTAAAGAGAGCGATCCAAAACCTACCAGTGAACCTTGAATCACGATCACTGACTATGTCTTCAGGCACAACGAAATACTTCACCACATTTTTTAAAAAGAGCTCTGCCGCCATGATAGTTGAGCATTCATGCGGGGCTGCAATGAACTCTGCGTATTTCGAAAACTAATCTACCATGAACAACACTGACCGCATACCTTGGATAGAAGGGAACCCCTAATAAAATCCATAGATACTGACTTCCATGGTTTTTCTATTTGCATGTTCCCTTTTTTTGCGGAGTATTGCCTAAGCCAAGACTTAGCCCCCGCTTAAGCCTTATTCGCATGCCTGTGTCCTTGCACACTAGTTTCCCTGAGTTTCTTGCACGTTTGTCAGCACGCCAGGGCGCACGTCCCACTGTCTGTCCGAAATTCTAGCGCGCCTGTCCGAATGGCCATGCATGCACACCTACCTGCGTGCGCATTTCTCGACTGACCCTCATGCATGGCCAAGGCCACCTTGTACCTGCATGCTGATCCTTTGGGTCTTTGTCTGAACCATCTAAATGAGGTTGCCACATGCCCCCTTGCCTTGGATATGGGCCACCCATGCCCAAGATTTGCCACCACTGACTTAATTTGAAGCTTGGGGGTTTAACAGTAGCTTACTTCAGCCGGTTTGTCGCCCAACCTTCATGTAACCCGAGAGAGAAGATAGAGTTAGAAAAAAAAAAGGTTAAATTTTGTACTATTTTTTTTTCTTTCTTTTGTTGCCAAGGGGTATTAAATACCAATTTGATAAACCAATAACTATCACAGTAGAATAAAATAAATAAATAGAGCCGTTTGATTCATTTCTCAAACAAACCTTGTGGGTTTTTTTTTTTGTTGGGGGAATCAATAAAAACAGTGTTTTGGAATCAAGACCAAATTAAACCCCTCAACAATAATAGTAACTAGTTTGATTTAATGGATTAAGCGGTTTGAACCAAAATTTTTGTGAGATAGTGTTTGGGAGAAAGAGTAATTCTCGGTTTGAATCTTTAATTTGACAGTTTGAACTAAAAGATGGCCTTGAAGAGTTCAAACCAAACAAGCCCTTTAAAACATGTTGTCAATATTTTCTTGAATTCTTGGCTTTGTGAAGCAAACTAAAGGCAGTCCTTAGTTTTCTTTAGCCCACTTATCTTTTTCTTTGTTTCATTGAGGAAAATAAATCCAAACACAGAACCCATTTGTGATTTGTCCGACTTTTGACGGCTAAACCATCCTTGAAAAACAACTAAGAAAATCAAGAACATTTTTATTGATTTTATCTCCAAGAACGAAGAGACAGCATTATTATTGCTGATGATGAAGCTTGGGCTGTTTGAGAGCTGGCGTCTGTTTGTGGTCCAATGTTCCAACAATTGGGTAGGCTATGGCCCAATCCAACGGTGGTAAACTTTGAATTTTTCAATGTCGTCCACAAATCATGCAAATACTTATTTGTATTATTTTATTTTATTTAATTTTTTGAGAAAATATTTATTTATTTTATTGAGAACCCGAAACCATGCAAATACTATCTAACATGCCAACTATACTTGAAAATTGGTTTGACTTGAATAGTTATATTTGCAAAGTATCATTTTAAAAATTGCATGTTTGTTAATAGTATTATAAAAAATCAAGATAATTCTTTGAAGTTTGAACACATAGGGAAAAAAAATTTTCTTGAAGAATAATACCCGGAGTACTTATTTTGTTATTTAATAAATTATTAACAAAATTTTATAGAGTGTTGGCACAATTAAACTAATTGTTCACTTTTTTACTAATATAATCTTATTAAAATAAAATTTCTCAAATGCAACTTTACTTAAGTATTTTTCTCCATTGATCTTCTAAAATAGCAACAAAAAAAATCAATAAATTGAATCTTCCTAACTAGTGGGGATAGGAAAATCAAAAAATGGAGATTTGATCAAGATTTCTTGGGCCATACTCCTAAGCATTCCATGATATACATTAATCCTATCACCTTCAATTAATTCCCAATTTTCGCCCAAATACAAAGAAGGCAAAAAAAAAAAAAAAAAAAAAGAGAGAGACTACTAGGGTTTTGACATGGTAGTGGGAACTGTTGGTTAGAACTGCTTTTATTATAGCAAGTGAGAGCTTTACATTGTAGCAATTTTTTTTATTGTTACTATAACATGTGAGAGCTTTACACTGTTTATAGCTAAAAAAGTGATATAAACCACCACTGTCAAACACAACTACAAGTGTGGCTGATCACATGATCATAGCCCCAAAAAATTAGTAAAAATAAGAAAATGACATACATAATGATATAGACCTATGCTATAAAATTACAACATGGCATAAAGTAGTAAAAATGGTTTTTAGGTCATGTCCACTCATTCTAACAAACTAATATTGTCTCCATCATATTGTTTTTTTTTTTTTTTTGGTTAATGTCACCATCATATTGTTAGTAACACTATCATTCACACCTTTTCATTGTAAATGTATATAAATATATATTTTATAAATGTTATAACTATATATTGTATATATAATGGTGGCATGTGAATGTTGACGTTAGACAGTGAGGCAGAAAATTGCATTAGTGCTTTCATAAATCATATCACAAGCCATGTTGCTTTCATGGTAGCTTACTTCAGCCGGTTTGCCACCGCCCAACCATCATGTAACCCAAGAGAAAGGATAGCGTCAGAAAAAAGGAAAGGTCAATTTTTGTACTATTTTTTCTTTCTTTCTTTGGTTGCCAGGGGGTAACAAATACCAATTTGATAAACCAATAGTTGTCACAGTAGAATAAAATAAATAAATAGAGCCGTTTGATTCATTTCTCAAACAAATCTTGTAGGTTTTTTTTTTTTTTTTTTTTTGGGGTGGGGAAATCAATAAAAACAGTTTTTTGGAATCAAGACCAAATTAAACCCCTCAACAATAATAGTAACTAGTTTGATTTAATGGATTAAGCCGTTCGAACCAAAATTTTTTGTGAGATAGTATTTGGGAAAAAAGACTAATTCTAAGTTTGAATCTTTAATTTGATAGTTTGAACTAAAAGATGGCCTCGAAGAGTTCAAACCATACATTTCGAACCAAACAGACCCTTAAAAACATGTTCTCAATATTTTCTTGAATACTTGGCTTTGTGGAGCAAACTAAACGCAGTGCTTGGTTTTCTTTAGCCCACTTATCTTTTTCTTTGTTTCATTAAGGAAAATAAATCCAAACACAGAACCCATTTGTGATTTGTCCAATTTTTGGCGGCTAAACCCTCCTTGAAAAACAATTAAGAAAATCAAGAATATTTTTATTGATTTTATCTCCAAGAATGAAGAGACAGCATTATTATTGCTGATAATGAGGCTTGGGTTGTTAGAGCGCTGGCGTGTGTTCGTGGTCCAATGTTCCAACAATTCGGTAGACAATGGCCCAATCCAACGGTGGAAAACTTTTAATTTTTCAATGTCGTCCACAAATCAAGCAAATACTTATTTGTATTATTTTATTTTATTTTATTTTTTGAGAAAATATTTATTTATTTTATTGAGAACCCGAAACCATGCAAATACTATCTAACATGCCAACTATACTTGAAAATTGATTTGACTTGAATAGTTATATTTGCAAAATATCATTTTAAAATTTGCATGTTTCTTAATAGTATTATAAAAAAATCAAGATAACTCTTTGAAGTTTGAACATCTAGAAAGAAAAAATTTCTTGAGGAATAATACCCGGAGTACTTATTTTGTTATTTAATAAATTATTAACAAAATTTTATAGAGTGTTGGCACAATTAATTAAAATGTTAAGGCGTGACTCATCACATGTATATTTATGTATATATGTGTTGGTGCATGATTTCATAATGTATTATTCAAAGTTTTAAAATATGCGTTTGATATATTTTTTTGAGCATGCCTTTGTGACACCCGTTATTCCCCTAAGGGTATTAAGGTAATTAGATTAATTTTTAGTATATATATAAAAAAATCAGAAAATCTCTCATAATTCGAAACTCTCTCTCTCTCTACTTTCTCTCTCTAAAAAAAAATTCTCTCTCTCTCCTCAAAGATCGTTTGAGACTTCGGCATCCGTTTTCGACACCTCCCGCACCAATGGAAAGCTCTCGACGAGCTGAGTCCAACGAGGTGCCGCGCCGCCCAAAACGCCGCCGGAGGAGACCACACGCGCCGCCCAAAGTGACGGCAAAACCCATTTCTTTCCGACGAGATATCTTCGCCGTCCGACGTCCGATCGACGTGATTCTTGTTCCTACACGACCACCGTGAGGAGAGGAACAAAACCCACCCTTGGTGGCAGCTCAACAACCGCCGGATTGCTCCGCCCGTCTATTGCCGCCGTGCACCGCCGCCCCCATAGTGGAACTCCGCCTTGCCGGAGGAGGTGACTGACACCACCCCTCCCAATGAGTTCAGAGGATCAAGGGGAGTAAAACCCCTCGATCAATTGCACGGAAGGAGCCGGTTTCGCCGGAGAACGGCCAACGCCGCCGTCAACCGCCGCGGGAGCCTCCGTTTTGGCTCTTCCCAGCCACGTTTCTTCAAATTGGATGAGGGGAAATGCTCATAGGAGGATGGGTAGCAAAAGCCCTCAGCCAATTTCAGGTTTCCATCGTCGGAGAATCAAGATCGGAGCTCATCCATTTCTACCGACGTTGTACTTCACGACCCGCTATGTTAGAGGCAGAATTGGGTGAAATTGACCCCGCCATTGGACTCAGAAGGGTCAATTTAGGGGGGGTAGGCCCGAGCCCAGCTGCCAACGGACCCCGATTGACGCCGGTCAACGGTGGTCAACGCCGGTCAACGGCCAGTCAAAGGCTAAATTGGGATTTTGTGATCCGGACCTCCGATCGAAGATCCGAGACCGCCTCCTGACTCGTTTCGATGCTCTGGATGCAATGGTGACCTCCGTTTGAGCAAATTCCACTCCGATGAAAATCATCTGGTACCGACTGCACGCGAATCGAGGCGATTCAAACAGCAGTATTGGAGTCCAGAATGACGTTTTCAAGAATGTATGATCTCCAGGAAGCATTCCTAGCCATTCATAGTCGCTCGAGGAGCACTACAGAGGATGCTTCGTAGATACAGCGAGATACAACTGGATCTGCTTTGCTTGGAGTTCAAGATCAAGGGAGTATGGAGCTAACGTTAATTGATTCCAGGATTAAGAGACTGTTGATAAGCTTGAAAGGTAGGGATTCTATTACTCATCTTTTGTGAGGTTTTTATAGAATTAAAATTTATTGTTTTGCCGCAATATATATATATCTATGTTGAACTGATATTATATGAGTATCACATATGAAACTATGACATGGACTCGTCTTGTATTGTACGGCGAGGAACGTAATGAATTGACACATGTTATAAATTGAGAAGCATGGTTAGGAAAACTAACTCTATTGATAATGATTTAATATAGAGAAATTGTGAGACATGAAAAGGGCGACGGTTACGTCCTTGGGCATGAATACCCTAAAAGGTAAAATAGGGGGAAGGTGATGACGCTTCCTTGGGTTGAAAGTCCCAGAACACACTGTACAGGAATTGATTTGGTGAGGACTCGGGGCTTGATGTCCCCTCACCGGAACACCCTTGGAATGTTTATAGGGTGATCAAGTGCGCCCATTTGGGTTTCGATGAGTTGAGTGATACTCAATTTAACATGGATACCTAGGAACAATGATGATTGGTAATATTTGTATAAATGTGTAATTATGACACTTGGTAATGATTAACTACGGTATCCATAAGATGTGATCATAATAAACCTCATAATCTGAAATATGATGTGACTTACTAACCATGCAGATTTTAATGTGGTAATGATAGAGGTGAGTAATAGCTTTCTCTACTGAGCATAGTGTTGCTCATACCCTTATGTTTATATCTTTTCAGGACTCACTAAGTGTGAGGTGGCTACGAGAAATATAGTTGAGGAAGTGATGTAACTATATTACATTGGGACTGCTTCAATCGTTGAGAATGTTCTTCATGATAATGTAAGCATCAATTGTTACTTCTGTGACTGTATTACAATGTGTTGAGGGTTAAAATGATGATGACAACAGTTTATATTATTAAATTTAAGGTGCTACATTAAAACTGTAGTTTATTTGTCGTTTATATTTTTATTTTTGAGTTGAGAGTTTTCATTTAAGTCCCGGGCAAATTTTATTTTTAAGGTTTTACTTTTATTATTTATTTTTATTTTATCTCATTAAAAACTGTTAACCCCCATATAGGGGCGTTACAGAATTTTTGGTATCAGAGCCTAGGTTCGGTTAACCTAGGGAGTGTAGCACCACTTTAAAAAATATATTTTTGAGATGGTTTTGAAGCTGAATTTTCATTGTCATCATCAAAATGAACCTTCACATTGATTTATACAGTCTAAAAGGATGTAACATGGAAAGGCCATAGAATGAAAATATCAATAGTTATATGAGTACAATAATTATATAGAAGGAAAGTATTAATAGTTATGAGGGAATGATAATTATATGGAATGAGTTTATAAGTAGATTGCTTATGAGAGATTCGTATAATATTTGGATCTATAAGCATATTTAATTCGTATAAACGATGAGAAATTCGTATAGATACGAGGATTTAAGAGCCTTTTGTCTCGTGAAAAACAATAAGAAATATAAGGCTTGATTTATTGATTTTAAAGTTTGACATAGATATGCCAAATTTTTCGTAATTGATTCAAACCTAAGTAATGATTATGTGTGGATTCGATGGAGCACATAAGTGTCAATATCTTTTCTTAAAAGTTCTATATATTTGAGGAATATGATATAAGTTGGGAATCATGGTATTGAATCTTGAGAGAGATAAATGTTAGACTTTTGGTCTGTTGAGACTGTGTAAAGTCTAGAATGCATGAATCTCAAAATTGGAATATTTCGTTACATACATTGTATTTAAGTGTATCAGTGAATCCTTTGGTTACCTAAGGTTTTGTTATATGAGGAAATTATATATTGTATGAGTAGAATTGTGGGGATTGTAGATGTTCTTAAGTAGTAACATCTAGTGTCTTTGTTCGTTGATATGGTCTACGTTGAAAGACGTAAATCGTATTGATTTCAAGGTTAGTCGCATTCTAAACCCTTGGTAGTAATGATGATGAATCCATTGATAGATGTTAAGTATTATCAATAACATATGGGTGTATGCATTGTTCAATAAGGTTTTGATTAAAACAAAATTATTTGAGTTGCTGGATCATTCAGGAAGATCCTTGTTGTCGTTAAATTAGATTTGTTGTTTATAGTTAACTTTATCTATAGTAGGCTTTGAATTGGGTTTAAGATTCATACAAATTGGTTTTCAATTTTATGTTTGTTATTTAACTCGTTCTAAATGTGTCAAGGCCCGAAACAACCTGACCATTTTCAACTTAGAACATTTGGGCCTAGTTTAAATCTTAAATCAGTTTGATTCACACTGTCTCTCCCACGTGGTTTCTATACGTGTCATATACAGTGGTTTAATCATTGTTTACATATACGTTTACTGTGCATAGGAGCTTATTTCTTCGAGTTCACTTTTTCTCTCTTAATTTGTTATTTTCTCTCTAAATCGCAAATCCTCTTCTTTTTCATTAAAAATTCTTCTTTTCTTCTAAAAGAAGAAGGAATTCTAGGATTCTGCAATTTACTATCTTAATTTTTCCTTTCTATTTACTCTTCTTTCATCTCATCATGGACCCAAAGTACCAACACCTGAGAAAGTATTTCCCATCACTCTCCCAAAAGATTCTCAGAAAGAAATACAAGGCTAGAATTACTCGGTTGTGGATTCTTATGCGTTTTGGTATCCCTTGTGATGTGAGAATGTTAATAGAGGGGAAAATCCGTCCGAGTGACTTTAGTCAAGATGTCGGTTTACCAGGAACGGGTACCAGTCGTAGTGCAATGAAAAGAAGAGCTCGTGCCATCGTGGTCACTTGTAACAAATGTGGAAGACAAAATTGTAACGGTAAATGTACTTCACCTGGTTATATGTCTACGAATAGAGAGGATAAAATAAGGTTTTGTAGGAATGGACTTTCAAAGGAGAACTTGGATAGCATCCATCCTCCTCTCCACGGTCACCCTAGTGGTTATGTTCAAGGAGCTATTTTTAAACTCTGGCCTAAATTTTATACAGAAAGACAACGCCTCAGGAATATGGTATTTCTAGATCCTGTTTGTCAAGCCATAAGAAAACTGGATGGGGAATAAGTCATCGCTCTATAAAGGTTATTTAGTCTTTGCTTATTTGAAGCAGTTTTAGCTGATGTTCAACAGTTTGTGTTTTTCTTTTACTCAGAATATTTGCTTTTGTGTTTGAAATAATTGTGATTATTAGATTGATACAGTAAGTGTTAATATCTTATTTAATTTATGATTTTCTTAAATATATATATAATAAAATATATTATCTTATCAGACACGTTACATACGGTACAGTAATATGTTTGAATTTTGGAAAAGCTTATCCAGATATTTCAAGATTGTGTCTCAAATTTCAAAAGTTCTACAGTATTTGTCGTTTATATTAAATTTCTAGACTTGGTGTATATTTGTCAAAAAGTCTACAGTTGTGTCAAGACGGTCTTCTGTCGAATTGTTCTCAATTGTCAAAAGTTATACAATTAGAGTCTAATCTTTTTCAAAAAGTAAATCAGATTTTCTATCAACTATCAATCACCTTATCTTACTTTCTTATCCGCACAAGATTTTGTTTAAATCTTTGGATTACCTTTTCATTACCTACTCGTCTATCTCTTTAGCCCTTTCTGTATATTTCTCATCTTTAAAATCTCATGTAGAACCCGAAGTCTAAGTGGAGCAGACATTAAGCAACCACTTCTATAAACCAAATATGTCTACCTCCCAGTCCACGAAGAAAATAAAGAATGTCTGTGTCTTTTGTGGTTCCAGCCTTGGAAAAGATAAAGCTTATTTAGAAGCTGCAAATCACTTAGGGCAAGTCCTAGCACACAAGAAGATTAACATAATCTATGGGGGTGGTAGTATAAAAATGATGGTAAATATGGCACTAGCAGCTAGGTCTAGCGACGCTACTGATGTAAGAATTTGGCCTCATATTCCAGTTGAAGGAAACCTTTGTAAGGAAGCCATAGGTAAGGGAGAAGGAGTCAGGAGTATCCCTAAAAATTTTAAAGACATAATCTATAATTCTGATGCTTTTATAGCATTACCTGGTGGTCTAGGTACTCTTGAGGAAATATTTATAGTTGCTTGTGGGCAATTGTTGGGCTTTTATTCCAAACCTTTGGGTCTGCTGAACGTAAAGGGTTTTTATGACGGTCTTTTGAAATTTCTAGATTACGCTGTGGAAGAAAACATCACTACAGAATCGGAGAGACAAATCTTTGTCACTGCTTCAACAGCTGAGGAATTGATAGATAAAATGCAAATCATACATCCAGAATCCGACACTGCAACATCCAAGCTTGAATGGGAAAGGGAAAGCCGGGAGCGGCCAATTGATTTGAATCTCCATCTGTAATCTTTTTGTTTTATCTTTGGCATGTAGGCATGTGTGTCCGTATTTCGTGTGTTACGAATAACCGTTTGCCTTGTATTCTGTGTTTCTTGTGGTACGTCGTTGTTAAATCTTTTAGATTCATTAAGCCTAATGCCGGGATGGCTGGATACGGAGTACTTGATGCTCTCGAAACGCATCCTTCTTAAGGTCCGATCTTTTGTTTATCGATGTTTTTGTATCCTCTAAGCATGCATGATATGGATAGCTGGTATACGGAGTGCCTTGTACTCTCGAAACGTATCCGTATCATGTTTGTAATGTGTAATATTCTGTTAATATTATGTGGAAGTACCAGAGTCAGTTATGGGGATATTCCATATGAAATATGAGTATATTATTTGGGTTGAATGTTTGTGTCATGAGGATAGCTGTTTAATGAAAAATATGTCGGGTATGTTTGCAACTCTGAGATTCCGTTTAATGTCTCTATGAATAAGTTTAATGTATGGTTTTGAATATAAGTGTTTGTGATATATGTTTTATGATTATGTTTTAGTTTATTAGTTGAGGTATGAAATCAAATATATTTGACTTTTCTTTACTCAAAAAGGAAAAGGAACCTAAAGATGAAGTATATAAAATTTCTCTGGCAATCTCCTTAAATGTGATTGTAAATCACAGTCCATGGACAATGAAGGACTGGAATCATGGTATGGTCAATATGTATGCCTGATCAGATTCTTAGACTATTATACGGTGTTACAAGTTGAAACTTGTCAGAAATACTCTCTTGAGGGATTTAGGAGTAAGATTTATTATGCAAGTAAATAAGTGGATATACGATAACTTAAATTTGGAAGATAAACAACATTAACGGTTTAGACTCAGAATTGGAATCATGGTGGAATTATAATTTTTACTAGTATTACTAGAATTGAAATTTCGAGGACGAAATTTCTTTAAGGGGGGTAGAGCTGTGACACCCGTTATTCCCCTAAGGGTATTAAGGTAATTAGATTAATTTTTAGTATATATATAAAAAAATCAGAAAATCTCTCATAATTCGAAACTCTCTCTCTCTCTACTTTCTCTCTCTAAAAAAAAATTCTCTCTCTCTCCTCAAAGATCGTTTGAGACTTCGGCATCCGTTTTCGACACCTCCCGCACCAATGGAAAGCTCTCGACGAGCTGAGTCCAACGAGGTGCCGCGCCGCCCAAAACGCCGCCGGAGGAGACCACACGCGCCGCCCAAAGTGACGGCAAAACCCATTTCTTTCCGACGAGATATCTTCGCCGTCCGACGTCCGATCGACGTGATTCTTGTTCCTACACGACCACCGTGAGGAGAGGAACAAAACCCACCCTTGGTGGCAGCTCAACAACCGCCGGATTGCTCCGCCCGTCTATTGCCGCCGTGCACCGCCGCCCCCATGGTGGAACTCCGCCTTGCCGGAGGAGGTGACTGACACCACCCCTCCCAATGAGTTCAGAGGATCAAGGGGAGTAAAACCCCTCGATCAATTGCACGGAAGGAGCCGGTTTCGCAGGAGAACGGCCAACGCCGCCGTCAACCGCCGCGGGAGCCTCCGTTTTGGCTCTTCCCAGCCACGTTTCTTCAAATTGGATGAGGGGAAATGCTCATAGGAGGATGGGTAGCAAAAGCCCTCAGCCAATTTCAGGTTTCCATCGTCGGAGAATCAAGATCGGAGCTCATCCATTTCTACCGACGTTGTACTTCACGACCCGCTATGTTAGAGGCAGAATTGGGTGAAATTGACCCCGCCATTGGACTCAGAAGGGTCGATTTAGGGGGGGTAGGCCCGAGCCCAGCTGCCAACGGACCCCGATTGACGCCGGTCAACGGCGGTCAACGCCGGTCAACGGCCAGTCAAAGGCTAAATTGGAATTTTGTGATCCGGACCTCCGATCAAAGATCCGAGACTGCCTCCCGACTCGTTTCGACGCTCTGAACGCAATGGTGACCTCCTTTCGAGCAAATTCCACTCTGATGAAAATCATCTGGTACCGACTGCACGCGGATCGAGGCTATTCAAACAGCAGTATTGGAGTCCAGAATGACGTTTTCAAGAATGTATGATCTCCAGGAAGCATTCCTAGCCATTCATAGTCGCTCGAGGAGCACTACAGAGGATGCTTCGTAGATACAGCGAGATACAACTGGATCTGCTTTGCTTGGAGTTCAAGATCAAGGGAGTATGGAGCTAACGTTAATTGATTCCAGGATTAAGAGACTGTTGATAAGCTTGAAAGGTAGGGATTCTATTACTCATCTTTTGTGAGGTTTTTATAGAATTAAAATTTATTGTTTTGCCGCAATATATATATATCTATGTTGAACTGATATTATATGAGTATCACATATGAAACTATGACATGGACTCGTCTTGTATTGTACGGCGAGGAACGTAATGAATTGACACATGTTATAAATTGAGAAGCATGGTTAGGAAAACTAACTCTATTGATAATGATTTAATATAGAGAAATTGTGAGACATGAAAAGGGCGACGGTTACGTCCTTGGGCATGAATACCCTAAAAGGTAAAATAGGGGGAAGGTGATGACGCTTCCTTGGGTTGAAAGTCCCAGAACACACTGTACAGGAATTGATTTGGTGAGGACTCGGGGCTTGATGTCCCCTCACCGGAACACCCTTGGAATGTTTATAGGGTGATCAAGTGCGCCCATTTGGGTTTCGATGAGTTGAGTGATACTCAATTTAACATGGATACCTAGGAACAATGATGATTGGTAATATTTGTATAAATGTGTAATTATGACACTTGGTAATGATTAACTACGGTATCCATAAGATGTGATCATAATAAACCTCATAATCTGAAATATGATGTGACTTACTAACCATGCAGATTTTAATGTGGTAATGATAGAGGTGAGTAATAGCTTTCTCTACTGAGCATAGTGTTGCTCATACCCTTATGTTTATATCTTTTCAGGACTCACTAAGTGTGAGGTGGCTACGAGAAATATAGTTGAGGAAGTGATGTAACTATATTACATTGGGACTGCTTCAATCGTTGAGAATGTTCTTCATGATAATGTAAGCATCAATTGTTACTTCTGTGACTGTATTACAATGTGTTGAGGGTTAAAATGATGATGACAACAGTTTATATTATTAAATTTAAGGTGCTACATTAAAACTGTGGTTTATTTGTCGTTTATATTTTTATTTTTGAGTTGAGAGTTTTCATTTAAGTCCCGGGCAAATTTTATTTTTAAGGTTTTACTTTTATTATTTATTTTTATTTTATCTCATTAAAAACTGTTAACCCCCATATAGGGGCGTTACAGCCTTTCGCTAAAATGCTTTTCATTTATTTGGTGACAACACTGCTATAATAGTTATTTATGAGGATGAATTATTCTATTTTTCAATGGCCGATTCTACATGAAATCATGAAAGCTAAAACGACATAAAACTCATCATAACCGTCATTATCTTTAATAAAGCCAACTTATTTTCTAGGTTATAAGTAAGATAACGTGGTGGGATTTCGTCTTTGAATCTAAAATTCAACTAATATTTGTAGGAATATTTAAGGCAATTAATACAACATATTTGGACCATTTACATCTTGTGGCAACTATTGTCCTAAAAAACAGACATTAGTCCACCCTGATTTAATACCAAAAAAAAATGTATATCTCATTTCTTTATTATTCTTTCTTAATGTATGTTTACCTATTAACTCTCCTAAAAAAACAAGCTTAGTGATATTAATGCCATTATGCCCTTTAAAAAAATTTCCATTATAAAACTTACAACCAAGTGGTTATAAACGTAATTTAAAGGTAGTTTCACATTATCTTTAGTAGAAAAATATAAAGCATGATTTTTCCCCCTCTCATAATATGAGAGGGGGAGAGAGAATCTTATTAGCACAAGGGGAAAAAAGAAAATTTTATAGTAGAATTACTTCGTATAAATTAATATAAATCAGCCCAAAAAATCTATAAATCAAACAAATATTAGTAAATTTTAAATCACAATTTTCAGGTGTTAGATTAGATAAATAAAAAAAAAAAATTTAAGAGTCTACTATCACTTAGTAGAAGCTTAAAAAATTGCGTGAGGAAATGAAAGATTTCCACGGAATGAGAAAGATCAAAACTGAAACTTAGAAAATAAGACAAATCAAAAACAACAAAATTTCAAAAAACTCCTGCTGAATGTGATCTGACAATCCAGTAGCTAGGCAGGGGGCCAGTGTTGTCGTTCACGTCTGAATGGCAAAACCGCAGTGTTTGTCACTTTTATCACAAAACCTCTTCCACAATATCCAAAACCATAATACGCACACGTCTTAATTCTTTTTGACTTTGTTTGGGAAATCTTTAGGACTTTTATTTCGTGTTTTAATTTCAACTTATAAATTATAATTATAAACAATATAAATCTCTTAATAATTACAATAAAAAATTAAAAATTATTATATTTTTACTACATTTCAATTCAAAAGTTTTAGTTTTAATTATATTTCTCAAACACCTTTTTAATTTCTCTGATTTTATTTATTTAGTTTTTATTTTTAAGTCTAACATAATAAATTTTGCTATCCATCACTAAAGTTCTTTTTTTTTTTAACATAAAAATATAAGAATTTTTCTAGTAGGAAGAGAAAAAAATACACATTTGTTTTTTAATTGTTAGATATACAAGAAAAAGAAGTGATTTTAACTCTATTCAACAGTTTCAAAATATATACTATTAGAGAAATTCTCTAAAAAAATTTTCTATAAACTTCAACCTATGGTTTCGTTTGGGAAGCATGTTAGAAAAATAAAATTTAGTTTGCTATAATATTAAGTTCTTATATGTTACGATACAAAGTAAAAATTTACTACAATATAAAACTCTTACATACTATAATTTTTAAGTTTTAATTAATTTTTTAAAAACACTTATGCACCACCGGTGGATATTCTTATCGGTGGAGTCCCTTAAAAATAATTAAATATTATGTACCATTCTCCATGTTAAGGTGTACATATGTATATATATGTAAAACTAGCACTTTGTTTGAAAAGTTTATTTAAAAAATAAATATAATATGTTATATTATAAAATTTTTATATGTTATAATAATTTATTATAATATAAAACTTCTATACGTTGTAATGCATATAATACGTAAATTTTAACTTTCACATTCTAACGAAATTTCCTAAGTCAACCCTAGCAATGACCGTCCGATGTTTCATCTCTTAAGTCGTAATATGAAAAAAGTTTTTAAAATAAGTTTCAAGGTTAAATACTTTTTTGTCTCTAGTGATGCGAATCTAAGAAAGCTCCAATGAGTACGAGTCATGCTCTGGCTTAACCACTGTGAAGAGAGGGAAAGGGGGAGTTGAAATTTGAGGGAGATAATTGGAGGGTAATTTTGAGGATTTGCAGGTAGAGCTAGAGAGAGAAACAAAGATATAGAGAGAGAGAGAGAGAGAGAGAGAGAGAGACAAGGAAGTGAAAAAGCAGCTAAAAATCTTTTTGCGTCTGTTGAAAGCTATTTCCTCTGCAAACTTTGGGTTGTGTTTCGTTTGCAATTTTCCTGTCACTTTCACCATAACAACTCAGAAAAATACCCATTACGTTTTCTTTTCCCTTCACTAATTCATATTGGGTTTCTCATCGTTTTCTTTTCTCCTTCTTCTTCTTTGCCTCAGCTTTCTCATCCTCCATTTTGAAAACTCCAAGACTGGTATACTAAGGAAAAGATTTCTTGAGCAGAAAGTAAACGTGGCTTTTCTTTAGTTCAAGCAAAAAACTTTTTGATATTCTGCTTTCTAAAGCAAACTAAAGAGGCTATATTTCAGGTACATATTTCTCTCTCTTGGTACAGTGCGTACTCAACATTTTGTTTATGATGGTTTCAACGTTGAAATTCTTGTGAAACGTCAGCAAATTTTAGGTCATTTTGTTCCAAAAGTTCTGATAGATATACCAGAAAAGACCAAATCTGATTCTGGGTTCTCTTTATTTTCTCTTTTCAATTATGTTCTTTTTCCACAGTTTTTTTTTTTTTAAATTATGTACTTGCTTAAAGTCTCAGGCTTTTTGTATGAAGGTGACCCAAATTTCCTATCTCTTTCTTTGTTCTTCTTCTTCTTTTTTTTTTTTTTTTTTTTTTTTTTTTTTCTGTTTCAATTCTTAAGGCTACAAATCATCCTCAAAAAGGTTAGCTTTCTTTTTAATAGAAAGAATTTTTCTGGGTACGAAACTTCGTTTGAATTTAAAAAGATATAGACATGATGGTCTTTATTTTGTTGTTATTCTCCTCAAATTAATGTTTGCAGAACAAAACAATTTGTCTCTTGCTGGGGTCAACTCTTTTTTTTTTTTTTTTTAACTTTGCTATAAATAAATTTTGAATTCTATTTCTTTGTCATGTTTTCATTTGTATTTTTCTACATTTTGGATTCTGCAGATTCTACTTAATTTCTAATTTCTGCTGTTTTTTCAACAAATTCTTATGCTGAAATTTTTGGCAATGTAGAAGCTAAGGAGCCAATAAGATTATGGCCAGGCTAACACCACCAAAAAGCCCAATAGTTTATGACAAACACAAGTCAGGTTGTATGTGGAGCTTGTATAGCCTCTTTGAATTTGGTAAAGGCAATTCTAATAGGAAGCTGCTTTCGGATAGGAAGCGTTTAAAGAGATCAGATGTTGTTGGTGAGACTCTCTGATTCTATTCTGATGAATTCTTCTCTTTTTCAAACCATTCAGATTTCATGTTCAGTTTCAGTAAAATAGAGAGTTCATGACATTTGTGCTTGTGCAGATGATGGATATGTTAAGCAAAACGATTTGATTACAAAGTTTGATGAGAAATTCCAAGGAAAAGATGTAAGCTCCACCAATCTTCTTCTTCTTCTTCTTCTTCTTCTTCTTTGTGGTTTGGGTCGGGGGGTTGATATGAAACTAATGGGTTTCGGCCTTCAAGGCAATGGCCGAGGCAGATTTTTTTTGGTGGGGGCACTGTGTAAAAGAATTAGAGATAATTTTTCATTAAATAGTGATACAATTATTGAGTGGGGAAACATTTATAAGTATTCTTATAAAATGGGGCACAACTGAGATTTTGGTGAAATTTTGTGGGAAAAATCAAATTTCAACAATTTGAGTTAGGGACTAATAGGTAACTTTGCCATTGTTAGAGGGTGGTGTATCTAGATAATCTGAGAAGCCAAGGCGTTCTATGTACTATGTGGATTCCTGTGAAGTGGATTATCCATAATTGTGTCCATCGCAGTAGGACTGACTCTAATCTAAGAACTTATTGAGAAGAATGGACAATGTTGTCAACTTTCCTAATGGAGAGATTGGTCCACGAACATACTTTCCTCTTATAATAAAATTTGCAACGATGCAGATGTTCACATTGATGATTTGTCAAATTACAGAGAATTCATAAACTTCACCATCTGTTTGTTAATCTAGATTGATAAGTTTGGTTTCTCAGCATGCTTGGTTTCTTCATTTTCCTTCTCATAGTCTGCCTTCTAAAATGATTTCTTTATCTTTTTTCAGTTGAAATGAATTCCAAATCAATGCTGATAGTGGTTTTCTTTTTTCTTCTAATTGTTTCAGGATACAAATGAAAACTTGGCTGGTTATGATCTTCGACATGAAAATAATCCTAAAAGGGAAGAGGCATCTACTTCTGAAGTTAGTCAGTCACCAAAGAAGTTTCAGAGACCTTCCCGCGTGCCTCTTGATGATCAGACTGATTCAGCAAAGCAGAACCAACCTCCGTATCGAAAGCCAGTGGGAAAATCTTTCGATAAGCTCGAATCAGGAGCTTCAATACAAACACTTGAAAAAAAGAAGCATGCCAAGAAAAGGAGAGGACGTGGTTGCAAAAATGTTGACTTTGTGAGGTATGAACAGATCAATGAAATTAATCCGCAGTTACTAAAGGTGAATGATGCAACCGAGGCGATTGTAAACCGAAAATTAATTGAAGGAAAGTACTTAAGCAGGGATGGAGTGAACCACCAGCACTCTAAACAGTTGATGGATGCATTAGAGATTTTGAATTCAAACAAGGAGTTGTTCTCAAAACTCTTGCAAGATCCCAACTCTTTGTTGGTAAAACACATCCAAGACTTGAGAGATTCTCAAGCACAAAAGCAGCAGACGATGAAATCGTCCTCAGAAGCCAACATTTCAGAGCACCAAACATGTAATCGTAAACAACATGGAGAACCTGGCTCAACTCAAAAGTTTATACATTCAGATAAATGTAAGTCCAAGGGAAGAAAAAGTGATCCTCAGTCTTCTGAAATAGTAGTCTTAAAGCCTGGCCCAATAGGCTTACTAAATTCGGCAGACAAGATCAGGATCAGCCATTGTCCCTCTCCACAATCTTTTCATAGTTTTGGAGAAGATTTGCAAAGTGTCAGGCCCACATACTTTTCCTTTGATCAGATTAAAAGGAAGTTCAGACATGCCATGGGGGTAACCAGAAAAGATCAGCTCTTGATGTCAACTGATATCCACAGACGAGATAAGATAAACAAGTTAAAAGAATTTAAAGCAAGGATTGGACATGAAACTGCTTCAACTAGCGAAAGCAGTTGTAATTGGAGTGAATCTAGAACATACATGGAGGAAAGAAGTGAGGATGATAAATTTTTACATAAAAAAGTCTTTCACAGGACAGTCTCTTCTCCTGAATATGACTTCTTCCCTTTAGAGAGTCCTAGGAGGGACATGAAAACCAGTTTTGTTAGTGGCCAAATGAGATTTTCCCCGCACAGTTATAACCAAGTGGCCTATGAGCATAATAATTGGGGGCTTCAGAAAGAACATAAGATTAGCTACACAGGCTCCTTGAAGCCGAACTTAGAGGCCATAATTGATAGCAAGAAATCCAAGGGTCAATTGCCGGTCGTTGATTCAAGCATCAAAGGTACAACTTTTTTTTTTTTTAGATTTTGTTTTTGGTATTTTATGGAAGCCATCATATTTCTGCAAGTTAAAGTTACAGATTTTAGAAGCTAATATTATAATGCCATATATCTCCAGGAGAAACGAATACAACGGAAGTGCCTACTCATACCAGGGACTCAGAAGAAGCAAGTACTTCATCAGATGGTTTGGAAAAAGTCTCTACTGCAGAGACTAGTGACCTCATATGCCAAAAAGCAACTGATCTTTTGGAAGAGGAATCATATGACACAGACAAGAGTAGCACAAAACAAAATATTAACACAACAAACACAAAAGAAGAAGATGAATATTTGAAGCGCGTACGACAGGTAAATCGATCTTGTAGTCCCATGTTGTCATTATTTTTCTGTATTACTAGTTCAAGTGTCAAACTTTTCTTTTCAACATTGAGCAGGATTCATCTTTTGAGGATCAACCATCAGCATGTTCAACTGATGATTTTCCATCAACTCCTTCAAGAGTCCAGAGAGTTGAGGATCATGATAGCATTAAAGATATAGGAGATCAATCAAGTCCAATTTCTGTTCTTGAGCAATTCTACACTGATGTTGCCAGTCCACCAAGCACTATATGCCAATCTGGTAGACCCACATATCGCATTATCTCTAATACAAATATCAATTCCAATGCTATATTTGGCACCAAAAAATGTGAAAATGACACTTGATTTTGGATACTAATTTGTGCTCAAGTATATAATGTTATTTTAAATGTTACATCAACCGATAGCAATTAGATGCCGAAATTTGGCATATACTATACTTGTTGCCAAATTGGCACCAACTATAGCATACGTCAAAGTTAGCTAAAAAATAACACTGCATTGTAGACAATTTTTTTTTTCTCAAATGATAAAATTTGGCATTGATACACTAATTTAAATTTTAGCATGACATTGGAGATGCTCTTAGAAACTATAAGCAAAATTTTGCTATTTCACCTTCACTAACTTATAGCCCAAAATACATTTTTGCAGCTGAGGCGCAGAAGTCCCACTTGGAACATGACATCAATACAACCACTTCTTCATTCGTTTATGGATCCATCTCTGAGTATGTAAAGGCTGTTCTACAAGCTTCTGGCCTGAACTGGGACGAACTTGGTTTAAAGTCCCGTGAATCAGACCAACTCCTTGATCCATCTTCGCTTGACTCAGTAAAGCTGCAGGGCAACCAATTCTGTGGTGACTGTGACCTACTCTTTGACTGCATCAGTGAAGCTCTTCTAGAGGTGTATGACAACAATTTCAGATCCTCTCCTTGGTTATCATTCATCAAGCGGAAAAGTCTCCAACCATTTCAACCCGAGAAATTCGTGATTCAAGAGGTGACAAGGCGTGTCGATTGCTACTTCCGGCTAGAGTCATTGCCAAGAACACTGGACCAGCTCATTGGAAATGACTTGACAAAATCCGGGACATGGATAGATATCAGAACTGACGTTGAAGACATGGTTAGTGAAATGGTGGAATGCTCTTTAAACGAGTTAATCGTGGAAACCATAGTTGACCTGCAAATATAATGCTTTTTTTTTTTTTGATTGAAGAAAGTTAGTCACCAAGGCAATTTTTGAAATATCTCAGCTGGGGTTCGTAGCTATACTTGCAAAGTGATGAGATTCAATGAAAAAGAAATAGGTGAAAAAAATGCAAGTAATGGAAGAACAACCCTCCCTTAATGTACCATTTATAAGGCTCAATACACACACACACTCCAGATTGAACCGTTTGATGGTAACCAATTAATAGGCTTCAACTAAAACAACATTGTCGATAGAGGAAAGTTTGTTTTTCTTACTAGAACTTGACGATTTTTTTTTTTTCCTTTTTTCTCCACAGTGGATGACTCTATTTGGTGGAAAGGAATAGTTTTCCATGCCACAAAATAATCCTTTTCTTTTTCTTCTGGCACATAATAGGTCTGATTTGGGTGTGTGCGTGTTTTTTTTAAGGGTCTAATTTTGATCTTTCTCCTACCTTATCACTATGTATCAGAGCATATTCATATTTGAAAAAAATATTAAAATGTATTGAAAAAATAAAAGAAAAAGCAAAGGAGAAAGAAAGTTTGATTTTATTAGAGTAGAAAAGGGAAAGAAAGACAAAAAAAAAATAAACGACAACTATGTTAGACTTCATGTCGTTTCTCTCACAATGAAAACGACATCTTTTGATTGAAAGACGCTAAAGCAAGGATAGCAAACGACATCTTTTAAATAATGACAACTTTTGAGGTTGCCACTGTAGCAGCACAAAACTCTGAAAACATGTCTTTTCAGAGTTTAATGTTATACTTAAAAGGACCCCGAAGCTTTATGGTGTTAATCGTCTTCGTCCTTTTTTTTTTAAAAAAAAAAAAATTAAAAACAACAAAATTTTTACACACACTGGAGAACAACAGGTAATTTTATCTTTCAACAGCAACATACATTTTTAAGCCCAAAAGATATGTCGAGTATGTTAAACGACATCAAAAATGTTACGACAACAAACTGTAGTTTCATTTTGTTGTTTTTCACGTTTTGTCATCGTTTTTTTAATATCAATTATTATGTCTGTGTCGTTTGTTTCTTTTGGTGTTGTTCGTTAAGTCAGTGTCGTTTACTGCTTATGGCATGGCTTCCTTTGCTGTCGTTTAAAAATTATAGTCGTTTTACTTTTGTGTCGTTTCCTCCTCTCTTGTCGTTCATTGGTGTTAGTGTTGGTTTCTTCTACATTGTCGCTCATTCTTTTTGCGTCATTTTCTTCAATTAATATTATTAATACTTTTCTGACGTTCACTCATCTAAATCGGAATCACATTTTTGTTGTCGTTAACTATTTTCGTATCTTTAACTTATTTTTGTTGCTTCTCATCTCTTTGTTTGTAATGGTGTCGCTCTCTTTTTTGATGTCGTTTTTAACTTACTCACGTTTCTTAACTTGTGTAGTCCTCTACTTTGTTATCGCTTTTCTGTATTGTCGTTTATCCATTTGCTTTAATATTGATTACTATATTGTTAATTCCTGTGTCTTCCTTACTTTTTGGTGTCCTCTTTTCTCCCATGTTTTCTTTTTTCACTTACTGTCGTTTTCTACTTTAGTGGCGTTTACTCCTTTGGGTGTCGTTCCCGTATGTTAGTGCCTTTTCCTTCTTTTTTCGTTGTGTTTTACTCGTGGTCTTGGTTTTATTTTTCCTTTGCTGTCGTTTATTCCTGTTGATGTCGTCTCTTGTTTTAGTGCTTGGTCTTCATTTGTTCTCTATTTTCAATAATTGTCGTTTTTTATTTTTATTTTTATTTATTAGTTTTTATCTTTCTTGTTGTTCACTTAAACGGTATGTTGCTTCTCATATGTAAGAAAAAGGAAAATTTTGAGAAATCAACCTAGGATTCTGTAATCTAAAATCAACACTTCTTGAATCCTAATCTGCATCATTGAGTGGAGAGAAATCCAAGGCTAAATACAAATCCTTTTGAAACAAGATGCTTCATTAAATTAATATCCTTTCACATTTTCCGTGTTTGGAAAGCAATTTATTCCATGAGAAAATGTTAACAAACTTTTCATAATCCTTAAAATGGAACAATTATTTTCTTTCCAAAGGGGAAAATTGCTTCATATAAGCGATTTTGCATTTTAATTTATGTTGGATTCTGTCATGTAGTAACTATCTCATGATATATAAAAAGGTCAAAAAACACACTAAATTTTCTTATACACAATCACTGGTTTTGTTAATCATGGCTATTAGAAACTCTAAGGTATCATACCTATGTTTTTGGCAATATTTTCTCTGATTTTCGTCGCAGATTCAGTCCAAGGCCTTGGAAGGTTACCCACAACGAAGAATATATGGACTTAGATAGGCAGCTCAAACTCATTAATAAACCCGCAATCAAAAGTTTCCAGGTAAAATCTCTGAAAAATTCAATGTTAAGAGGTTGATATAATGAAAAATTCATTATATTTTGATGCAATTCTCTAAAAAATAATGTGACGTCTTTTTCCTCCTTTCTAAACAGACTAAATATGTTGATATTGTAGATTGTATTGACATCTACAAACAACTTGCTTTTGATCATCCCCTGCTAAAGAATCACACAATTCAGGTGAACCATCTCCTCTTATTTATTATCACAATTGGAATTTTATATATATATATATATATATATTATAGCATTAATGACTTGGAGTTTAATGCAGATGAAGCCTAAAACCACTCCAAAAGAGGTGGGAAATGAAGCTTCAACAGACTACAAATCTAAACAATACATGCCCAAGAACATAAAGTGCCCACCAGGATCGGTCCCTATCAAAAGGGCTAGCAGAGAAGATCTCATAATGGCAAAATCTATAAAGTCTTTGGGATTAAACTATCCAGCAAACAATCATCATCATGACAAAAATGTTGACACTAGAGGCCACCATGTAAATAACTAAGAAATTGTTTGCTTTTCTACACATGTAACTTTGTTCTATTTGGATCGATTTTCTTCCCTTCTTTTTTTTGCTGGATATTTAGTCTGCTGTGCTTGATCATACGAGCGGAAATTTCGGGGCACGAGGGCGCATAAGCATTTGGAACCTCTATGTAAAAGAAAATCAATTTAGTTGTGGTGGTATGTGGATTTTAAATGGCCAAGGAGATAAGCTAAGTAGTATGCAAACAAGATGACTTGTAAGTATCTACTTCAAAACAATTCTTCTCTTACTTTCTTTTTGCAATTAGCCTTCTACAGTTTTTCTTATGGATATCGCATAAATCAAGTGATAACTTTGAATGTTAAAGAGTTTGACTAAAACAGAGCCCTGACAATAGTTTTTTTTTTTTTTTTTTTCATGTCCTATGGTAAATTTTTTTCAAAAATATACGAAATTAAGCAGAAAAGGGGCATGTGCTTAATGATGTAAAAATTTGAGAAGTGTTGAGCAAATACTTTACTAGATTCTGTGGCAGAACTTAATTTAACTAATGATATTAGAATTCTTCTAATTTTGTGTAATTACTTTCATTTCAATGTGATTATGATGTTGTGACCAAGGAGTGAAAAAAAAATCTTATGAGCTGTATACTAGTATTGGTAATTTGTGGACACAAAACTAGCACAGTAAGAGAAGAATAACGTAATTTGTGTATGCAATATCACTTATCACATGATACAAGCTATAAGTGTTAATGGACCGTTTAGGAAATAAGTTCGTACATGAGAGAAAATATTGTTGAAAACTTGTTTAGAACAACAAACCACGGTTTGAACTCGGGCTTCCAAATGGTCTATAAATATATTTCTCTTCTTTTTCACCACTTTCAGGTTGAAGCCTCAGGACAAAGCAGATTGTATACCTATTGGACTGTAAGTTCAAAACATTCACATTCTTGAACATTTTTGTTTTCCTTAAAGACAATCTTGATATTATCTTCACTAAGATGTGTTTTATTTTTATTTTTCCACATTGTGGCCAATCCTTTTGACATGGTTTTTGGAAATCTGGCACACAGGCTGATGGGTATCAAAACACTGGGTGCTTCAATACTCTTTGTGCAGGATTTGTACAAGTTAACCCGGACATAGCCCTTGGCCTTGTTCTACCACATTCCACTGTCAATGGCACTGAGTTTGATGCGCTACTCACTTTGTATCAGGTGAAAATCATCCTCCCCCTTGATTACATTATGTGTTAGATATTCCTGAATAATGCGTCTTCGAATGACCGATCAAACTAACGAAACCAATCAATTAAATTCAATGAGCTCAAATTTTGCAAAGGTCCATGTCTCTTGGGCATAAAAGCCAAAACCGATTATGCATGGCTTGGTTTTGTTTTTTTAAGTTTTTCCCTTCAAACCGACCACAAACAGCTAACTCACCAGTGTTGTTTGGTAATCAAAAATAGGATCAAGCATTGGGACATTGGTGGCTAATGTTGGAAGACAAATACATGGGTTATTGGCCAAGGTTAGTCATCCTTGTGCTAGGTGGTGGCGCAAGCTTTGTGTCATGGGGAGGACAAGCCTACAGCCCCTTGAATATGCTCAGCCTTGAAATGGGAAGTGGCAATTTCCCTGTAGATGCTTTCGGAGTAAACCGTGGGAGAACAGCTTATGTCAGTCAGATTCAGGTTGTCCGTGCTGACCAGGAAAGCAGCAAATTTGACAACCCACAATTGGAGGGTCCCAAGATTTGGGCTGACAAGCCTGTGTGCTACAATGCCCTTAGATTTATAAATGATGTACCAGGTTGGGGCTTCCAAGTTTACTTTGGGGGACCTGGGGGTTGTACTTTCTAGAAGTCGCGACATAGAGTACTCTTGCACATCCCGATGGGGAAGTAGCCCCGCCTCGTCCCTCACACAAGGTGTGCTCACCCTACCCCATGTGAGTGACGGGGCTACTACCCGTCGTGATAAAAATCATTTTTCGCTAATGTAACTCTAATCCCCTATTTGTCATGACTTATTAGAAGTATAGAGAAATAAATTCGGGCTCTTTTTTTTTTTTTTTTTGGCATTTGGTTCAAGTTTGATTACGGTTGTTTTGCCCGGTTACAACGTTGTCTCTTTGTTTCATAGCAATTACAAAAAAATATACAATTACATTGATGGAATCTAGCAGAACAAGGGAAGAGATTTGCCTCTAATATTTAAAAACTTAAAACCAACAATTTTACTGTGCTGGCA
Source organism: Artocarpus heterophyllus (assembly GCA_025403435.1). Taxonomy (NCBI): domain Eukaryota; kingdom Viridiplantae; phylum Streptophyta; class Magnoliopsida; order Rosales; family Moraceae; genus Artocarpus; species Artocarpus heterophyllus. The sequence continues at coordinate 31,984,184 of CM046343.1, forward strand.
AAAGTTTGTTAAGCTAAAGAAAATGAAATAAATAGGTAAAGTTTTATATAATCAAATTTATTGCTAGCTTGTGTTGTAAAGTCACAGAGTAGTTCATAAAGCTAATTAAATATCTAAATTTACACAATATAACTAGTAAGCACAGTTTAATCAAGAAAAAAGAGAAGCCCTGGCATGCCTTACGTGAAGCCCTGAAAATAATCCATTTTCCCCAAGTCCTTAGGAGCAAGAATGAGATTGAAATTGTGTTCAGTAAAATTAGTTCTAGTCAAAACTTTTTATTGCTATAATGTAAAGCTCTCACATGCTATAATAATTGAAAAAAATAAACTACAATATAAACTTTCACATGCTATAGTTTTTAGTTTAAAAATTTCAATATAACCATACTTTTCCAATATCCTATAAATCGTGTTATTTATATATTAAACAATAATCTTATGCACAAGACATGTCTCGGTAGAAATTTCAATTCATGTCTTGAAATGAACTCACATGACAAGTATAACAATGTTTATCTTCAAATTTTAACATTCACCAACGACTTAAAAACGTCCTATAATACTTTATCAAATTCACAAAATAATGTATTAAAATATGAAGTTTAAAGAATAACTTATCAAATCGAGAAAAACTAAAGGGTACAAATTTTCTAAGAAAAAATACAATTATTTTTGGATCTTCGGTCTCAACTGTTAATTTCAAGAGAAAATATAACAACAATTTAAATTTTATAAGATAAAAGATAATAAGAGTGTTTAGCAAAATTATTTCTAACAAAAAATTTTGATTGTTACAAGTGATAAACTTTTATATATGATAATAATAAAAAAAATAAGCTACAATATAAAATTTTCACGTATATCATAATTTTTAATTTAATAATTTTAATTCTAACCATATTTTTCAGTGAACCATGTTCGAACTCCAAGTTTTCGATGAACCAAAAGTCACAGGACCCTTAGTGAACGGTTAGAGAGCAGCTTAGGCTATGCCCCACTTCCCGCCAAGGCCAAAACATTTATTTTTTCTTCTTTTTCTATTTTTCGCCTCATTATATTATTCATTTCTCACCCAAACCCTTAATCATAATTTAAAAGAAAACCAGAGTGGATGACTTTTCTACGGTGCTTTGAAAAGAAATGGCGGGAACTTTTTGAAATTATATAAATGATTATTTATTAGTAATAAATTAAATTTAATCAATAAATTTAAAAAATTTATTAATATTAAACTCAATAAACTTAAATTATTATTAATAAACTAGTTAAGTTTAAGAGTAATAAATTAAATGTAACTAATAAACCTCTTAAATTTATCGTATTAAATTTGATGAACTTAGATTTAAAATTAATAAACAGACGTTCACTTAATTTTAAAAATTCACGATTATCTATTTTAAGCTACTTTTAAAAAAAGCATTCGCCTCTGTGTCCCAGTCCCCTCCACTGGCTCCAAACCCCGACGATTCCTTGAACCCTAGCCACCACCAAGAAACCTAGCTCCTCCAACAATGGCGATCGACCCTAAAGACCGTGGAATCCGACCTGGTCCTCATCCTCGACTACGGCTCCCAGTACACTCACCTCATCACCCGCCGTATCCGGTCCCTCTCCGTCTTCTCCCTCTGCATCTCTGGCACCAGCCCCCTCAAGACCATCGCCGACCACAGCCCCCGTGTCGTCATCCTTTCCGGCGGCCCCCACTCCGTCCACACCCCTGGCTCCCCGACCTTCCCCGACGGCTTCGTCGAGTGGGCGGAGTCCAACGGCGTCTTCGTCCTCGGCATCTGCTACGGTCTCCAGCTCGTCGTCCAGAGGCTTGGCGGTGAGGTTAGGGTTGGGGAGAAGCAGGAGTACGGGAGGATGGAGATCGAGGTGGAGAGGAGTTCGGGGATTTTCGGACACAAGGAGCGCGGGGCTTCGCAGGTTGTTTGGATGAGCCACGGCGACGAGGCGGTTCGGTTGCCGGAAGGGTTCGAGGTGGTGGCGCGGAGCAGGCAGGGGGCCGTCGCTGCGATTCAGAATCAGAAGAGAAGGTTTTATGGCCTCCAGTATCATCCCGAGGTAATTCCATTGATTACCATTTTTGATGGTTTTAGTTTGGTGTAGTTTCGAAAAGTGATTTCCTTTTTTATGGTTTAGGCAATATGGATTATGAAAAATGGTTACTTGTTAGTTGTTATGGAGTGTTGTTGAAAGCTTAGATTTTTATGGAGGGGGTGAATTCATGGTGTAATGACATATTTGTGGTCACTTTTTATAATTTTTATCATTATTGCAGAATAAGTACAGGGGTTGATTTAGTTACGGGATGTCGGTATATTAACTGCGTGCAAAAGTATGTATTTTTCGGTTTTATAATTCTATGACACTATCAAAATTTTAAGCCAATTCTTGGCAGTGCTTTTTTGTTTTGTTTTCTAAAACTAGAAAATTTTTGTATTTTTCAAGTGAAGTTGAATACTGAGATGTGTGTTACTCTGTAGAGAGCGAGAGTTTTGAGTTGAAAGCGCATCTCAAGTTTTACTTGCACCGTTCTTGTGCAGGTGACACATTCACCACTAGGGATGGAAACGCTTCATTACTTTCTTTTTCATGTTTGCGGAGTGAAGGCGGGCTGGAAAATGGAGAATGTATTGGATGAAGAGATAAAAATGATTAAAGAGACGGTGGGACCTAATGAGCATGTTATTTGCGCATTGTCCGGTGGTGTTGATTCCACAGTTGCTGCAACACTTGTTCACAAGGCAATTGGAGATAGACTCCATTGTATTTTTGTTGACAATGGTTTACTGAGGTGAGATGGAAAACATTCTCGTTTGAAAGACCAACATGTTAGGTAGCTCGGTAGTTGTTTCGTGGAAGATATTATGAACTCCAATGTTAAATCTCTAAGCTTTTCCGTCCCATATTTTTTCCTTTGTAGGTACAAGGAAAGGGAACGTGTAATGGAAACTTTTGAGAGGGATCTTCATCTACCTGTTACTTGTGTGGACGCAACAAACGAATTTCTGAGTAAATTAAAGGGAGTGGAGGATCCTGAGATGAAAAGGAAAATCATTGGAAAGGAATTTATCAGCATCTTTGATGCTTTTGCCCATGAGTTAGAGAAGAAATTGGGATCAAAACCTTCCTACTTGGTTCAAGGAACCTTGTACCCGGATGTAATTGAATCTTGTCCACCACCTGGATCTGGAAGTACACACTCTCACACAATCAAGAGCCATCACAATGTTGGGGGCCTTCCCAAGGACATGAAACTGAAGCTTATTGAGCCACTCAAGCTTCTCTTTAAAGACGAGGTTTTAATTTCAGCCTCAGTTCTTTTTTTTTTTTCACACGCGCACCTTCCCTTTAAAATCAATTCATAATATTTTGGTTGCCCTTTTTGTTTAAAGGTTCGCCGAATGGGAAAGATACTAAATGTTCCAGAAGGATTTCTAAAGCGTCATCCCTTTCCTGGGCCTGGTCTTGCTGTGCGAGTCATTGGTGATGTAACTATCGGGAATTACTTGGACACCCTCCGCCTGGTATCCTTCATTTGCAATGTGAAAACTACGACCACTTTGTGCCTTTTATCTCCAAATTCCTTTTCATTTATGAATTTTTCCTTCCAGGTTGATGAGATTTTCATCCAGTCAATCAAGGATGCTGGCCTTTATGATGTCATCTGGCAAGCATTTGCAGTGTTTTTGCCCGTGAAAACCGTTGGAGTTCAAGGCGATCAAAGAACACATGGTCATGCCGTTGCCCTTAGAGCTGTTACAAGTGAGGATGGAATGACGGCAGACTGGTAAGCCCTGAGTTATGCTATTTACATGATGCCATGTAGCTTCATTTCCCCTTTTTGCTATCTTTGTGCACAGGCAGATACTGCATTTTTTCTTTCTTAGTCTCCCTGAACATCAAAATGTCTGGTTTATTTTGGATTACCACGATTAGTTGGCACGACATAAGATAAGAAGAGGCAAAGAGTCAGTTAGAATTATGTATCATGTTACTTCTACAATAATGCGGAGAATTTGCATATTGGAAAATCATAATGGGTTCTGTCCTTGTGCTTTGCGGAATCATGAAGTGCTCTTTATATCAAGTCGTCACAATTACAGTCTAATCCTCAGAAGAAATTCATGTTTATCTCATTTCTTTTTCCTCAGTGGATCCTAGCATATTAACTTTGCCGATCTCTTTCCGATTCCAGGTACCCTTTTGAAGCTAATTTTTTGGCCGACGTATCCCAAAAGATTTGCAATAGTGTTCGAGCTGTAAACCGAGTTAGTTATGACATTACATCTAAGCCTCCATCAACAATTGAGTGGGAATGAAACACAATGAAGGATTCTTGATGATATATGGGGTAATGGACTTTATAGATGTATACAAATTATGATTCCAGTAATTTTATGCTTCCCTCGGTATCAAATCTTGCGAGGTTGGTAAGAAATGGATTGGAATCTTATCCCATTTTGCGCTCTGATAATCTCTCAAGCTTTCTTGTGGCACCATTTTACCTCCTTACAAGAAAAGGATCTTGATTCTCAGGATTTCGATTAAATGTTTGTCATCTGTGTTTGGCATGCAAAAATGCTCGTGATAAAAAATATAAAACGTCGTCAGTAGGGGTAGGCAACCAAACCAAACCGTTTATTTAGATAAACTACAAACCAAACCAATTATATATTGGTTTGGAGATTTTCAAACCAAACCAAACCATTTGAGGAATCAAAACTAATCCAAATCAAACGAATTTGTAATTGGTTGGATTTGCTTTTCTAATTGGTTTAAACTAACATTTATAAACATTTTCTTGACAACAATTAAGACCAACTATTTTAGTAGGATAAACAATACATTATTTCTCAATTACAAATATTAATAACTGCAAGAACTGAGTTTCCAATAATGTAGAAGGTGTGTGATTGCGTTAGGACTGTAGGTGAGGTTCATGTTAGCCAAATTACTATTTACAATAAAATATCTAAAGTTACAATGTTATAATTATTTATGTATTTATTTTTATAAGAACAATATTTCAATTTGGAAGCACATTCTCTTTTTTTTCAAAAGTATATAATAAAACAATTAATTATAGTTTTACAAATATATATAATTTTTAAAAATTCATATAGATATGAATTGGTTCAGTTCAGTTTGGTTGGTTTAGGTTGTGGTTTTACTCTTAAGTAAAACCACAAACCAAACTAATTTAATCAGCTTTTCTCAAATTTGAAACCAAACCAAACCAATTTGTAATTGGTTTGATTTGTTATTTATTTTGATTTGGTTAGGTTTGATCGGTTTGAAGCCTACCCCTAGTCGTCAATAATGCACAAATGACTTCTATAACAATGATCATGATAAGAATTTTATTATCTTGTTCATAACATGACAAGATAATGCAAGAACAGGGAGTAAGATTATGGAATCACAGAAGATTTTTTTATCAGGGTTTAAAAATTTGAACTTAATTGCATGTCATGGAACCAAAAACAGAGAAACCATACCCTTGGTCGCAGAATGTGAAAGAACTCATCTACAAATGGTCTAGTGGAATGATGCTGTGAGCTCAGGTCCACATTAACAATAAAGATATGAAGCAAATCTTGATCATCTGATGCAACTCATGCAGTTTTTGAGTTTTAGTAAATTATTATATATTCTGATTTGACCACGCGGTTTTATTTGTTGTATGATTTTGTCCTGATATTATAATGAGACGTGTTTTTGGGCAGAAATATATTATAATGAGACGTGTTGACCTTTTTATAACAATGGGAAATTTGGTGGGCTTCTTTTGTTCTTGTTGAATACTTGAATACAATTAAGAATTTTATGAAATCGTCTCATTTCTGGTGTCACATTAATTGTTTGTCTTTATAACTATTGAGTGTGCGAAAGTCGCCCATCATCAATATCTTGGGAAATCAGAAATCCTTCCAAGATGATGATGATGGTGTAACGTCCCGAAATTTATTTAATATTAATGTAATGTAAATGATGAATTAGTGTACCATAATTAAAGTTTTAACTTTAATTAGATTATTTGGTTGGATTTTTAGTTTTTGGTTGTTTTGTTAAATTGATGTGTTCAAAAGATTTCTTATTGATTTAAAATGATGTTTTGAGTTTTAAAACACAACAATTTGTAAAATGTTAAAAATACTCTGTTTTACAAAACCGTAGGCGGCACATGGTTTTCGCACAGTAAAACCGCCCACCGATTTTCTCTATTTATTTCTCTCTTCTCTCTCTCTCTCTTCACTCTCACGAGCTCTCTCTCTCTCCTCTCTCTTGGTCTCTCGGCAGCCTCTCTCTCTCTCTCTAATTTCTTCACAAATTTTGATTTCCATTCGAATCCAAGCTTCGGAACAGCAAGGAGGAAGCTCGGGGACGTGATTCGGCGACCGAGAACGTGGATTGAAGCTTCGATTCGAGGTTAGATTCAAAATTTCTAAACTTTTTACAAAATTTTTGATTTTGTGTGTTTTTGAAATCTAAGTTTGTTTTAGCTTAGAAAACCGTGGATTTGTGTTAAATGAGCTTAAAACAACTAGAATCTAAGCCTAGATTGAAGAAAAACGGATTGGATTCAAGATTTTCATTTTTCTCCTCTTTTTCTCATTTTCGGATTTTTGAGGATTTCGAGTTCAAATGTTGTTTAAATGATTCCAAACATGTTCTAGAATGTTTTTCTATCAACTATAGTTGTTTTTCATGCCTGGGATTTGAGAAAAACAGGTTAGAAACAAGATTTGGATTTTGGGGATCGAGAAACCCGTGGCTGGGATTTCTGGGTTTTCCCAGTTCGGCAGGCCGAAGTTCATGTTCGGCAGGCCGGAGTGATGATCGGCAGGCCGGTGTTCTTCCGACCGGCAGGCCGAATTTGGGGAAATGTTCGGCAGGCCGAACTGTGCAGTTCGGCAGGCCGAAGCAGGGCGTCCAGCAGGCCGACCGAGGCATGGAAAATTTTGTGATTTTTACCTGATTTCATTGTTTTGAACCCTGATTTAAATCCCAACCTTATAGGATGATTTTAATGATACAAATGGCACACTAGGACATCATGAAATGATTTAGTAACATAGAATGTCTCGAACTAGATATTGATCGACTTAGTTTGTATCTAGGATTGTTCGTGGTTCCGTGGAGCTAACGTATAGCGGATCGGGATTACGGTGTGGGGTACCGGCACGAGTACTGAGGTAGGACTTCTATCCTATTTCTTTGGTAGCCTGGTTTTGAAATGATTTGGCTTTGAAAAGGATTTCTATCAAAATGTTTTCAACGGTTGTTTGAAAATGGTTTTATCGGTTATATTTTTATATACTGTGACATGAAATGAATTTCATAATGAATGTAATTGACAACACTCGGTAATTGGGTTTTGAATGATAATGATAATAAACACATGGGCATGATGCCATATCAGAGATCGGGTCGTGATCGACCTTGGGGGCAGGTCCCGAAACCCAGCTGGGCCACTACGGTGGTGATATCATGGTTTGCCTAGGTAAAAGTAAACTGGTGTTTTGATTTGACGAGTAGACTGTTCTGTGTCAGAACGGTTCTACTCAATTTATTTATTTATTTATTCAAGTTTCCTTTTTGTATAACTCCTGATAATGTTATGTTTCTTTGCATTAAATTATTTTATAAAACTTAATCCTACTGAGCCTTTCACTCACGTTTTATCTGTTTTAAATTTCCCCCCCTTCTAGGTGGTTTCCCATTTAGGTTTGGAGAAGATTCTTCGGACCGAACTCAGGAGCAATAGGAGAATTTATTTACATTCTGTATTTATTAATCAAGGCATGTAAGACTTAACTTTATTTGTACTTGGACTGTAATTGTATTTATGATATTGTCAGAACCATGTGTGTGCACAAGTTGTGGGTTGTGGAACCCATATTCGCGGTTTTTATTTAATTATTATTATTTGCTTAATTTTTATAAATCCTTTTATAAAATGTGGTGGAAAAACTTCTTAGTTTTTATTTAATTGGGTTCTCAAACTCTCGGTTTTTAATTAAATTCTCTTTTAATTAATCTAAATATTCCGCCACGTCACCTCCCGTACTCCGGGGCGTGACAGATGGTGAAGATGATAAAGCTATATACAATATAACAAACAAGTTACATGTTAATTTAATAATGTGTAACAACAGAATCTCGTGGTTGCATATATAATTCATTGGTAAATTAAATAAGCAAAAAGAAAAAAAAATATTTTTTTATAGAGAAAATTACATAAAATACCCTTTATAGACAATCCCTTTTAAAAATGTCCTCCTTATTTTCACTTTTCAAAACTGTCCTTTTATTGTTGTTTGTTTTTTAATTTAATTTTTCAATTTACATTTCTGTTCCTAGTTCAAAACGAGATAAAAAAACCCTAACTTAGATGTGAAATTCTCTGTCTCTCTCTCTCTCTTTCTCCTTCTCTCTCTTCTTCTCTTCACTCTTTCTCTCATCTTCTCTAAAACTAGATATGATTTAGTGTTGAATATGTGGAAGGTGTGACGACCCGTCTTTTCGGGCAGTCACTTTACTTTCTTAAACATCGTTCTTAAGCAGTAATCTTACTTACTTAGTAAGAAAAATACTGAATTAATTTTTTTTTCTTAAACATTCTTTGAAACATTTTTAAAAATTGCTGCGACTTCTGTCGCCATTCAAGTCGAGACCTCGCTCAACACTTGAATTTAAAACCGTTTCAAATCGTTTCTTAAAACTTAATAAGAAACATTTAGTAAAACATAACTTAAAACTTGACTTTATAATTATATTAAATAGTTCATAAATTGTATCTTAAAACTTAGAAACATTTCTTCAAACTTTGAAAACACTATATTAAATAGTGAAAAATATTTCTTTTAAACAGCGGAAACTTACTGTAGTGGTATCCATACCCAAATCCTCGCATCCATCCTCCACAGCATCCAACTCTTCTAACAGGTCCTACTGGTCTCCCACATACAACCTACAGCATGAAGAAACTTTTTATGAGCTTTCGCTTAGTAAGTTCAAACATATTCTCACAATTCATTTAAAACATGCTTCAGAAACTTTTCTCATGGAAACATTTTTCTTAAAACATTTTTCATAAACGTTTTTCATAAAAATTTCTCATAAAACATTTATAAAACGTTTCTCATAAACATTTTCATAAAGCAATTCTATAACATTTTTCATAAATGCTTTTCATAAAATATTTAACGTAAAACAATCCTCAGATTGCTCTTCATAAACGTCATTTATGTTTTCATAAACATTTAATATAAAACATTCCTCAGAATGTTTTCCATAGCATATAAATGTTTCATAACAAGGAAAATCAATAATGCATGTTTTCATTTATGCTCAATTATGAACTTCAATTATGAGCATTTTATGATCTTTCCTTATCTTACTTTAGTGTTTGTATCAACATCATTAATCATGAGATCATAAACATGATGCTTCCCTTACGGAAGATTTGAGACCATCGAACATCGAGGTCATATACCTCACATCTAGGAGATCTAACTTTAACTTTACTTTTATTACCTCACAACAAAAAGGCTGATACAATACTTTCCTTTTATCTTTACGTTACCTTCTTATTAACTTTAGTGAGCATTTCAAATGCAATCACATCATATGCAACACACTTTAGATGTGGAAGGCGACGAGGTCCTTAGTGACGGAAGGGTCGGGGTTACAACTAGGGTTAGTTTTGGCGTCGATGAGGGAGTTGGTGGGGTCTTTGTAGACGTCTAAGGTGAAGAAGGAGTTCACGTTCACGATGCTATCGAGGGCCATGATGTGGACGCTTGTGCTAACATCGCCACCGTCTGATGACATTTTCCAGGGAATCCGACAGTGGAGATAAGCTGAGCTCTGGTTGTTTGCTAGTAAATGAGAGTACTTGAGATAGATAGAGTTTCAAGGAGATGGTCCTATAGTCACAGACTATGGTGTTATATTTGGATTTTAGTTTCTGTTATAATGATTTTGTGGTTTGCATTTGGATTTCAGTTTGAATCTCAGATTGTGCTTCAATGACGTTCAATCTGTGATTTTCATTTTGGTTTGGCTGTGAATTTTTTGTTTAGATTTTGTGGTTTTATCTCGCTAATAGATTTTTCATATCTAAATTTTTTGCTTTGAATGTAGCTTGGTTAATTTGTAGATCTAGATTTTTTTATGTTGAAATGATTTTTAAGGTTCTGCTTTGGAACCTAGCCTATTAGGGTTTTGCAACGAAACTAGTAGGTTCCAGCAAGTTTTGAATGGAATTTGGCGGGTTCTGGGGCAGAATCTAGTAGGTTTTGGCAAGTTCTAGTACAGATTTTGGCAATTCCATTTTTTGAACGAAATCTGGCAGGTTTCGTGTTGGAACCCATTGGGTTCCAGAGCAGACTCTAGGTGGGTTCCGCCTAGTTCGGGGATGGAACCAAGTACATTCCATTAGGTTCCAAGACAGAATCTGATAGTTTCAAAAAAAGTTGAAATCTAGTAGATTCTAAGTTAAAACCTTGACAGGTCACAATCTATAATGACCGAAAAAATCTAAAAATGAATAAGTATGATTAATTAAACATTTTCCATAATTACTCAGCTAAGTGCTTGAGAAAGTGTAAGTATAGAACTTACTAACACGTAAATTTCTAAGGTCTTAATAGCTCTAAGACTTTATAAATAAATAATGTTATGAATGTATAAATTTATGTGCTTTATTTATGAGACATGTAACAATATAATGTTATGATAGTATATTAAAAATAATTATTTAATGCACTAAACTAAAAGTTTATGATTTATTAATTTCATGTATGAGCCATAATGGTGACAATTATGATTCATTATCGCATAACCTTAATTTAAAATATTTAAATTAAGGTTATGCGATAAAAGTGAAATTTCTCAACTTACTATGATTATGTAAAAATTTCTATATGATGTCAGTTCAGTAAGAAATTAAAGCTTATGAAATTATTTTTAACAGAGCAAGAATTTTACAGTTTTAAAGAGTACAGTTATGTGTATAGGAGTTTCAAGTTTAAGGATCAAAATTTGATCAGCTCGATCACAACACTATATAGATTGCAAAGACTAGCATTAATGTCTATAAAAAGGGGAAGATATAGCCAAATGGGAAAAATATCCCACAAAATCAAATTTCTCTCTCTCTACATTTTCTTTCTCCTCTAACTCTAGTTAAGATTCCGGTGACCTTGTTCGACATCTCCTGCACCAATGGAAAGCTTTCGACAAGATGGTTCCAACAAGGTGCCGTGCCAGCCACAACTCTGTCGGAGGAAGCCACACGCGCCGGTGAAAGTGGCAGGAAAACCCAAAACTTTTTTGGTGAAATATCTTCGTTGTCTGACATCCGATCGACATGATTCTTATTCCTACACGACTACCACGATGAGAGGAACAAGACCTACCTATGGTTACACGTCAATAGTCGCCGGAGAACTCTACCCATCTACCACCGTCACCGCCGCTGTGCCACCCTCGATTCCACTGCCTCCGATGACGGTGATTGACACCACCTAGCCCAAAAGATTCAGAGGATGACGCTGAGTAGATTTGCACTTCCAATTTCACCCAAGCGCCACTGCCAATCGAAGAAGGGCGAGTTTGATTTCACCATTTCAGGTGATGTTGGGCCAAATTGATGGCGGCATCATGCTCAAAGGGGTATGGGGAACATTTTAACCCTCCCAATTTCATGAGACACTACTGGATCGACGGGGAACGGCCTCCGCCGTTTAGCACCACCGTGCACACTTTGGGACTATCGTTATACATGATATTGAAGAGCACCACCACGGGGGAAATGTTTAGAATGACACGAGGAGCAAAAGCCCTCGATCAATTTCAGGCCAAAGATACCAGAGCATCGAGATCCATGTCGTCAGATTTTTCAAAAAATTTGAGCTCGATTTGCTATGATGGAGGTCGAATTTGATGAAATTGACACCGCCATTAGACTTAGAAGGGTCGATTTAGGGGGTAGGTCTATAACAGAGCCCGGTCAACATCGGTCAACGCTAGTCAACCGTCGATTAATGGCGGTCAACTGCCAGTCAGCGACGACCTCAGGTTTTTATGATTCGGACCTCCGATCGATGAACCGAGACTGCCTCCCAACTCGTTTCGACGCTCCAAACATGATGGTGCCCTCCATTTGAGCTAATTCCACTCTGATAAAAATCATTCGGTACTGACTATACATGGATTGGGGTGACTCAAACTGTAGTAGCAAAGTCCGAATGATGTTTCCAGCAATGTATGATCTGCAAGAAGCATTCATAGCCATTCATGGTCGCTCAGGGAGTACTGTAAAGGATGCTTCACTGACTGTAGATACAGTGAGATACAACTAGACCCGCTCAGCTCAGAGTCCAGGTAAGTAGGAATCTCGCCTATAGTATAACAGTCTTTAAATAAAATTGTTTAAAATGTTTTCATAAAAATTTATGAAAATACATTATCAGTGAATTGACACATTGTGTATATTATGATGTGCTTTTATGTTATGATAGCATGTATTATTATGTTATGATATGCCATGTCATGTGTTAGTATGATCATGATAAGTGATGAACGCAGTATTGATTTACAATGCTTACTCATTTTCAAGTTATGCATGTTCACGATTTATGAAGTATGATATATGTGATTGTGATGTTATGTAGTAATAAGTCATACAGCATGCACACTATAATACAACATGCACACAATAACACTAGTGAAATTAATAAGTAGTATCGTACCAGCCTCCTTGTTGTGAGGTACTCAAAGTAAAGTTAAAATTAAGACCTCGGTGTTCGATGATCTCAAGTCTTCCATAAGGGAAGCATCATGTTTATAATCTCATGATTAATGATGCTGGTACGAACACTAAAATTTATAAGATAAGGAAAGTTAAGTAATAAGACAAGTTATAGTTTAAATAATTAAGCATAAAACAAGTTGATAAGCCAGCATAAAATGTTCATGCATATTTTTATTAAAATTATTTTTAATTATGTTTTGCGAGACTAACTTCCTACTTGCTGGGTGAAAGCTCATTTAAGTATGTTCATGCTACAGGTAAAAAAACCTGTCAGCGATATTGACGGGCAGTGGTGAGGGGCGGACGAATGGTAGAGATGAGTATGGATACCGCTCATGTAATGTAGTATTTTCGCATTATGAGTTTACGAATTTATGCATGTTTTTGTTTTATGAAATCATGTACGTATAAATAAGTAAATTATGTACATATGTCTTAAAAACAGAGATTGTGATTACGCAACCTTGGTCTAAAAAATTTTAAGTTTTAAAAATGTTGTAATAGATAATGCAACAGATGCACATAATTTTTAAGTAAGAAAATTATATGATTATTTATAATTAAAAATGCTTATATGAGTTTTACGTTCAATTAAGAAATTAATTTTATGAATATGTTTTTACGAAGCTATTATTGTGAAAGTTTAGATGTTTATGCTTTGAGAAATTATTATGTTAGATTTAAGGAAGTTTTAAAGAGCATTTTTTATGATTTTATTTCCTCATTTAATTTAAAATTCTTTTTGAAATAGTTTTATTAAGAAATGTCTTACAAGTAATAGTTTTTAAATAATTATTCTTATGTTTAGAGGAAAAATTTCAAGAAAATTATTATGATTATGCTAAAACATAGTAATTATTATTACGTTATTATTACGTTTGTGAAATTAATTATTATGTTAGATTTCTGAAATTTAGTTTTGGGAAATGGTTATTATTTTCTTTCAGGTTTTATGTTAAGGATTCTATAACAAGAATCCATTAAAAAAAATTATTCCAAAATTTTAGTACGTTATGTTAAAGTTTCTTAAGTTATGATTATATTTAAGTTAAGTAACGGCCATGCAGTTAGGATTGTTACACAATTTGGCACCTGTACCGGCGACTAGAGGTAGTCGCCGCTTCTTTATTTTTAAAAAAATATTAGAATGTTGTAGGTTCAAAGTTGGAATCTGTCAAGTTACAATCCGCTCTGTAGATCGGAGGTAGGTTCCGGTGGGTTCAACGACAGAACCTGGCAAGTTCTAACAGGTACTAAGACGGAACTTGTGTAACTTGAACTTTTAATAAATCAAATTTTTTTATTAAAGGAACAGTTTTAAAAAGAGCCTTTTAGGAGGACAATCTTAAAAAGTGCTCCTTAAGGGGACATTTTGTAAGTTGCCCAAAACTTATTGGGCTCCACATGTGGAGTTCACACATTACTTGTTTCTACAAACGATGGGTTCCCAACAATAGAGCCCACTCCAAGCGAAACCCCATAGAGCTCATAATGCGAAACCTTTTAGTAAGGCACTTTTTGAGGTGTTTAAAAAATGAGTTGAAACTAAAAATTAAAATTGAAAGTACTATGATATGTGAGAGCTTTACATTATAGTATAGTTTTCCTTTATACTGTAGCATATAAAACTGATGTGTTATAACTGAGAACACCACAATTGTTTTGTATAGCATGTCAGTTTCTAAAAACACTTCTATTTAGCCCGACGAGGCCTGGGGGGCCGGGCCACTGCACAATGAGGCTGTAAAGTAAGATGGTAATTAGCATTTTTCAATGCGATTTAGAATCTTGATTAATGCTTAGACGGTGTATATAAGGTAAGAGAACCTCAGAAACACTAATTAAGATTGTGACTCGCTCGGAGGGTCGTATTTGGCATAAAAACGTATAAGGGAGAAATGGTGAATTTGTCAATTATAGCTTGCATACATAACAACTAAAAGGCATCATTTCAGACCACCGCGAATATAATACACAAGAAACAACAATCTTCAATTTCAACCTTGGAAAAAGAGACCATTTTTGAGAATGAGAAATCCAAGCCTAACACGCTTCTAAATCAGGCTGCTCTGATGTGTCTGTTTTCCATTTTGGCTGATCATTTCTCAATATTTCGTTTTCAAATGTTGAAAACATTTGGCATTTTCTGCACACTGCATGGTTTTCATTTTACATGATGAAAGCACTTTAGTCTTTTTTCATGATTTTTAAGGCATTTTGGTGATATATGATATGACTACACCATTTGGGACAACATTTTATTACTATTATTATTAATGTGACGTGGTTGTTTGCTATACACTTTATGTCACCTTTTTTTTTTTTTTTTTTTTTTTTGCAGCAGCAGAATGAGGACTATAAACTGCCCATGATGCATGTGATGCAACCTTAAAATAAAATAAAAAAATAATAAAAAATAAATTTTTATAATAGGAACTATACTTCAGAGTTTTCACTATCATGTTTTGACTGTAACATTAATTTTTCAACATCTGCAGGACAATGTCATCCTTGTATATTTGCAACAAAATTAAAAAGAGTTAATAAAAGTTATTTGTTCAAATCAAAATACAAGGAACAATCAGTTACTCACTCAGGAGAGAAGGGACTAATTGCACAAATTATCTAAACTTGAAAACAATTGTGTAGGATACGGTTGATATCTAAACTTGAAACAAAACTTGGCGGCTCACATGCTTGAAGCATGCTTGTTGTCTAAATCAAAAAGGTCGAGATTTTCTTATTTGGGATGTTTGAAAATTGACCGCCAAGCACTTGAACAAATTTTTTCCGGGGTGGTAAAAGGGTGAAGGAGGAGTTCACGTTCACGATGCCGTTGGGGGCTGAGATGTGTACGCTGGTGCGGTTGTTTGCTAGTAAGTGAGAGTACTGGAGATAGATAGAGTTTCAGAGAGATGGTCCTACAGTCGCAGACTATGGTGTTTTTCTTGGATTTTAGTTTCTGTTTCAATGATTTTATGGTTTGCATTTAGATTTCAGTTTGGATCTGAATTGTGCTTCAACGATTTTGTGGTTTGCCTTTGGATTTTAGTTTGAATGTTAGTTCTTGTTTCAATGATGTTCAATCTGTGATTTTCGTTATGATTTGGCTGTAATTTGGCGGGTTCCGGCTAATTCGGGGTGGAACCTAATAGACTCTAATAGGTTCCAAGACAGAATCTGGTAGTTTCAAAAAAAGTATTGACATCTGGTAAATTCTTAGTTGGAGTCTGGTAGATTCTTTGTTGGAATCTAGTAAGTTATAATCTAGCACCCGTGCCGACGACCGATGGTTATCGCCGCTTCTTTGTTTCAAAAAAAATATTAGAATCTAATAGGTTCCAAGATGGTACCTGGAGGTTACAACCTGCTCCGGCAACGAGAGGCGGGTTCCACGAGGAAACATGACGGGTTCCAACGGGTATCGGGATGAAACCTATCAAGTTTCATTTCAAGAGAAAGGTAACTTGGACTTTTATTAAATAACATTTTTTTATTAAATGGGTAGTTTTAAAAAGAGTTTTAGTAGAACGATCTTGAAAATGTGCTCCTTTAAGGAGGTATTTTCGTAAGTTGTTCTTTTTTAAAAACTTATTGGGCTTTGCACGTGGAGCTCACACATTAGCTGGTTCTACAAACGGTGGGTTCCCAACAATAGATCCCACCCCAAGTAGAACCCTACAGAGCTCATAATGCGTAACGTTTTAGTAAGGCACTTTTTAAGGTATTTAAAAAATGAGTTAAAACTGAATGTTAAAATTAAAAGTATTATAACATGTAAAAATTTTATATTATTGTATAATTTTACGTTATATTATAGTATGTAAAACTGGTAAGTTATAACTGAGAACACCACATTTGTTTTGTGTAGCATATCAATTTCTGAAAACGCTTCTATTCAGCCCGACGGGGACGTATGGGGGCTGGGCTACTGCACCATGAGGCTGTAAAGTAAGATGATAATTAGCATTTTTCAATGCGATTTAAGACTGTGACTCACTTGGAGGGTCGTATTCGGCATTAAAACGAAAAAGGGAAGAAATGGTGAACTTATAAATTATAGCTTGCAAACATAACAACAAAAAGGCATCATTTCAGACCGGAAAAGAAAAATACACAAGAAGAAACAGACTTTAATTTCAACCTTGGAAAAAGAGACCATTTTTAAGAACGAGAAATCCAAGCTTAAGACGCTCCTAAATCAGATTGCTCTGATTTGTTTGTTTTCCATTTTGGCTGATTTTTCATTTCTCAATATTTCGGTTTCAAATGTTGTAAACATTTGTCATTCTCTGTACGCTGCATGGTTTTTTCATTTCACATGATAAAAGCACTTGAGTCTTTTTTTCATGATTTTTAAGGCATTTTGGTGATATATGATATGACTAAACCATTTGGGACAACCTTTTATTACTATTATTATTAATGGGATTGGGATGTGGTTGTTTGCTACCAACCTGAGGTCACCTCTTTGCAGCAGAGAGGACTGTAAGCTGCCCATGATACATGTGATGCAACCTTAAAATAAAATAAAAAAATTATAATAGGAACTACATTAATTTTTTAACATTTTAATAATTATTAGGAGCAACCTTTTATTGGTAGAATTTTAAAGTGGATAATTAATATGTCATCCCATGAGTGGGTCCTACAGGGACAATGTCGTCCCTATATGTTTGCAGAAAAATTAAAAAGAGTTAAAAAAATTAATTTGTTCAAATTAAAAATATAAGGAACAATCTGTCACTCACTCAGAAGTGAAGGGACTAATTGCACACGTTTTCTAAACTTGAAACAAGTGTCTAGGATATACTTGGTGGTTCACATGCTTGAAGCATGTTGTTGTCTAAATCAAAAAGGTTGAGATTCTCATATTTGGGATGTTTGAAAACTGACCGCCAAACACTTGAACAAAATTTTTTAAAATTTTTATTTGACACTACATATATAATTTATATATATATATATATATATATATATATCTTTATGCTGCCTTTTTTTGACAAGCCACTCAAATCATTTGCTTAAAAGGGACAGACTTCACTTTTTAGGCAAGGAGATTGTAATCTTTTACTTCAGTTTAATCACGTACTTGGAAACGCTTTGTAAATACTTGTTTTATTATGCAATTTAACATTATTTTAATTCCTTTTTTTATTATAATATTATCTTAATTCCTTGAACATGCATGACTCAAATATGTGGTTATAGGGAGTTTCACAAATGGGTCTAAAAAAACGAGTTAAAATTTTTTAGTATGTGAGAATTTTACACTTTAATATACTTTTATTTTGGACTGTAAAGTATGAGAGTTTTACACCATAAATAGTTTGAGCTTATAACTTTAAACTATTTCAAACAGAAATATCTTTAAGATTATGAAAATTTTTATAATAAAAAAAGTTATTTTACTTCATTGGTGTAGCAATGTGTTTCAACCATCAAATTAACTTTTAAGCTATTTGATTTATAGTTTGAAAACAATGTTGTGTCAGTTATTGTAAATTTTAATATAAATTATTGTAGATTAAACTGTTAAAACGATATTTAAAACACTCTACCCTACCCAGTGAAGTAAAAAAGTCTACTCCGTTCTCATGACGGGAATTTTACATTTCTTTTATTTTTCTTTAGTGATTAACTAGTCGGAAGTCTTTCTATTATCACTTGCCATTCTCTGTTGCATCATAGCAAGTCCAGCTTTGTATCACTGCTTGATTTTAAGAAAAAGGTTTAGAGGAGACACTTTGCAGACTGATAAATATGCTGCAAAAGACAGACATTCAGCTTTTTCTCTTTCCGTCCAAAATTATATTTCTTTTATTTATTTCTTTTTATTTATTTCTTTCCGTCCAAAAAATTGATGGACAGCTGAAACTTTCTTTTAAGTTGTTCAGAACAAAAAAAAAAAAAAAAAGCATTTCTGTGTATTTAATAATAAGAACAAGGGGTTTAGTAAAATCAGGTCTCACCAAAACGTTTACCTTTAGTTATTATAGTGTAAATCTCTTTTATGTTACTATGATCAAAATAAATAAATTATAATATAAATTTTTTTTCATATGTTAGAATTTCAGTTCTAACTATACCTCATAAACACACAATTCTTTGGTTAAAAAAAAAAAAAAACTCTACCAGTAAGATATATTGGGTGTTTGGACGCAAACAATATAAAGCTCTTAAATGTCACAATAGAACTAAAAAATAAAAATATGCTATAGTGTGCAGTTCAAACTCTAAAGTTGAAACTCTTCTTCTAAACACCCAAATAATTTAAACTGTTAAATTATATCAAATTCTATCAATTTTGCATACTTTGTTCATTTTGATGCAATTTCTAGAGGATCTAACGCTAAAAAAATACACTACGGGATGTCCTACCAAATAGAAAGCTCCATGTATTTCTACCAGAACAATGTCATGATAAGATATTTGTTAGTTACATACATGTCAAATGATTCAAAAGAAAATTACATGACCTAGAGCAAGTTTCAGTCTATTTCTTGCACCAAAGAACTAGTGTTTCTTGCACCAAAAATCTACAAAACCCTTCCATGGAATTGTACAAAGATGGGGAGCAAATTAATTCCTAAAATGATAATGGACCTCTTTTGGTCTAAATGAGAAAAATGAAACAAGCTTCAACTGTTCCAAGCAATTCTCTGAAGTGCTTGCTTGATTGTTGCTGGTGATGCAAGATTTGATCCCTTTATCTGCAAGTAAATGAAAGTACATCATTAAAAGAGGTAGTAATACAAGATATAACTTCTTAGAAGATTCATCAATAATAGAATTGATTAAAAACTACACCATATGTCTTCACTAAAAAAGAGGAAGCTCAATCCTCATACCATAGATTGAATAGTCAAGGAAATGATCCCGTCTGCTGTGGAAGATTGAACGGAATGAGAATCCAAATGGAGACTACTCAAGGTATCTATGATTTCTAGCAACAATCTCTCCCTCCAAGGACATCTGATCTCAATTATGACGTCTTTGTTCCTCATACTAACAGTTATACCATCGGCTGAGCTATCCTTCGACAACGCATGATTTGTGTCTGGCCCTGCTTCATCCATGTCGCAAGCCTTTCTTTTGTTTACCGATGGCTTCTTTGCATTACTTACTTTCTTGCTTCCGTAGTTATCAGATGTTCCCTCTCTCGCATCTTGGGGTTTTCTCCTCGTTTTCGGGCCTAAATCCACCAATTCCCTGCAAGATTCCAACTCCTCAACCCTTCTCTCAAGCTCTTTAAGATATTCTATTGCATCATCAAGTATAGACACTTTGTCATCCTGTAAAGGAAAAGAAAGGGAAAACCATTATACTTTGTACTTAATGTACTCAAGGGGGAAAAAAGAGCTAGTTCGACTTACCTTGGTTAATGAAGGGATCATTGTTTTTAGAATTGAGAACTTTTCATTTAATCTTTCCCTTCTCCTCCTCTCGGACAATGCATGGTTAACACCTACTTCATCAGCTTCTGGTCTCCAAACCCCATTCTTAGTCCCGTTATCTTCTGCTGATTCGACCATGCGCTTGACATGCATCTGAGGAACTTCAAACAAGATCTTCTTAACTAACTTCTGTGAAGCTCCACCTCTTGGTTTCTTCGCAACTCGTCCCTTCTTCCAACTGACGAAGCTGGACTCCTGACGAAAGTTCTGAAAGTCAGGCCCCAAAATCAACTGGTGCGAGTTCTTGAAGAGGGTCGAAATAACACCCTTGTAGTGAATGTCTTCACTTCGCGGATCCAATGAAGACATTTTGGTTTGATTGCACTCTTGAAGGTCTTGTACTCCATGGTCTTTCGCCGTCTCAGGCCTAGGACCAGGCGCAACCTTCTCGGGTTCTACTAGAGTTTGAGATATACAGTCACTTGAGTCCATGGATTGAGGGACACAATTACTAACTTCATCATCCATAACTTGCCAGCTTTGTACTTGGGAAGCCGCCCCATTTATTCCTTCCACCATAAAAGAATCTTCGGCTGGCTGATTTGGTTCCAACCCGTTTGAACTGTCACACGGGGAAGACATATTTATTTCCTCTCCTCCTACAACTGGAGTCGATACACATGCTAAACCTTTGTCATTGCTACGGTCGGCTTTCTTAGAAGCTTTGGTGTATGGAATCTCCAAAATCGACATCTTAACTTGCTCAATGAGAGCATAGTCCTCCACAACCTTCACAAACAGTTTATATCAAATGCCTCAATTCTAAAATCGATAAAAATTCCAAATCCACTAGTGCATAAGAAATTCAAAGACAAAAAGTACCAGATCAGTCGTGCCCAGCTCAATCACACCTCCCAAGAGTGGAAAGCATACCAGAGTCTGAATTGAAGCGCTCTGAGAAAGATAGTTGTTACCAATTATAAAAAGAAAAACAGACTATGTTAGGTTTTATCACAATTCCAGAATAAGACCAATCTATGTAAACCATAACATAATTGATTCTACATGATATACCACCCGAGAAACTGGAAATTACCTTTGCCAGCAGAGAACGGCTAAACAGTTTGCTATCTGCCAAAGGAGCATTGTATAGCCAGATAGGTTGACCATTTGCTAGTGTTCTTCCCGGCAACCTGAATAGACATAGAAGAACAACAAAGTAAGATAAATAAACAAGGAATCATTACAATGTAAAATACAAAATACAAATGAGTTCAAATAAAGAAAAAGTAAGAAGAGAAGAAGAAATCACCCTTGGCCAGTATTGAAGACAAATGACATGCAAACCAGGTAATACCACTCTGTATCAGAAAGATCTTCAGGAGATAATGCTGCAGAGGGCCTTTTGGCTTGTGGGTTTGCTTCACCTGCAGAGAGTGACTCAAAAAGAGCCCTCAATTGCTCACTCCTTTGAAGACCAATTTGGTCAGCATTAAGTTCTACAGCTTGTACTGTTTTCCTTGTCTTAATATCTCCATTGTAATAACCCTCAGCCCACTTCAACACCCTGCATATTTTTTATATTCAAATGTTATTGATAATAAAGTTAATACCTTTGTTGAGCTATGAGCATCAAGGGCCTAGATTTCAAAACAGATATAAAGCAAGAAATTCTCGGGATTAAAAAAGAACAACATCCAAAAAGATGAGCATAGTCAAGGAGTTAACTTTGATACCATATTAGTTGAGAAGGGCTAAAATGAAGAAATCCAACCAACCTATCAAAGTCAAACCAGTTTCCTTCTCGCACAACAAAAACTCTTAATGATTTCTCATTGGAAAAGGAGATTAAATCTGATATGAAGTTAATTACATATAGTAAAATGTTATAGAACACCACCACCATGCTAAAAGCCTAAAGACCTAAGAGAGTCTCTTTCTTTCTTTCTTTCTTTTTTTTGGAAACCAACCCAAAAAACTTATTTCATCTAGGCATTTTCACAATCTTGCCAAACCCATTTCAGAAAATTCAAAGAGAGAGAAGTTTGTTAAAAAAAAAAATAGAGGCCATATGGGATTGGTCCTTACCCTGGTTGTCCGGCTGAAATGGACCAGAAGATGGCATAACTCCATTGGATGCTTCTCACAGCAAGAGCAAGCTGTTTCTTCAAATTCTCTGGCACTCTCTTCTCGTTTTGGAGTCCAGTAGTAGCCATATTCAAGCTCAAACTTTTTGAGTTAAAAAAACCAAATAACTAACTAAAGAGATAGAATTAAAATACCCCACCACTCAACTACTTGCTTTCAAGTCCTAAAATAAATCTTCATTTCCCAGAACCTGAATCTGACTCTCTCTTTGGAAAAATCTCCCCCAAAACATCAGCAAGGTCATGTCCTTTAGCTCAAAGTCAAGATAAAACACACAATCCCATATGGGTTTTCAGAGCTAAACAGATGTATAGAGAAGAAAGAGAAGAAGTAGAAGAAGAAGCAGCCAAACACTGATCTTGTTTCACAAATCAACTTTCGCTTTTGGTGATGCTATATCAGAAATCTCACTTTCATGAGAAAGAAAGAGGGAAAGCAAAAGGCAAGAAAGAGAAGCTAGTAGCTTTTTTTTTTTTTTTCCAATCTTAACAACAATAATAATAGGTGTTTACCCAAAAAAATCATCTGAAAGAAAGTTACAAGCTTTTTGTCAAAGAAAATAAGGTTAGGTCCATTTAATGGTTATGGAATAGGTACTCAAGTTAAATGCATTATCTCCTTATGGACTTTTTGAAGCCCTCAAACTCTTAAAACACAAAATAAATAAATAAATGAAGAAACTAATATCAAAGATCTGATGATCAGTCTCTGAGCCAGACAAAACTGAATTACATGAGGGACCAACTTTCAACACTAAAAAAAAACTCGATCTTTTATGAAGCAAACAAGTTATTGAAGTTGATTTTTCAGGGTTTTTTTTTTTTTTTTTTTTTTTTTTGGGGGGGGTTGTTGTCAAAAAACCAAGTGGGCAAGCAAGAAAAAGAGAGGAAAGACGTTCAGCTTTAGTCAAGAGTTGCATCTTATAAATCAGCCATGTTTAAAAATGGGTTTGACCCTTAATAATCATTTTCAAAACTGGAATGCTCAACAACCCAAGATTGACTGTTACATACACAAATAATGGCAGAAAGGGGAAGGTAAGACGTTTTCTTTTACCATGAATCTGTGTTATTTATGTTAAACAGACAGTAAAATGAGAGAAGACAGTCCATAGAAGATAGAGGAGAGAGAAGCGTATGAGACAGAGACAGAGACAGAGACAGAGAAGTGGTCCCGTGAAGGGAATGAACGTCCATCTTGGTGGCTGCACATTCTTTAATCTTTTATGGTGGAATTTGGTAAAAAATTATAAACAAAAAAACGAAAGTAATTATTGTGTCAGACCTTTTATTTTGGGCCATTTCCTGTTTTATTAGTTTTCAGGATGTTGGTAAGCAAAACTAAAACTGATTATATAACTACACCTCTCATGATTTTAACTATTTTTAACATGTTTCTCAGTTTTTAGAAAAAAACTTTATTTCGATTTCAACCATGGATATAAAAAAAAAAGACAAAACAATATAAATACTTTTAAACAATGTGAGAAATATTTCATAGATTTAAAAACATAAAAATTACTAAATAAAACATCAAATTTCAATAAAAATCTTATGTTTTATGATTTTTTAAAATGCTAAAATATTTTTTAAAAATTTTTTTCTAAGAAAAGTATATTTTAAAAACAAATTCGGTTTAATTAAAGCGTGTTTGTCTTATCTATATGTTTTTTCTATCCAAAAAGTCTACAAAACATAAAATTAAAACAATTTTTTTAAATTCAAAATATACCATTGTAGTTTCTAATTATATATGGATAAATTAAGAAATATTAAAACTAAGACGTATAATTTCAGTAATTAACGTGTAAAACTTATGATATATGACAATATATTTTGCTTTACTAGTATGTCCTATTATAATTTAAACCATTGGATTAAATTTTCAACAATTTGATTTGAAAACAGTTTTTTATCAAAAACTGCAAAATTTTAACATGAACGATCACCTTTAACAAATTAATTCAGACAATTAAAATAAGAAAATCTACAGGTACAGCCAAGATACTTGTTCTATCATAAGACCTGCCCTATTAGGTATTGATAATGCTATTTTCTTTTTCAAATGAATTCTATTGTAATTTATGTAGGAGGAATTTTATCCTAATTACTTGTTTTGTTGATATTCATTTTGCGAATCTATCTCTTGTTTTCCAAGAGAAAAAAAAAAAAAAAAAACTTATTGTAGTTTTGTGTTATTCTCTTGAAATTCTACTCTTAAATCGATACATAATAAGAGAAAATAAAGGAAAAAAAACTCACGGTTTTTAAGAAAGCGTATAAATCTTTTGGCGCTCTAATGAGAGGCATTGATCTAGATTTCCTTTCTTTTAGCATATGATTAATATGGTGTTTAACAAATTAGATTCAAAAACTCTAGCATGTGAAAGCTTTAAACTATAGCATATGAAATTGTACATTGTTGTTGATTCGAGCCGGTAAACCAAACAAAAAGCAAAAGTGGAATAACAATCGAGCCAATCGAGGAACGGTGGCTCAAACCTATGTTAGCAATAATATTTAGGGTGTTTAGGAGATTAGTTTTAAATTTTAAATTGTAAACAGGGTAAAACTCTCATATGCTATAATGTAGAGTAAAAATATGCTATATTATAAAGCTTGTTAGACATGTATGCTCTAAGGAGTAAAAATGTAATACGTTTTTGGAGACATTTTTATCAATAAAGAATTTATTCATTTATATATACCAAATATTGTCCTCTTTACGTTCATATTTGTTGAATGTATGATAAGCAAACAGTAGTCTAAGACCGTCAGTCTAAACCTTAAGAATTGGGCATATGATGGGATGATTATGCGGTAGACACGATTCTTAAGGTGATGGTCTAAAACATATGATCCGCAATCGAGGGAATCAAGTTGGGCACTTTATTCATGTAAAGATTGTTATGTTGTCTATATCCCTTTTGGGAGATGGTTTGTCTTGGCCATCGGAGTTGGACTCCATGAATAGAAACATTGGCACGTTGTCAAAGGTGACGATGTGTTGGATCGGGACATAAAGTGAATTGATTTGGATTAATAATTCTGTCTTGACAAATCGATTCACTTTAGACAATCATTTGTATTGTATCTTAATCCTGAGATGAATAATGGGCCCGTTGTCTCGACTTGTGTCTTTTGATGTACCAATGGGTGACTCCCACATTTCTATAGTGGCATGCATGCCGGTACGTTGGAGGCATGACTCTTGATAGCGTAGACTTGTTATTCATAGATATGGAATCCATAGCTCCTCTTTAGGAGTAATGATATCCTCTTATATGCGTTGTCCTGTAATTGGAAAACTGGAGCGCTCAACCATTTGGATACATAGGTGTAACCGAATGGTATACTATCTTTGGATGGTAAGTTTTCTAATGGTGAGACATGGAACGTAAGATAAAAATAATCGGGAAGGTAAGACAGAACTTGTCCTTAAGCCGATTATGGATGATCATATGGGGATGCGATACACTATGATATGTCATGGAGACTTAGCTACACGAGCTTCGTAATTCTATAAAGTTCGAGAGTACAGCTCCAAGCTTTTAGTGGAGTAGCGTTGGAGTTGATAATTGTGAAATGTATATCTGGGATATTGGGTTTCATAATTATCATGAGCTTGAACTTTATAGGTCCATTTTGGTCCCCTTTGCTAGCTCACAAAATCCTGTAACGACACGGCGTGTTTTTCTAATAATTGGTGACTTATGTCGGATTTATCAGATTGGTTTAAAATTTATAAGAATCAAATAATTCATGTCTGTTCATCGGTTGAATTAATTATGTAAGAAAATTAGTTCAAGATGAACTTGTTGAATTATTGCGTTCGGGTAATTCTTGTCTGTTTATCGGTTGTTTTAATTTTGGACAATTAGAACAAGATAAACTTATAGAATTATTGTGAATTGATTTATTTTCTTAGAGATTATCTTGATAAAGTTTGTTTTGATCAGATATCTTTTCTATTGGGCTATTTGAATCAAAACTGAGACTTTATCCTTTAGAATCTTGGGTGGAAAATAAAAGATTCGCGGAGATTTTTTCCCGACAGTTCGGCCTGCCGGATGACGTGTTCGGCCTGCCGAACTGGCCTGTTTGGCCTGCCTATCAGAAAGTTCGGCCTGCCGACCGACGACAGTTAAGATTACGCGTTTTCATGCGGATCTTATCAGATATTGATCCGAACTTGATTCTGTTTCGATTTTTTGAGACCTAATCTGATATGGATGGACCCGAGGACCAATAGGTATAAAAAGGGAGTGAGTCTAATGATTTACTCATATCAATTTAAGAGATTAAGAGTGATACTCTTCGAGTGAGCATCTGAAAACTCCCTGAGAGCTTTTGTTCACAAATCACGAACACTAGCTTTGGGTTCTCTCTGTTGGTTGGAAGGAGAGTCACCGGTGGAAGAGCTGTACGTGTGAGCCCACACTCACTCCGGTTGTGGATAGAGAATAGCAAAGAAGACCAGTTGGTTGAGGCTCTTTTGGAACGTTACTTCTCTACACAGGTCGCGGAGGTTCTTCAGCACATTGAGGTTAGTAAGATCTGTTTAATTTATACATATAACATGTCAAACTTGTGTTTTAAAAAATACTCTGATGAAAAATTTTAAAAATTCCGCTGCGCACTTTGTTTCCAACAAAGCTCTCACACACTATAGTATGCAATTCAAACTCTAGAATTGGAACTCTTCTACCAAACACTCTATATGCTACTTAGTTTTCATATTGCCAATATAAAGGGTGTTTGGCATTGTCAATTTCAACCAAAATCTTTAGTTACTATAGTTTAAAATTCTCATATATTTCAATGTCAAGAAAAAGTAAGCTACAGTGTAAAACTCTCATATGCTACAATGTTTTTAACCAATTTGTTCTAACCAATATTGTCTAGGGTTTTTGCTCGGTACGACTTACGTGGTATTTGACTAACCTAGTTCCAACTCAAACAGTATAAAGCTCTTATTACATGCTATAGAATTTTAGTTATAGCTCTCAGTTCTAACTCACTTTTCAAATACTCCATTAATTTAAGTAATATTTGATTGAGATAGAATTGATGATAGTCGTAATGCACAAAGTAATCCATGGTCTAGATCGTGATTTTAGGAGCAGAAACAAGAGTTTAATTGTCCAAAGTCAAAAGCAATAGAAAAAATAGACTATTAGATCTTAGAATTCCAGTTCCCATTAGGGGGGAAGTTACAGAATAATGATTATATCAACGAGAATAATGTATTTTCATTTAGCCAATAACAAATGTAAATATATTCTCTCAATCAACCTCTAATAAATTTCTTTTTCTGAATTCAGCATAAAAGTTGTGGCTGTATTAGAAGACTTTAATTCGGTGGTACTACAACATTTTAAAGACTATCAACAAAAACCATTATATTTTGTCAGGAAAAAAAAAGAAAGAAAATTGTAATTTTATTAAACCAATGAAATTTATCATCCTTTAATTCAGGGAAAAAAAAAAAGAATAAGAAACTTGTAATTTTATTTATTCAAAAGAGGAGTTAAGACTGTTTGAACTCATCATCAGATTCTTGTTTTCGTTCTCTCAATGGCAAAAAAGTCAATGTTTATTGCCATATCAACGACTAGTTCAAAACTTTTCTTTTTTTTTTTTTTGTTGGGGGATAAGAAGTAACATTAAGGACAAACCCTTTGCGCCAAATTTAGGAATACATATTAAAACTAGAATAAGAAAAAGAAATAAAAAAATGATATCCTCTAAAGTCTTATGAATGCAAAAAATAAAAAATAAAATAAAATAAAAAGGACAAAAAGTTTATACTTATTATATTGTTTGATATCACTTGACACATTGTCTTCATTAAGTAGCTTGTGGCATTAAATTTACATTAAAAGTTTTTTTTTCTTTCTTTTTTTATTCTGGACATATATACTTGCTGCATTATTTCTTCCATGGCATTTGGATAGTAACGTTAATTATTTATACTATATATTATTATTTTCAGAGTCATTCCTACTTGTGTTTTTTTAAACCCTATTGACTTTATCACACTCTTATTCTCTCTCTCAATTACTTTTTCTTATAGACAAAGTAAATTTTGACAACATTTTTACACATGATTTATGATCTAAGACTTTGTCCCCATTGCCTTGACCACTTGCAATATCATGAATCCACATTTGTTAGGTGGCTTCTTTTTTTTTTTTTTTTTTCCTTTTTGGCTTGAAACCCGTTGTAATTCAATTCGTTTCAATGAATGTATCTTTTATATATATATATATATATATCCGT
Source organism: Artocarpus heterophyllus (assembly GCA_025403435.1). Lineage (NCBI taxonomy): Eukaryota > Viridiplantae > Streptophyta > Magnoliopsida > Rosales > Moraceae > Artocarpus > Artocarpus heterophyllus. The sequence continues at coordinate 32,012,841 of CM046343.1, forward strand.
TGATGAAACAAGGAATTTTTCTCAGTGAACTAATAACGATAATAATTTTTTATTCAAAATCAACTATTATGAATGTAATTGACCAACAAGTTTTAATGCTTGAAAACGTTAGATAATAACCAATATATCATATGTCTGCAAAATAAGTAGAGAGGCTTAAAATTAATATCCGTACGTGTCATGATCAGATCTTTAAGATTGCTCTTTGATAATTTCTTTGGTTTTGTAACAAGTCTATTTAGATCAAAGAAAGGGGCTGTATCTATAGCAATTAATATGATGTAATCGTTTATTGTGAAGCAAAGCCAAAGAAAGTAAATTGAAAAAAAAATGTTACATATCTTAATTAATACATTTTCTTCTTTTTCATTCTTCTTCTCTTTTTTTTTTTTTTTTGAAAATTAACATTTTTTTCATTAATATATATTATCTTTTAAGCGGTAGGTGGAATAATTCAATCATTAATGGTTGATGCTTATGAGAACTCAAAGAAGGAACCACAACAAATTTGGTGCTTAATGCTGACTTTATGATATATTAATGTTTTGCATCATTACAATCCACAATATTCTTTTTGCCTTTTGAATAATTAAAAAAAAATAGAATTCTTCAATGGGTGCCTCATTCATACGATTATTGACTGCAATTATAGATTTAAATTAATGATTCATGAAATAGGTGTAACGGTGTTATCAAAAAATATATTTTTTAATATCTAACTCTATGTTAATATGGACCGTGTGATTTGAATCCTGTAATTGTTGTTAATAGTGTACAAGATATGTATTGATATGGGGTATTAATTCTTATTATAAAAACAATCCTACAAATGTTTCACTTTAGGAAAATAGTGAACCCCTATAGGCTATAGATTTCGTACCTCGCAATGGTAAAATAACCAATTCATAATTGAGAATATCCTTTGTGCTTTTATCATGTGAGATTCTTATGATAACTAAAGAACAAGGAAACTGCAGAATTTTGCAGCTTTTGAGCTTTTCCCTATTTAATAATGCATATGATTATTTTTACAGATTTTCATGAGATTACATAAAGGGCTCCTTGCTTTTCCCTTTTGTTTCTAATAGGATTATTGGTTGTATTAGCCAGAACAAATTTTATTCAAGGGACAAAGATATCACTGAATTAATAAAGTAAAGTAAATAAAGAAATGTAAAATTTTTAAAAAGATAAAATACAATTTTAAGATAGAGGGTAAAATACAAATTTTATAATTTTTATATTCATAATTAAAAGGAAAAAAAATTCAGAAAGCAGTCGTCTACCTTCTTCCGTGGAAGACTTTGTCCCTAAATATGACCTTTCTATGTACCACGTATATATATGTATAAATATATTCATCTACTTAGAAAAACGAAGGCTTTTTTTTTAATTTCTTTCTATACAAAAATTTTGACTACCATGAATTTTCTATCTAACTACTAATGCAGTCAAAACTGTACAGCTTTGAATCATTATAGAAACCTCAAACTTCCAAAGGACATATAATGCATCACATTCTCCATAAATAAAATTTGTGTCTAGTCAACCACTAGCTCGTGGGAGAAAATTTCCCAGTAACAAGTTCATACACATATATACGTCAGAAAAAGGAAAAAAAAAACTTTTGTTACATAGTCAAACAAAAATAGGGGAAGATTTCCCGGCAAGAACGTGAGGGAAAAAAAACATATAGCTAATAATAACTTCACAAATGGCCTGGAATAAGCTAAGTTCTTTTTTTTTTTTTTTCAGTCAAGCTACAAATATTATAATATATTGAACCAAGATTATATTCAGAAGTTGCCATAGGTCTCCCAATATCACACTCAGTTTGCCATTGGAAGGTTTATATGTTTTTTTTTTTTTTTTTTGGTATCTAACATTGAAATCTTGCTTCCTTTAACCAAATTCCTAATCTATAATCTAGACCCAAGTTTGGAAAACAAAAAAAAAAGATGCAGCATATGTGGAAAGAAATAAATCTATTATATATGCTATTTTTGGATTTGGCACTCTCTTTTTTTTAATCTCTATTTATGTTATGTCAAATGAAATATTTTAAACAACATCACATTTTAATTGATATTGTACGTAATATTTTAATTGACATGACCTGATTAGTATATTTAATAAACCAATTTGAACTGAAAAACTGAGTTCAAGTATTATAACATGTGAGAGCTTTATATTGTAGCTTTTTTTAATTTATACTATAATTGTAGAGAGTTTTATATTGTGGATAGTTTAAACTAATGAGTGTGAACTGATAAAGTGAATATAAAAGATGTCATTGAAGTAACATAAAAGGGGGGAGGAATGAGGAGATAGACTGCCAATTTTCTCATTTATGCAAGATTTAGAATGCGAACAAATGCATGGAGCGAGCTATATAAACCACCAAACCAATTAAAATGGACACACATGGATCATGTCATTATTATTCTATTGCTTAAAATTAAAAACAATAGTATGTAGAGCAAGTAGAGTATTTTGGATTTTGGGATGCATCATTAACCTGAAAAAATAAAAGCTATCGATTATTTAAATAATGAATACTACTAATCTATTGTTAATTGGTATTTCTTCCATATATAGATAATATAAACTGACATAGAAATATCGTTATTTTCACACTTTTCTCACTAAGCCTTTTCAGTCTATAGTGCATGACTTCTAAATTTTTTTTATGCAGAATATATAGTACACTCATATATCTGGTGTGTAGCTCTATACTACTATATAGTGGGTTATATTAGTTTTTTCTTGGGTGTTAGCACTATAGCCCCTGAACATTTCTCATATTAGTAGTTTGCCTCTTGAATTTTTAATTTTACCAAATTGCACTAATAATGTTAGATTCTTGACTGAAAATGACATGTAATTTTCACATAGTTCATTAATCAAAAGTATAAAAGATTGTTAGTTTTGAATGTTATCCCACATAAAACTAAATTAATAAAAATCTTTGTATTTAGATAAAAACCGTTAATTTTAGTATAAAAAACATATCGCTATGAATGGGATAATTTGTTGCAAAGTTGTAAGTTTAGGATGCATCTTGCCAAAATTTATAGTTCAAGGGGCAAACTGCAATTGTGTGATAAGCTTAGGGAGTAATAGTGCAAAAAATCGTTATAATTATTTTTTTGCTCAATTAGTGGGTTACATTAACCCCAACCAACACCTCCCCCGGCTGTGTTTATGGTTTTCCTACAATTTTTATATAATTAATATATTTATCACAAGATCCTAACCATGCATAGTATTTCATATACCATAAATCTAGGTCCTCCTGTGTCAATTTTGTCTTCCTCTCCTAACACTGGTTGTTTATAGCGAAGATTGTTCATTCTCCTCAATAAAGATTAGATTTGAATTGGTCCCACTAATAATCCATGCTGTAAGGGATCGTATGTCACATGAGATGTCTTATGTTGCTTAAAATTATTTGGGCACACCACCCTCTATTCTTGTAATATATTAGACCCTCGTTGTTAAAACTAGAGAGATACATAAGTTGTGCTATAGGTTGTAGCACACATGACGTTGTTATAGGTAGACATATGATTAGTAATTTTCTACAATTAATCACGGATGTTTTTGTGCTAATAAACAATGGTCCCAAGTATATTCAAAAATGCCATACAATTTGTCATCTATGCATCTATGCCTCATATTCCCTAGCATGTGACTCTTCTGCTGGGCTAGCTAGTTTAAGAACATACTTTATTACTTTCTAATTTAGATCACGAATTATATGCATATATATATATATGTTAAGTGTACATTATACATACTCTGTCAAAACATGATTTCTTTCTTTCTTTCTGTCCTAATTTCTTTTTGAAGAGCAAACATGTACTTAAATTTCTTAGTTGGACAAACGTGTACTTAATTAGCTAGGGCCCTCTAATTAATTAAGAAGCTTTTCTTTGTTGTACTTTAATTTCAGCATCTGTATGGATGACATCTTAAGTGGTCCTGCTAACTATGCAGCTGCTAAACCCGAACACATGTTAATTTGAAAAATAAAAATTAAAAGAAGAAATCAAAAAGCGAGAAACAAACATTTTTAAATAATTGGGCCTGTTTGGTTCATGTATTTAAATAGAGTATTTAAATGAAGATTTAAATTTTTATAAAAGAAAATATTATAGCAAAATAATTTAAACCGTAATTTGAGTATCGAAAGTATTCTAACCAAATAATTTTAAAATATGTGAAATTAAATTCAATATATATGTGTGTGTGACGGGGACTGGGACGTACCCCATGATGTGGAAAATACAAACATTTATGTCAGTTTGTCTTTAATAGTTCTGTTTTATCTGATTGTAAGTTGTTGATGTTGTAGTGTTGCAACCTGCAAGTCAACAAATGCACGTCGTGGTGGCGGCTGCCAAGTCATTTTCCTTCGAGTTAGGGTCACAAAAATATCATCACGTATCTATTTTAACTGTTATATTTATAAAAAAAAATAATATAATTTAATTTGATCAAACAATTTTAAAACGTACTTTATTAGTGAGATCTTTATAAGAGGAAGACCCTTATTATAAAAGATCCTCTAATGCACTATATTAATTAACTTTGTTGAAAATACATCATTGGCCTTTTTTGATGTATATTGTAATTATTGCTTAGGATATTCTTTTTTTTTTTTCCTATGAATGAAACACAATTCGTAAATTTTTTTCAAATAATGGTAATTAATTTGCATTTGAAGACGATAGTTTAGTGAGATAAAAATGTTAGATTTTTGATCGATTACTACTATTATTATAACTATTGTTGCTGTATTTGTTATTATTATTGTTGTTGCTGACATAATTATATTTTATAGTTTTAACTAATTCTCAATATATCCTTTTATTTTTTAAAACTATAAAAATATCTTTTAAATTTAAAAAATTTATTTTATTTTCATTCATATGAATAAAAAAAATAACCAAAATAAAATAACCATCTTTAAATAATTATGACAAATATTTTATAGGTTTAAAAGCATAAAAAATCCTGACACAAAACATTAATTTTCAAAATATTTTTTAAATTTTCTCTAGAAAAATATATATTTTAAAAATAAATTCAACTTAGTTAAGGATATTTTTGTCTTATCTTTATGTTTTTTGTTTAAAAAATGTGTTAAAAATAAAATTAAAATTAGTTTTTTTTATTTAGAAAACTTTTGTAGTTTTTAAATGTATAAGAATAAGTTAAGAAATATTTAAAAGTAAAAGGTATAATTATATAATTAAAAATGAAGGCTTGTCGTTAGAAGCATGTAGAACCAATCGCTTTCTCGTAGAAGAGAAGGGCGGAGTATGTTGATTTGAAAATTCAAAGCAAAATTTGGTACACTTATTTTGGCACATTTTGGCTATCAAATTTGACGGCATTTTTTTTTATGAGGGAAAAATATCATATATTGACAAGCAATAATAATCCGAGACAAAACAAACAAAAACCAACAATGACAAGATAAGTATGACAAACTATGTGGACTTTTGAATATTTTGTCTGATTTGCCTTCAATATCATCATTCATGAATCGTCACTCTATCTTAATATATATGATTCGATTTATATCTTTTCAAGCCAAATAGGAAATTACTTTTTGCACGACTTCACGTCTGTTGTAGCATTACAAGAAAAACTACATTTAACGATATATTATTTACGATATATAATTTTTAAATATCGTTGAAAAGTACATACAACAATATCTTCATCAAAGATGTCATTAACGACATTTGAAATAATAATTAATGACATCTATATAGATGTTGTATTAAAGATCTCCTTTTAACGACAATAGTTTAGTGTCGTTAAATTATTTAACGACAAATAGGAGATGTCGTCAAAGCCTTGGAGATTCTATGACACCCCTTATAGACGACATTAGTCAATATGTCGTCTATAAGGGGTGTCGTGAAATCTCCAAGACTTTGACAACATCTCCTACTTGTCGTCAAATAATTTAACGACACTAAGTTATTGTCGTTAAAAGGAAACCTTTAATACGACATCTATATAGATGTCATTAATTATTGTTTCAAATGTCATTAACGACATATTTGTTGGATATGTCGTTATATGTACTTTTCAACGACATTCAAAAACTACATATCGTAAATAATATGTCATTAAATATAGTTTTTCTTGTAGTGTATAGCTTGTTTTATGGCTATGTTAACAAAGAAAAAATTGGAAATATTAAATTTTAATTATTACAATTAAGAGAAAATTTTGGCTACTATGAAATATGAAGGATGTGATAGGGTCCGTTTAATAAATGGATTTAAATTAGTCATTTAATTTGAGTTATTTTGATTTAAATTAGGATTTGAGTTAGTGATTTGAATTACTATTCGAATTGACATTTGAATGTACATTTAAGTTTTAACCTGAGTATGGAATAAAATTAAAATTTGTGTTTGGAAAGATAGTGAAAATAGTTTTTGATTTATTAACAAATTTAATAAAATCTTAATGTTAATAGTCCTAAAAAATATTCAATATGGATCTTAATTTATTCCTTTCTTTACGAGGAACATAATGAAAAAAGAATCATCTCAATTGGATATCAAATGAATAAATTATGATTTTTGTCCCTCAAATATAAGAGAGAATTTAGTTTTTACTATAGCAAAGATTTCTGAATATAAAAAATTTAGGAGGGAGTAGAACTCTAAAAACTTAGATTCTTGATACTTAAGGGATTTGGATTTTGAGAGAAATAAACATGTATCAAAAAAATTCTTAATACCCGAATCCAAATTTGAGTCTATTGAGTACCAAGAGTACTCAAAACAAACAATCCCTTAATTTACAAAATAAACTACATCTCATTTTTTCCCGTGTGCCAACACAGTTTTTTTTCTTTCATTTAAAAAAGTGCTCTAGCAATAAAATTGCACAAAAGAAAAAAAGCATATTTTAATAAGTGAGGGTTGTTTGGTCGACAAAGCATTTCAATTGTGTTTTATCTTAATTACACTATATAATTAGTTCATCAAAAAACCATGTAACAATCTTTACCAATTCCTTAATCAATAAGTCAGAAGATCTTATTCACATATATTGTTTTAATTAACCACAGTGTTTGTAATTAAGCACGATAAACAATAATCCAAGTATTGTTATTTTAATATATCTACATATATATAGGCTAAGCTTTGGCATCTTGGTTAGAACACAACAAACAGCGTAAAACTCTAAGCAACTACAGTAAAAAAGCAAAAAGCTGTTTCAATGTAAAACTCTTACATATTACAATTTTCAAACTAACATTTTTAGTTTCAACTATTCTTTCAAACACCCAATAAATCACACACATATAAGTTGATTTTAATGGCTTCATTTATGAGTGTCGATGTTTAAAATATAATATTGCATTGGACAAAAAATTGCTTCTTATTTGTGAATTAGATTATAAAAATTTAATCAAATTACTACAAAATCTTAATTTATTGTTTAAGCAAAACAACGTGACTTATGGTAGGATCTGTGATTGTATAATAAAATATGTTTGTCACTCATCAAAATAAATACATAAATAAAATATGTTTGTCTTACAAATTTATAAGATGGGTGGTCTCGCGTCTATTTACGCATTTTAAACTAACCTCAAGTATAAGGTTGTCTCAAGTAATATTTTCTCGGTGAATCCGAGGTCGAACCCACAAGGAAAGATTTATTTAGTTCCAGTACATGTATTATATTAACTTTTTCTTTTTATTTAAACTGAAAAATTTGAGGATTAATATTAATTATTCACAGAATGTATTTACAATATTTACACATTTTTTTACAACATTTTTCATTTTTAGATTTTGATAATATGGAACTTTAATAATAAGAAATGCAATTAATAACTTAAGCAGAGTAACAATAACAATAATAATAATGACAATTTAAAGAAGTGAAACAGTAATAATAACAGGGCTGAGGTTCAAAGGTTCCGTTCTGACGATTATCTTTAATATATTTTAGTTTCTCTTTTTTATTTATTAGTTGGTTTAAGTATACACTATGCCATCCTATGTCGACAATAAATCAAGATTTACCAAGCATTTACTGTGCCATTCCATGTCTATAATGCAGCAAAAACACAACTTAATAAATAAGCAGCATTTCAACGTAACTTAACTAAAATAACAACCAAGATAGTGAGTTAAGCATTTACCGAGCCATTCTCTGTCTACGAGTAATCAAGGTTCTCCCAAGCATTATCCGTGCCAGTCTATGTCGTCGATAAATCAAAACCGTAATTTTGGCAGAGTTCTAGCTAAGAAAATATTGAAATTCTAGGTTTTCTAAGAGAATATTTTGGCATTACAACAGCTTAGAAAATTAAGAAAATACCAAAAAATATTTAAGATAATTTTGCCAGAATTTCCCCCTCTCCCCTCAGCTAAAAGGAAATTTAGAAAGACATAATTAATAAAATACTACTTATATTATTGAGCATAATTTTTACAACATAAACTAGGAAATATTTTACAAGAAACTAAATTAAAAACTAGACTATAATTACTACAACAGTATTTTTATACTGCGGAAGGCTCTCCGAAGGTTTTCCCAAGGCTCTCCCTAAAGGCTCCCCCGAAGGCTTCCCTCAACTGAGGCAAAAGCCTCAGTATTTATAGCGATTTGAGGTTGCAAACGTCCATTGGTAATTAATCATCTTTATTGTTGAAAGTTGACAATTTCCAATTATTTTCCTCTTCTCTTCCTCGCGCTGCAGCTGACCCTCTGAGAAATTTTATTTTTTTCTTCTTTTCCCGTGCTGAGAGCTGTTCTTCACTATGCGTTTCAGGCTTTGGGATTCTGTGTGACGCAGATCATGACAGCACCGAACAGGAACGATCTGAACCGTTCAAAACGAGATCCAACGGCTGTCAAATGCGGGTAAGATGGGCCCAGGTTGGAACAGTAAAATCGAGTTTTCAGGACCGTTAGATCAGTCACGGTATTCGCATCGGATGGCTGAGAGAGAGGCTGAATGTGGTCATGACCGCACGCGATCGAAGACGGTCTGAGACACTCCACTGACACGCTGCATCTTGTCGACGCGTGTAACGCACGCGCCAATCATAACTTGACACGTGGACCGCACTAGGAGATTCCGCTGACGCACCGAATTACGCGTTGACACGCGTCTCTTCCTCGGACGGCTGAGATTGATCTGGCAGTGAATCCGACGGCTCCCATGACGCCACGTGTCCTATACGTTTTGAATTTTGAATTTTTCAAGGATTTTTGATGCATTTGATGTCCGATTTTATCCGTTTTGGTGTCGTTTTGCTCCGTCTTTCCTCCAGATTTCAAATCTAAAATCACAAACATACTAATATTAATTATTTTACAAACCTAATATTTATTAAAATTATTTATTTTATAATAAAACACACAAAAATAGATAAAAACTCTTAAAATTTCCAGTCTCCTGCGGTTGAGCTCAGATATAATTTTTATGACTTGGAAATATTTTTTAAAAATTACTAAAAATATAAATAGACATATTTATAAACTTAAAACACACTACCAAACACACTAACACTCAAAATAAAATAACCGCATTACTTTTACGGCTTTGACTATTTACAGACTAGACACTTATTTAACACACCGAAATGACTCTAAAAATTACTACAAATTCTATTAAACATAAAAACACACTAAAAACATATTTTTAAACACATTTTCACACCAAGACACAAAAATGCTTATTAACACAAAATGCTATTAATTAGAGGATTTAATGAGAAATAAAAGCGTAAACAAATGATTTAAGCCTTAGAAAATGTACACTTTTACAGTCTCATCAATGAGTATTATGGTGCAAAGCCCGAGTACATAATTATTAATTAACAAACCTTGAAAAATCCAGGTCAAATAGTACTTGCATTAAATTCATAGTTTTTGCCGTAACAAAGACATCCGAGTATCAAAAGTTTAAGGGGGGATAAGAATTCTGAAAACTTTGATTCTTGATACTCAAATGATTCAGATTTTGGGGGAAACAAACATGTATTTGAAGGATTCTTGATATTCGAATTCAAATTTGAGTCCATTGAGTTCAAAGAATACACAAGTCAAACATACCCTAAGGTACTCAGATTTTCTTGTAACGAAAAAAAAAACTCATTTTTAGCGACGTTTCTAGAAGGTTTTGTGGTATATGTACCAAAGCTCATGTACTTATTTTCTGCTATTAAGCGTGGATATTTTAGTCATCATATTAACTTTTTAACTATTTAATCTGGAACCAAAAATAGTTCTTTGTTATATGCTGTAAATTTTTAACATAACCAGTCGCAATTAAAACCATAATCCATAGGCTAAAATATCATGCTCTATCAATGAATCGAAGTTGTCTTATCCACCGTAAATATTCCTATCAGATAATCATGAAAAATAACTTCACATGATCTTAATCTTTCTAACGTGCGCGATTATACTCTTCTTCTTTTTTCACGAAATTCGCGTTAATAGTTTTCCTGGAATATAGCATGTTTCGTTAATCTATAAAGCATATATTTTTGCAGTTTTGGAATATATGCATTTTAATTATGAATTGTACGTATGCATGCAATATATAATATATTTTTTGTAGGCCAAAGTAACGCTTCTCAAATAATCGATGAAGGGAAAAATGATCATATTATACTCTTAATTATTTGGAAGTTTGACACTTAAATCTTAACTACTTAAGAGAGCGTTTAGCAACATCATTAAAAAAATATCGTATTGTAGCTCTTACATGCTACAGTAAAATCATTTTAATTTTTGGTTTTAATTGCGTTATCAAACGTACTCTAAGTCTTAGACAGATGAATTAACAAACTAATTGTTTGATAATAAAATGTAAATTACAATAAAAGAATGAAAATTTCTAACCTTGTTTTCAATTTTATGTATATAACTATCTCCTTGAGTTTATATATGTGTGGAGATATTATTGAGGACTCTGTCGCTGCTGCTATTTGCATGTGTAAGGATACGTACGACAACAAATCCAAAATAAAATAACATAAAATAAACGAGGAATTGAACGACAATATTCATAAGCATTAATGATGATTTTGTACATTTACATGATGTATATATGTCACGTTTTGTCTCGTTCATGACAGATCAAATTTGAACCCACGTGGTGGCCCTTTTCTCGGAGATCATATAGAAAATTAGAACATCTTCAATGCATTCAATACGTTGTCAGTATTAATTTCAAATTTTGACATTGAGTGCTAAATTTGACACGTTATAACGGTTAATTTGATACCAAATATACTATATCTTAAAATTTAACATTTCATTGCTTTGTTTAATTTAAGAAAATTATTTAATCATTACAATACTGATATTTTAAAATTATTTTACAATTAAAAGTTTATTTTTAAAATTTCTTAAAACTAAATAATCATATGACAATATATATATAGCATTAAAATAATATTATGTATTAATAAAGTAAAAATAGATATAACATATTAAATACATTATTTTCATATTGTCATTTTTTATTTCCATATTTAACGTTGACATTAATATTTACATTGAGAATAATGTTTAGTATCAAATTTAGTCATGTATTTGTCCTTTCCTCTCTTGACCTTTCACGTAATTAATGAAATGCCACCATCTTTTTTTTTTTTTTTCTATTGCATGGAGGAATATGTAATACTTTTGCTCAATATTATACACACCGACGGCAATATGACGTTTCTTATTTTATATGTAACGTGTAAGTGTAACAAATTATGAGATAAACAAATTGTTTATTGTTCTCTCCTTTTTTTAAGTCGTCATTAAATAAATAGTTTTTACAAGTGTGTATGGCGCCTTCTACAACTCTTATAGTTTATATTATTAAAATCGATACTCTATCCGAAGAGTTCAGAAAGTATATAATAAATATATTGTTTGGTATTTGTAATTTTCTTTGTTGACGAGGCAAACGGAACTTTGTTTATACGATAAATATATTGTCCGGTATTTGTAACTTTTTTTATTCGCAAGAAGGACGGAACTTTGTTTATATGATGTGTAACATTCAATTTATTAAAATATAACTTACAACATTATATGTATCGGGCAACATTTATTAAGCATTATAGGAGAACAAATTGAGTTTCACATAAATAAAAGGATAAAATTACATTCGTGAACATAAAAGGTTACAAATTCTAGGCCGGTTCAAACACCGAAGTGACTCTAACTAATCTATGTATAAACACACACATATAATTGACATACAATGCATAATATAGAAGTATTTTAGTAACTATTATGTCCAAACCTATTTTGAATTTAAAAATGATTTAATTTAAATATTTTGGCTGTTAAATAATATTTCATATGTTTTAAGTTTCAAAGACCATATTGTGTTATAAGGGGTTATAGTTGTTTGCAATTTTTTTTTGTAATTAATCTTTTTGATTATATTAGATAAAATTAACGAATAACATGAAGGAACCACACTCTAGCAATACATGGATCTTTGTGGACGGCCGGTGGAGGTAATAGGCTTATTGTAGTCTCAACATTATTAAATGGCTATAGTTCAAAACAATACTTCTTCTTTCTTTTTTTCCCTCTTTTCTAGGATTTAAATAGCGGGTGTTGTGCTATAGTTCAAAACAATACTTCTTCTTTCTTTTTTTTCCCTCTTTTCTAGGATTTAAATAGCGGGTGTTGGAGATTATACATTAAAAAACCAATAAGATGCAGACAGACGCCATTGAATTTCTTGCAATCGTCGCTTTCAGATAGAGCTGATTGGGCCTCTTCATTCGGCTGTCACCAATATTTTTAGTGAATTTTATGATGCATGCTTTGATCTTCCTATGTATTGTGATATTCAATTTCAATATATGTATATATATACATATGATATTATATATATATATATATGTGTGTGTGTGTGTGTGTGATATATCTGGCGAGGATTTTTAGTGAGGGGGCTAATATCTACGATAAGTGTTTGAGTAAAATTAAGAAAAAAATAAAAAGGTATTCATTAAAATTTGATTAATACATATTTGATAGAATTTATGACATATACTTAAAAAGCCTTCAATCGTAAAGTACTATCAAACTTATCATTTCTGTTGTCCAATCTTTACTATTATGTAAAAGATTAATTTTCACCCTTTTGAGTCTATCTCGCATTCCATGAATTTTCTTTATATATTAGACAAAGAAATCTATTTTTAAGGATAATGTGAAAAAAAAAAACGACAAAGGAAAACAAAGCAATAGAATGTTATAAACATATCATAAATTCAGAATCATGTGTAGTTGATTACTTTATTAAAATGTATTTTTTTCTTTCCAAAAACATTATGATACAATTTAAATTTTTTCTCTAAGAAGTTTTTTTAAATTTTTTGTTGACAGAACGGGTATGAACAGCAATGAAAAAAAAATCAAGAATAGAAAAATAAGAGGAAAAAATAAATATGTTTGAAACCATTGTTAAGGAGAAATACTTTGGGATATTAGTTAAGACTTGGATTTGCATTGATACTTTTTAAATTTTTTGGAGAATAAAATCAAATTATTTTTATTTTTAGGTAGGGATATATATAAATTTGTTACAAACACATATATGAATATATAAATAGAGAACGGTTGATGGGGGCTCTAGTCCTACTATAATTTCGTCATTGGATATATCCATTTCAAAAAAGATATACATATATACATATTATTGGATTAAATAACGTGTAAAAAAAACGAAAGAAGTTGAAAAATCATGCGCAAATTGAGCTGTGGAATTCCAAAAAATACTTGGAGACATATGTCTGTCACGACCCGTAAAGCGAGGGCCGCGACTGAAATAAAAATCAGTAAAATATTAAATAAAAACCATGGTAAAAAAATTAAACGAAAACAAATGCTCATTCAAAATGACATCCGCAATAGTAATCACCGTCAGTAGATCAATGTCCATGAAAGAAGTTGTATAATTAAATTATAAATAATAATATGACAAGATTGACTTCATTATTTTTAAAATGAATAATATTATAGGACTGACACCAATATCAAAGCAAGTCGTACAATACACGTAGCATACAACAGTCTTAAAAAATATCATTTCTGCTCATACTCCATGGTCATTGAACTCAGTCCAAACCCGACTGGTTTTACAAACCTAGGAGAGGAATTTTAGAACAACAGAATATAAGTGAAAGGCTCAGTAGGATAATCAGTTAAGATTACACTGTTTAAAACTTGCAGTTATAGGTAAAAAAAATTATTCACAAGTTATTCTTACTGAAACAGAATCCCAAGATTTAAACAAAACCAATAAATACTTACTTGTATGAAACTTGATAAAATACCATCATACGGGTTTTGGGAATTGAAAAGAAAATCAAAACACAACTCCTTAAATGCATAAAAATAACTTCAAAATCAAAACAGAAATCATTCTTAAAATCATTTAAGAATTGAATGATTGGCCAAAATCATTTATAAAGTGGGCTACCAATGAAATGATAGAAAATATATATCCTATCTCAATATTAGAAATTCAAATATTGTTAGCTTCGATCAAGAATTTAACGTAAGTTCCTTTTCAGAAAAAACCTTAAGATATATTTAAAATCAGAGCTAGCGCTCAATTAAATATCATTACATTAATTTAATTATAGTACTCCAATTTACACAAAATAGTCATAAGTGTAAACTTTGAATTCTCATTGCTTTTCAACATAAAAACATAATCCTAGGAAATATTTCAAGTGATAAAATATCAAGAAATAAGTCACAACACGACAAATAAGAATTTGAAGGCACAAAGGGCTCGGAGGATGGCGACAGCTGCCAATGGCAATCACCACGGTCGACCCACTTTAAAGGCGCGGTTGGCCGCCCTCCTCCAGAGCTAGTAACGACTTTCTATTGCATGAAAATACCTTAAATCACTTTATTCATCAACGTAAATCATAGGTAACATTTTTCCAAAAATTTTCAGGCTCAAAATACAATCTAAATGTTAAAAGTTATAACTTTTTACAAAAAATATATCAAGAACGTATGACATCTAATAACTCTTTAAACTTAAATCATGAAATAACCAAACATGCATGGCAATTTCAAGTTCAAACCATCAAAACCCACTAATGAATTCGCCATCAAGATCTGGAATTTATTTTTTCAAGTAATTGACCATTAAATCTTTGGAAGATTTGTGCTTAGGTTTGACCAATCTTGACCCTTTGATTTGATGGAGTTTAAGGATTTAAAGGTTTTCTTGTTGCTAAAAAAGTTGTGAGGAAAGACAGATAGAGAGAGACAGTAAAAGGCGTGAAAGAAAGAGAGAAAGAAATGTCGTCGAGTTTTTTTTTTTTTTTTCAATTGGAAATAGAAAAAGTGTTAGTAGGGAGCAAAATCTGGTAAGTGGGGGGTTTTTTGGGAATGAAGTGTGGGTGGAAAAGAGAGAGAGAAATGAAGTGGAGCATGGGGAAGTGAAGCCATGTGGATTCTTGGTTTGTTCCAGGTTGTTGGCTTTTCAACTTGATATATTTTGCCCAAGTGGGAAAGCATGTGGGCTATGGGGACATTTTGCCTGTCCTGAACTTTGAGCCTCCTGAAAATACGTCTGAGGCATCACGTGAAACATGAGGGAGGAATACTGAATAGGTCCTATTGGTAAATAAAATTAAGTAGTGTAAAGATGATAATTTAGCAAAATTACTAAAAATTATTATTGAAGTTCATGAACAGGACTTTAAAAATTTAACATAATAAAATGTCAATTAAATAGATGTCATGATAGTTAAAAGAGATGGTAATGACACTTAATCAAATTTTGGCGCACTAAACAAATTAAATTAACATAATTAATTTCACGTAAAATTCACGGGCATTACATCGTCAGTATTTAAACACCACAACTAATAAAAGATGGTTGTACTTATAATGCCTATGTTGTGGAACTCATCCTCAATTGGTGTATCGACACATCAATAAGGCTCCATTCTAGATTTGGTGTCTATAAATAGTTTCAACTTTAATGGAATAAGTCGGCAAACCTTTTCCAAAAAAGAGTAATCTGTAAGTAAGAGAAGGGATTATATAAATCCAAGCTTCTTTGCAGTGGATCTCACTTCTAAAAGAGTTCATTTTTATATTTGAAATCAACTGATTTATTTTTTATTATTAACAACGTAATGTAATTCCAACCTGGTGGCCGATACCCCACATTGAATAATACTTAGCATAATTCAATTTATTGCAATCCAAATCTTGAGCAATAACTCCATCGATTCATACATCACAAGCTAGCTTAAAATATCCTTTAAGAAAAAAAGTTAGCCTAAAATTTTACAACTACAGTGATAAGCTAGTTGACTTCTTATTATTTGAAGTTTGAACTTAAATGAAGTCAATGATTTCTGCAAATTAAACAATAAGAAATAGTTGCCAAGGTAGTACGTAGTGGGTGTTATAAGTCCAACTAGGGTACGGCCTGTCCTAGTTGCACCGTGAATATTTTTTCATGTGTTTGGATCATAGTCATATCAATCTGTACTGTTAAAATTTTATGTTGTTGAGTTCCATGGAATAAAAATCGGTTTGACTATCATTCAGCACATGAGAAATCGTTCACACAACCATAGAATGGTTAGTAGCACCGTGGTTTTGCTCTTGAATAATTCTAACATCTCTTAATCCTGCAAGGTATTATTCATGTGAATATAAAGTATCCCAGTGTACCATTTGATACGTGGGTAATAGTATAAATTTTATACAATTGAATTTGATAAATGACCATTTGAACTCAAAGTCGAAGCATCAAGGTCTGTTCAACAGATTAATGACGCAACAAAATGGATGTTTAGCAAATTAATTTAAATTTACGAATTAACATTATAGCATGTGAGAGTTTTAGAGAACATATAAACACTTTAAACGGTTGAGTTTGGACTCATTTGTGAAACACTCTGTTGAATTTGTTGGCGTATTAGAAACATAACTTGGATTTTTATATTATACGTCGCAAGAATTTTGGTGGCATTTGACGAGGCCAAAATTGACCCGTTAAATTACAGTAATACGTGTTAGATACATAAACACATTATATATTTATCTATATATATATATATATGTGTATGTATGAAAATATTATTTTTCTTTGTACAAGTATTTTCTGCATTAATTAATACGTTGTTGACTGTAGATACTCTAATCAAATGATGTTAGCTAGGCAGCTAGTCAGCCACCAAACTCCTTTTTTTTCTTTTTTTTTTTAAGGGCCCAAATTATCACACAAATTGACCATTAAAAATCTTAAACCGTTTTGAGTCATGAGTTTAAACAAAATTTATATTATTATTATTTTTTAAAAAATACTGCAGCAAATTGATTTGAATTGATTCAATCTGCCGTAACAAAAATTGAGATAGAAAAGTGCTATATGATTTAACGATTTATATTCTAAAATCTTTTCCCAAAAAAAAACAAAAAAATTTCTTCCAAGACAGCCATAGAAAACGACACATGGGCTCTAGAACGGGTGTGGCTCTCCCTCAAGCGGGAGTTGTAAAGTGCGATTTTGATGCATGCTCACGAGATGATGTTGGATAGACTGTGGGGGGCTTGGGTTAATCTTGGCGGGGAAGTCTCGGTTGCAACGGGTAGGCCGTCTTCGGGCTATTCTCTTTGGGGCGCACCCCGCTGGTTTGAGCTTGCGATTGTGGAAGGAGACTCTGCGGAGATTACCGTAGTATTTGGCTCCCAAGGGTGCGCAAGTGTTTTGTAGTATTTGAAAGAACGCGCATTCATCTGCTCAAGATTTCTCCTGCTACGCCTCTTTGGATCCAGAACGTACAATAATGATATGGCTCATAAGATCATCTCGTTTGCCCCTTTCAATTTTGGATTGTAGGTTGTTGCCTAGACTTCGTCTTCGACTTGTGAGGCTCAAATGAATGTGGTTGCTAGTTTCTGCTACCAAAGGGGCCTTTCCTTCTGTTTTGAGGCCTTTTAATTAAGTTTTTTTTTTAAAAAAAAAAAAAGCAAGAAACAAGAAACAAAACAAAACAAAAGGATATGTAATAAGGAATTTAGAAAGGAAATTCTGATTAATCAGAAAATTGAAACCAAGTCAAGATGTCCCCACCAATATATGTTATTTGGACCTGCTTTGCAACCCCATTAATTTGTAGTAATTGGGCCTAACAATAATTTACACATGAGAAAATTATGTTACATTTTTAAAAATATATATTTATTCATGTCACACTTCAAATTGTCACTTATACCATTTAATATATAACATTTATAAAAAGTAAGTTTCAAAATATGACATTTATAAAATTTTCTCTACCCACAATCATACAAAGTCTCGGCCAAACCTATGGCTATAGTCTGGTATTTCTGTGCTTTCCCCCTAGTTTAAGTAGAATATTATCCAAACTTGCATATCGTAACTAACAATAAACGCAAAATCCTTGAAAAAAAAAAAAGTCTTTTTTTGCCTACTTAAAAGGTGTAGACCATAGCAAAAGTAGCTTTGACACGGTTCAGAATAATCAGAGACAACTTAGACATACTCATAGTGTTCTTAATTGTTAGGTTCCAGGAGAGGAGAACAACATTATTTGAATCCAAATTAAATTGGTTTTGTACAGGTAAAAGTTAAATTTTTATAACTCAGTGCGTATCAACCAAGATGACAGTCGAGGCTTACTTTCTATTGCCCCAGTGGCCTGAGACAGCTGGTTTCAAAACCAGATTCAGAGGGCGATTCGGGCCAATGAAAGTTGTCAACTAGTTGAATAATTTCGAAATGAAACAACCATGCAAAAATGCAGGAACTTTGAGGGAAATTTCTGCTCCGTGATTCATTTTAACTAGGAAATCAAGAATGGATGCGTCAAGGGATTCGAAGAAGCTTGTTCACAGCTGAGTCCAGAGCATCAACATTTCTCCTCAAGATTTTTCTTCAGCAGAATTAAGGAGTCAAAATGGAATTCATGAATAAAGAATAAAGCAATATCTATGCAGCAAAGACATTACAAAACGAATGTAAAGGATACAATTGCATGGCTAGATTGTCAATGCCCTTCATTTCCTCATTTAATCTGCCAAAATCAAATTCAAAGTTGGTTTAGAAATGCCATAACGAACTCGCAGAGGAAAAAGGAGAAAGGCACCGAAAAAGTTCAATTTCCCTTTCAAGATGGAACTAAGAATGCTCTGGAATTCACTAACTAGGCTTGATCTTACTCGCTGCTACATAGTTTATAGCATCATTCACTCAGCTGTTATTGGGTTTCCAACGGTACTCATATCAAATTCATTCATCCTGCAACTATAACTAATCTGATGTAGAGTGCTATCCAACATTGACTCGGTATGGACGCCTTATAAGCCGTAACAGAGCCTGGACTCTCAGTTTCATGAAATTTTCTGCTAGTTTCTAAATAGTTTTGCTCGCGACAGTTTGCTTAATTTAGCACCATTGGAGGAGCAGTTTCCCTTTTTTCTCTCTGTAAAAATTTGCTCCAAGCAACACGCAAATAAATTTCCAGGCCTCATTTTGCTTTCAATTGCATCAAAATCTCTATGAAGGACTATCCAGACTTTAAAGTCAACATAGTTTTTGAACTGTTCTTTTGCGCTTGCCATATAGATAACAAAGCTATGAAGATGACACACTAATAACTACTTCTGTTCGGCTAATGAATCCTTTTTAAGTTTTTATCAAACTCAATCCTATTTATAGAAAAATGGGTAAAATATTATCGACTAGAAAACTTTCACGGCACAACGCAATAACACCAATGCAAAGACATCATTTTAAGCAACAAATGAATCATAGAAATAAACTGCAATGTCACTGTCACATCAAAGGCATCATGGAATGACAATTTTTTTTTTCTTTTGCTTTATGTACATGGCCGGTATAAGTTACAATGACGATTAAGTAGTACCTGAGACACGAATTTATATACCGATTTCCCTTTGTTGCAGCATCAAGCACTGCAGGGCAAATAAAACTCATTCCTGAGAACATGAGCTCAATGAGGTAGCTAAATAACTGGTAATGTAGAGCGCATTTGGGAACATAGGTTCAAACTGAAAACATTATAACAATTCAAATTTTGTGATAGATAACGCTAATAAAATTGATTTAAACTACAACTTTTTGAATTGAGCCTACAAACCCAGACAGGTTCGTAACAAATAACTAAGGGGCTTAGCATAACACACCAAAGGATCCACAAAAATTCTATTGATCCATAAACAGAAGAAACAATAAATAACCAAAAGCAAGAATTCTCAAGTAATCCGATTTATAACCAATCATTGATGAATCCTACTACAAGGTAAGTAGAACAGGTTTAACTTTCAGATTCTTTCTCTTTCTCGTAGTGTTTTCCTCAGTATAGATCAAACAAAAATTCCAACTCTGAAAAAAATTAAAGCTTTTACAATGTACTAATAGCATCTTCAACCCATAACACCAAAAAGGTATAACTGTTACATCAAACATCAAACAGTAACTTAATCTCCAACCCTTTGTATCATTTTTAACACAAAAAAAAATATACTCGTATTTTCTATTTCATCCTATTTTATATTATTTTTTAATAAGACACAGCAGATTTGTCGTGCTCTGTTTATCTCATCGATTTGACCTGAGTTTTTGGCGTCTCATTAGAGACAGCATTAACGCAAAAATGGCCTTTACCCACAAATCTCGCGTGGGTTGGAGATGGTCTAAGTCAAGCATAAATACATACCCGATTCTTGAAGGCGACCAGCGGCATCGCTAAAACAATGCATGTGATCAACTGAGTTACTCGTAACCTACAAATTAATCCTAATCATTCAGTTTAATCTCCGAAAAATTAAAACAAATTTTAAAAATAGAAAAAGCTCTTAAAAGTCAAATTTTCGAGGCGTTTCCTTCACTTTCTCGCAATCCAAACAGAAAAAAGGAGGCAAACCTCGGAGAGAGCCATACGAAGAGAAGCGAAGAGAGAAGCGAAGCTCTCGGAGACCGCAAGAGAGTCCCTCTCGACCACTTTGAGAGCTCTCAAGATCTCCGTCCGGTTCACCGGGGGTTCCAATTCGGTGCCACCATCCTCACCGGAATCAGCAGTGGATTCGCGACCAGTGGGCTGCGAATCGAGGTCCTTCGCCGACGTTAGGGTTTCGGAGCTCGTCGGACGCTCTCCGGTGACTTCCCCGTCGGCGCCTCCCTCCATTTCCCGCGGTTTTTATCGGATGCAGCGCTCTATTTTTGGTTTTCTCTACAACAGCTTGCCCGGTATGTTAGGGCATATTTATTACCATTTGTCGTTTTATCACAGGACTTTGGGTTGTTACATTCGCATAGGCATTGGAATCGTACGGCAAGTGATGACTAACAATAATGTCATATGTACGTGAAAATATGGCAGAAAAATAGGAGCACGTGATAATGTTTTCATTTTGTTTTTTGGTTTTGGAACAATTTTGAAAATGAAAATATTTTGAAAAATATATTAAGATTATTTTAAAAATTATGTTTTATTGCATGAGGAGGTATGTTTTTTAATACAAATATTTTTTAATAAAATATATTAATATAAATAAAACACAAATTTAATTTTAAAAAACTATTTATTAATATATGAATACTCTTCTTTATTATCAACAAACAAAGAGGACTTCCTCGTCCTCTGCTCCGATGTTCTTTCCCTCTCCTCCGATGAGGCCAGCATGTTGGTGACGACCTAAGCGGCGATGACGGAGGTCGTTCTAAGCCCGACAACTTCGATCGACGGCCTACAAGTTAGCTCACTTAAGGTTGGGGGTCGACGAAATGTTGTTGGGGTTGCTGGGTTTTGTCAGTGACGAGTGGGTCATTAGGGTTGGCAGCGAGGGCGATCGTCGAAGGTCGCCAGAGAGAGGATAAGGTGGGTGGGTGGAAGAGGAGGATGAGGGAGGGGGAGGGGTTGTTGGGTTGTCAAAGGGCTGCTAGGTTGGCCACAAAAGAAAGAAAAAAAAATAAAAATATGTTTTTTTTTTTTTTGTTTTCAAAATCTAGGTAAATATGGGTTGTTTTGAAAAATGTTCTCATTTTTATTTTTTCACAATTCTTAACCAAACATTGTTTTGGAACACTTTTCATTTTTTGTGTTTTTGAAAATGGGAAAAAAAACATTCCAAAAAAATACTAAATAGCCCCAAGGTATCTACATAAACGTCATTTTTTCAACTTAATTTTTATTTATGCCACAAAAAGTTAAAAGTTCTTGTGCTATAAACTTGGAGTATGTCATTCCTAGACATGTGTACATGTTCTTTTGTGGCATTTTTGTGTCCTGAGGGACATATTTGGGACATTTTCTAGTGTCCTTTTGAGACATGTCGCATGTCCTACCGAGACATTTTTCGGTGTCCTTCTAGAACATTTTCGGGTGTTTTGATGTCCTAGTGTGGACTTTTTTTCTTCCTATTTCTCTCACCTTTCTCTTTCTTTCTTCTTATTGCCACCTTCAACAGCCAAAAACACAGAGAAAAGATAAACAAGACAGTAGCAACTAAATTACAAGGCGATCAACAACGACAACAACAATAATACGAACTGAACTTAAAAAAAGGTCAATCTAAGGTGATTGATGAACGAGGACAACGGTGGTGGCGATTGTAATTTAAAGCCTGCTCTGAGGCAATCGACGAACAAGGATAACAACTGTGGCAGCTGCGATCATCGCTGGTAGGTCATGCAGACATTCGAGCTTCTAAACACCGACCCTTCGATCGTCGCTCGTCATATGGAGATCCTGTGACGACCCGCCTTTTCGGGCAGTCACTTTACTTTCATAATCATCGTTTCGTAAACAGTAATCTTACTTACTTAGTAAGAAAATACTGTAGTAAAATTTTTTTTTTCTTTCCTTAAACGTTCTTTAAAACTGACGCGACCTCCGTCGCATTCAAGTGGAGACATCGCTCAACACTTGACCTTAAAATCATTTCAAATCGTTTCTCAATACTTAATAAGAAGCACTTATTAAATCATTGTTTAAAACTTTACTTTATAATTACATAAAACAGTTTATAAACTGTATCTTTAAACTTTTAATACTATTCATAAAACTTATTTTCTTTAAACTTCGAAAACACAACATTAAACAATAGAAAACATTTTCTTTACGTAGCGGAAGCAAACAGTGATGGTATCCATACCCAAATCTTCGCATCTGTCCTCCGCAGCACCCAGCTCTTCTAACGGGTCCCATTGGTCACCCATAAGTTACCTACAGCATGAAAAACTTTTAATGAGCTTTCGCTCAGCAAGTTCAAACATATTCTCACAAAGCATTTAAACATGCTTTAAAAACCTTTCTCTTGAAACGTTCTTCATGAACGTTTTCCATAAACATTTATGAAATATTTTCCATAAACGTTTTCCTTAAACATTTCTAAAAACGTTCTTCATAAACGTCTTTCATAGAACATTTCTAAAAACGTTTTTCATAAAACATTTCTGAAACGTTTTGCATAAACATTTTTTTGTAAAACATTTCTTCAACGTTTTTCTTAAAACGTCATTCGTAAACCTTTTCTTGCAAACCTGAAATGTTTTTCATAAACATTTAATGTAAAACCTTTCTCTTAAAACATTTCTTGAACGTTTTTCTTAAAACGTCGTTCATAAACCGTCTCTTGAAAACATGAAAATGTTTTTCATAAACACTTGTCATAAAACATTTCTCTGAATGTTTTCCATAACATAGCATATAAACATTTCATAAAAAAAAAAAGCATTCAAGTAACATGAGAATGCATGACTCCATTTATGCTCAATTATTAACTTCAATTATGAGCATTTTATGAACATTCTATAAACTTAAACATTCATTTCTTTCTCAACCTTTATTCTTGTTCCTTAACTTTCTTTATCTTATAACCTTCCTTTTCCTTACTTTACTTTAGTGTTCGTACCAACTCATTAATCATGAGATCATATACATGATGCTTCCCTTGTGGAAGACTTGAGACCATCAAACATTGAGGTCTTGTACCTCACCTTTAGGAGGTCAAACTTTAATTTTACTTTTATTACCTCATAACAAAGAGGCTGGTACGACACTTTCTCTTTTTTTTTATCTTTACGTTACCTTCTTATTAACTTTAGTGAGCATTTCAAATGCAATCACATCATATGCAATACACTTGCAATTCATAGCTTATACTATAAAACCAATTACATAATAAATGCAACTCATTGCATAACAAATGCAACATAAAATGTAAACACATTTTGCATATCATAACTTGCATTCTAACACTCATTGCATAACAAATGCAACATATTGCTTAATAAATACATCATAAAATGCAAACACATTTTGCAAATTATAACTTTTATTTTAAAACTTATTGCACAATAAATGCAACTTATTGCATAGCAAATGCAACATGAAAACTATAACTTAAACTATAAAACATTATGCATTGTCATAATGCAAAACATACTTCAAATACTTTGAAAATCATAACTTAAACTTTTAAATAACATTATGCATATCAATATGCAAATAAACCTTTAACATAACGATTGCATATTCATTGCAAATCTTTTTCTTGAACTTTAAAACTTCTTGCATAATAAATGCAAATATACTTTAAAAGAAACTTGCTTAACAAATTGCAAACACATTTGCAAATCATATAAATAAACATTTAAAAATCATTTACTTCATGCTGTAGGTGAGGTTTGAAACTTACCCAAACTATACTCTAGCGTTCTCTATTCCGTTCCTTTTCCTTCCATTAGTCGGCCTCTGTGTCCTGATCAAACGACAGCCGACTCATTAATTAACTTTCTTTATTATCAATCCACTCGATTGATAATAAAGCGTAAACATTAACCATTCATTTCTTATTCATAACTTGGTATACTATCGGTCTACCGTTCTCTTACTCAACCTTATAAACTGTCAGTTTACATTTCCTTTATTTAGCCTTGTAACCCACCGGGGTTACATTGTCTTTTTAACTTTGTAACCCATCGGTTACCACTCGTTTACTTAAAACATTCCTCGTTAAATCTTGATCTCACATGACCGTTACGTTACTTAACGTATCACGGAACATTTTCCATCTAATAACATTATGCTAAATCGGAGTGTTCGACTCCGTTCTAGCCGTTTCCTTAAAAATGACGATTTTACCCTTAACGGGTTTTTTCGTCACCTTGTAACGTTATAAAACCTATTCTCATATAAAACAGTGTAACAATCACTGATCATGCATTTCATAAATTTCTATGAAAGCATCTAAAACAGTTCATACTGCATGCGAGATTCCTACTTACTTGAACTCCAAGCAAAGCAGATCCAGTTGTATCTCGCTGCATCTACAGTATATGAAGCATCCTCTGCAGTGCTCCTCGAGCGACCATGAATGGCTAGGAATGCTTCCTGGAGATCATACATTCTTGAAACTGTCATTCTGGACTCCGATACTGCTGTTTGAATCGCCTCGATCTGCGTGCAGTCGGTACCGGACGATTTTCATCGGAGTAGAATTTACTCGAACGGAGGTCACCATTGCGTTCAGAGCGTCGAAACGAGTCGGGAGGCGGTCTCGGATCTTCGATCGGAGGTCCAGATCACAAAATCCCATTTTGCCCTTGACCGGCCGTTGACCGGCGTTGACCGCCGTTAACCGGCCGTTGACCGGCGGCGGTTGGCTCCGTTGAGGGCTGAGCTCGAGCCTACCCCCCTAATTCGACCCTCCTGAGTCGATTGGTGGGGTCAATTTCACCCAATTCGGCCTCCATCTGCTCCAATCGAGGATGGATTTCACGGCGGAAACCAGCGGCTCCGATTTCGGTCCTCCGGCGACGGTACCGTGAAATTGAGGTGGGCGTTTTCTTCCCCGTGTCCCTCTGAGTGTTTCCCCTACGGTGGGGCAGCTCAACACCGCGTGGAACGGCGGCTCCACCTAGCTCCACGGCGGTGCACGACGGAGATGCCGTTCTCCGTCCTCCGGCCATCATTTCGTGCAATTGAGGTACCGAATTTCTTCCTCTCGGTC
The DNA here is from genome assembly GCA_025403435.1 of Artocarpus heterophyllus. Taxonomy (NCBI): domain Eukaryota; kingdom Viridiplantae; phylum Streptophyta; class Magnoliopsida; order Rosales; family Moraceae; genus Artocarpus; species Artocarpus heterophyllus. The sequence goes on from CM046343.1 coordinate 32,038,911, forward strand.
CTCTGAAGGTGTTTGTGCCTTCAATTTGGCACAAAACGGCCTAAATTGGCCAACCCAAACACACCCACGGCGACGGTGGCGGGCATCCACGATCTCCGGCGAGGGGCGGCGGAACGGTGCAATTGACCGAGGGGTCTTGCTCGCCGTCGCCCTCTGATCATTTTGGCACCGACGGTGTGCCACACCGCCACCAGGAACGACGGCTCCGACGGCGGCTCCACGGCGGCGACGGGGCAGCTCCGGCGAAGCCTTTCCAGCCAAAATTGAGCTGGAAAATTGGTACCATCTTGTTCCTCTCATCACACTGAGTCCATAGACACCAAAATCACGTCGATTGGTGGTCGGACGGCCGAGAAACGACGTCGGGAAAAAATGGGTTTCGCCGCCACTTTGGGCGGCGCGTGAGCCCTCCTCCGGCGGCTATTTGGGTGGCACGACACCTCGTTGGACTCAGCTCAACGAGAGCTTCCCACTGGTATGGGAGGTGTCGAAAAATAACGCCGGAATCTCAAACGAGATTTGAGGAGAGAGAGAGAAAATCTAGAGAGAGAAAGTCTCGAATTTTTGATATTTTCTGATTTTTTTTTTCTTTTCTTTTCTTTTATAAAAAAAGTATAAGATAAAATTGTGGTCCACACAATTCAATTCTTATACTGCGTTGCTCTAACACTGTATAATTTTCCATCTTATTATACAGTATTTTCCTTTAATTGTACTTTGTCTTAATATAATCTTTAATTTAATGCATTTTTAATGCACTAAAAATCTCGGGTGTTACAGATCCGAGCTTCTAATTGTTAGACATGTATGCTCTAAGGAGTAAAAATGTAATAAGTTTTTGGAGACATTTTTATCAATAAAGAATTTATTCATTTATATATATCAAATAATTCATGTCTGTTTATCGGTTGAATTAATTATGTAAGAAAATTAGTTCAAGATGAACTTGTTGAATTATTGCGTTAAACATTGGCGCGTTGTCATAGGTGACGATGTGTTGGATCGGGACATAAAGTGAATTGATTTGGATTAATAATTTTGTCTTGGCAAATCGATTCACTTTAGACAATCATTTGTATTGTATCTTAATCTTGAGATGAATAATGGGCCCGTTGTCTCGACTTGTGTCTTTTGATGTACCAATGGGTGACTCCCACATCTCTATAGTGGCATGCATGCCAGTACGTTGGAGGCATGACTCTTGGTAGCGTAGACTTGTTATTCATAGATATGGAATCCATAGCTCCTCTTTAGGAGTAATGATATCCTCTTATATGCGTTGTCCTGTAATTGGAAAACTGGAGTGCTCAACCATTTGGATATATAGGTGTAACCGAATGGTATACTATCTTTGGATGGTAAGTTTTCTAATGGTGAGACAATGGAACGTAAGATAAAAATAATCGGGAAGGTAAGACGGAACTTGTCCTTAAGCTGATTATGGATGATCATATGGGGATGCGATACACTATGATATGTCATGGAGACTTAGCTACACGAGCTTCGTAATTCTATAAAGTTCGAGAGTGCAGCTCCAAGCTTTTAGTGGAGTAGCGTTGGAGTTGATAATTGTGAAATGTATATCTGGGATATTGGGTTTCATAATTATCATGAGCTTGAACTTTATAAGTCCATTTTGGTCCCCTTTGCTAGCTCACAAAATCCTGTAACGACACGGCGTGCTTTTCCAATAATTGGTGACTTATGTCAGATTTATCAGATTGGTTTAAAATTTGTAAGAATCAAATAATTCATGTCTGTTTATCGGTTGAATTAATTATGTAAGAAAATTAGTTCAAGATGAACTTGTTGAATTATTGCGTTCGGATAATTCTTGTCTGTTTATCGGTTGTTTTAATTTTGGACAATTAGAACAAGATAAACTTGTAGAATCATTGTGAATTGATTTATTTTCTTAGAGATTATCTTGATAAAGTTTGTTTTGATCAGATATCTTTTCTATTGGGCTATTTGAATCAAAACTGAGACTTTATCCTTTAGAATCTCGGGTGGAAAATAAAAGATTCGCAGAGATTTTTTCTCGGCAGTTCGGCCTGCCGGATGACGTGTTCGGCCTGCCGAACTGGCCTGTTCGGCCTGTCGAACTGGCCTGTTCGGCCTGTCTATCAGACAGTTCGGCCTGCCTATCAGCGCACATAAGATTACGCGTTTTCACGCGTATCTTATCAGATATTGATCCGAACTTGATTCTGTTTCGATTTTTTGAGACCAAATCTGATATGGACTGACCCTAGGACCAATAGGTATAAAAAGGGAGTGAGTCTAATGATTTACTCAGATCAATTTGAGAGATTAAGAGTGATACTCTTCTAGTGAGCATCTAAAAACTCCCTGAGAGCTTTTGTTCACAAATCACGAACACTAGCTTTGGGTTCTCTCTATTGGTTGGAAGGAGAGTCACCGGTGGAAGAGCAGTACGTGTGAGTCCACACTCACTCCGGTTGTGGATAGAGAATAGCAAAGAAAACCAGTTGGTTGAGGCTCTTCTGGAACGTTACTTCTCTACACAGGTCGCGGAGGTTCTTCGGCACACTGAGGTTAGTAAGATCTGTTTAATTTATACATATAACATGTCAAACTTGTGTTTTGGAAAATACTCTGATGAAAAATTTTAAAAATTTCGCTGCGCACTTTGTTTCCAACAATTGGTATCAGAGCCGAGGTTTTACATAAATTTGCAAGTTTGTGATCATGTTATATGCATAAATTTTGTGATCTTAATCTCTCCAATGCTTGAATTAAATTTTATAGAGAGATGGCACTCTAGGTTTCTATATAATATATATGTTGTCATGGATTATGTGGTGAATGTTTATTAATTAATTATGGTTGATTAAATTGTTGTTTAATTATTTATTAATTAATTAATACCGGTTATGGTTCCTTAGAGGTTAGAATGTGTATCTAGGTTTTTCATGTAATTAGATGGCGGACTATCATCTCCGTCTAGGAATTGTTATTTAATTTTTAATTTGTAAGAATTTTGTAATTAAATAATTATTCAGAGAAGACGGAACGAGAGGTCGAATCTTAAAGATTGATGATGGCGTCTCCAGGTATTTCCTGAGTCTCTAATTTTATGTTTTTGAATTGTTGAAAATAAAATTGATGAATTGCATTAAAATTGTATTTTTTGGATTAAGGTTTCTTCTGCTCGGTCGGCATGCCGGACCTCACAGTTCGGCAGGCCGAAGGTCACAAATCGGCAGGCCGGACGTAGGGTCCGGCAAGCCGACAGTGGGGCAGAAATTTTGGTGCTCTGCCGGCAGGCCGAACCTTCATGTTCGGCAGGCCGAACCTTCATGTTCGGCAGGCCGAACCACCATGATCGACAGACCGATCACCCAGATCGGACTACCGACCGAGAGCTGCCAGGTGTCCAGAAAAGGTGCAATTTTTTCAATGCAGTTTTAATTTTATTTTTGGGACGATTCTGAGAAACATTAAATTTGGATTTGACCGGAAATATGAAGTGTTCGATTCATACGGGATTGAAGACTTGAAGATGGATATTACATGAAGAAGGATACAGCTTGAGGATTCAATGATGAAGAATCGATAAATGTCTCGATTATTCTCTTATAATCTTAATTTTCTATTCTCTAGGGTGGAACCATAATATTACGGTTATTATTATTATGCTTGTTGCTTTGCTTGTCTGCATTATAATATGATTTACCATGTATATTGATAACATGCCATATAGAATAGGGAGTGCCGCTCATATTAAAATTGTTCATGCATAATTTTAAAATAAAACCTTGACTTCAAAAGATTGAGTGGGAGAAGGTTTTCGAAGAGAGAACCTAAGGCCTCCATCGTTGGTCCATAGGAAGAACATGGTGGTCCTGACCCCTAGGAAGGGATTTCTATCATGTACCAGATTGGATCTCTGAAAGGATAAGGTATTTTAGTATGATTTATGGTTGCACACCCCTAGGTGGTGATTATAAATCATAGATAAAATATTGAAATGGTGGTTATACGCTCACGTTAATTTTATTATTAACCTCCCCTAGGAGCTCTGTTAATAAAATTAATGGCCAAAGAAACGATTATTAATATATGTTGGATCATACGGGTCTTGGATGGCATATATTAATCAGGAGGGGATCCGTGTTCCTGATTGAATTTGGCATGACTCCCCTAGGAGCTTGTTGAATTCTGAGTTAGGAATTATCGTTGTAAGGTTGTGATATTTTCAAGGTTTTGACACATAAACACATTTGTATGATTTTACATGATTGTGTTATCTTACTAAATTATTATATGTGTTTGTTTATGTTTGGTATATGATTCTTTATTGTAGATTGAAAATGTCTAAAAACGCTTTATCATCGATACTTGACAAAAACCAATTAACCGATGAGAACTATAACGATTGGAAACAGAACTTGGACATCGTCCTATCCTTTGAGAAACTGAAATATGTACTGACAACTCCTTGTCCTCCCGAGCCTACGGGAGACTCAAGTAATGAGCAATTCCAAGCGTACGACCGCTGGAAAGATGCTAATGATCAGGCCCGCTGCTATGTTATGGCTAGCATGAACAACGTGCTGCAGGCTCAACATCAGGATTATGAGACTGCGAAGCAGATCTTGGATAATCTTGAGGACATGTTTGGAGGCTAGGCCATAACAAAGCGGCAAGGGGCGCTTCAGAAACTCTTAAACTGTAGACAGAGACCGGGGACATCTGTAAAGGAGCATATGATGTTGGTCATGGGTTACCTCGCTGAGGCACAAACCAATGGAGCCGACATCGATGCTGAAACTCAGATGACTATGGTCTTTGAGACTCTGTCTAAGGAATTTATTCCGTTTAGAGCTACTTTTAATCTAAGCAATAGACGGGATATGACCTTGACAGAACTGATGAAACAGTTACAGGAGTTTGAACTGCTGATCAGGGAGTCTCCTGCTGGTGGAGAGGCCAATATGGTAGCTGCTTCTGGTTCCAATCCTAACTCTGGGAATGGAAAGAAGCAACGGGCCAAGAGTGGCAAGTCTTCTATTCCTCCTGCAATCAAGAGCAAGAAGAAGAAGAAGAAGAACCCAAAGAAGCTTAAATGCTTCTTCTGTGGTAAGGTCGGGCATATAAAGAAGCATTGCAAGGACTTCCTTTCCAAGGGAGGTAGGTGTGATCTTCTATATTTAGAAACTTGTTTGGTTGAGGAATCCAGTGACATTTGGGTCATAGATTCCAGTGCAACTAATCATGTTTGTGTTTCTCTGCAGGGATTCAAAGAAACGAGAAGTCTACTTCGTGAAGACTTAACGCTTCGGATGGGCGATGGATCCTTGGTCTCAGCGGAAGCAGTGGGAGATGTCCATCTTTATTTTGATAATTATAGGAGTTTAATTTTGCGAGATTGTTTTTATGTTCCTAAATTTAAAAGGAATTTAATTTCTGTATCTTCTTTATTTAAAGACTCCTATCTGGTATCTTTTAATGAAAAAGTGGTGATTCGTAAAAACAAATCTTTTATCTGTTCTGGATGGATGCAAAATAATCTATATTTTATCAAACCTAAAATGGACCTACTACTTAATGCTGAGATAAATGATAATGACTCAAAAAGACTTAAAACTTCTCACTCTAATAAGACTTATCTTTGGTATTTGCGCCTTGGCCATATTAACCTGAATAGGATTCAAAGGTTGGTAAGGGATGGACCTTTAAGTCACTTAAAGGTGGAATCTATACCTCAATGTGAGTCTTGTTTGGAGGGTAAAATGACCAAAAGACCATACGGGTCTAAGGGCAATAGGGCCGAAGGGGTTCTAGAACTTGTGCATAGTGATGTTTGCGGACCGATGAACATCCGGGCACGAGGAGGGTATGAGTACTTCGTCACTTTCATTGACGATTACTCAAGATATGGGTATGTGTACCTAATGCACCACAAAAGTGAAACTTATGATAAGTTCAGGGAGTTTCGGGCTGAAGTGTAAAAGCAATTGGGTAAACCCATAAAGGCACTTCGATCTGATCGAGGTGGGGAATACCTTTCTGAAGAGTTCTTGGGACACTTGTTAGAGAATGGGATTTTATCCCATTTGACTACGCCGGGCACTCCGCAGCAGAATGGCGTAGCGGAGAGAAGGAATAGGACTTTGTTGGACATGATTCGGTCCATGATGAGTTATTCATCATTGCCTTTATCCTTTGGGGATATGCACTACAAACCGCATGTTATCTTTTGAACAATGTGCCTTCAAAATCGGTCCCTAAAACTCCTCACGAGTTGTGGACAAGACGGAAGACATCCTTAAACCATATTCGCATATGGGGATGTCCAGCTCATGTCCTGTTTAAGGATCCGAATAAGTTGGAAGCACGTTCAGAAGTTTGCGTGTTTGTAGGATATCCAAAAGGGAGGGGGTTATTTTTATAACCCAAAGGAAAATAAAGTCGTGGTTTCAACTAATGCAACTTTCCTTGAGGAGAGTTACATGAACGACTTTAAACCTCGAAGCAAAGTGGTGCTTGAGGAGTTGAGGGGTGATCCGTTTACTCCGGAGGTTCCGAACGAAACCATTTCGATCGGTGTAGAAAAACCAAACAAACCTGAACAACAACCTCAAGGGCTTCGACGTAGTGGGAGGATCGGGCGTCAACCTGAGAGGTATATGTTCAATGGGGAAGTCTTTTTGGCTGAACCAGATGAACATGACAGGGATCCTTATACTTACGCAGAAGCCATGGAGGATGTTGATTCAAGACTCTGGACAGAGGCCATGAACATAGAGATGAAGTCTATGGAGACTAATCGGGTCTGGGAGCTTGTGGATCTTCCCGAAGGGGTAAAACCCATAGGGTGTAAGTGGATCTACAAGAGAAAAAGAGGAGTGGATGGAAAGGTCGAAACCTTTAAGGCTAGACTGGTAGCTAAGGGTTATACACAAAAAGAAGGAATCGATTATGAGGAAACCTTTTCGCCTGTAGCCATGCTTAAGTCCATCCGGATTCTCTTGTCCATTGCTGCCGCTTTCGACTACGAGATTTGACAGATGGATGTCAAGACGGCTTTTCTGAATGGCTATCTTGATGAGTCCATTTATATGGAACAACCAGATGGGTTCAAGGTCGCGGGTCAGGAGGGTAAGGTTTGTAAGCTGCTAAAGTCTATTTATGGACTTAAGCAGGCTTCTCGTTCTTGGAACATAAGATTTGATCAAGTGATCAAGACTTATGGGTTCTCACAAAATGTGGATGAACCATGTGTTTACAAACACATCAAGAATAAGAAGGTGGTTTTTCTACTACTCTATATAGATGACATTCTGCTGATTGGCAATGACGTTGGGGCATTGTCATCGGTCAAATTATGGTTGACCAAGCAGTTTGACATGAAGGACTTAGGTGAGGCTAATTTTGTTCTCGGTATCCAGATCTTTCGGGATAGGAAGAACAAAATGATAGCTTTGTCACAGGCCGGCTACATAGATAAAATTCTCAGGAGGTTTGCAATGCAGGATTCCAAGAAAGGTGGGCAACCATCCAGGTCTGGAATTACTCTTTCTAAGAAAGACTCTCCAAAGTCTTATGAAGAAAGAGAATACATGAAGAAGGTGCCTTATGCTTCGGCAGTGGGTAGTCTCATGTATGCCATGCTTTGCACTCGACCGGATATTAGCTATGCGGTCGGGATTGTGAGTCAATTTCAGGGGGATCCAGGACCGAACCATTGGGTTGCGGTAAAGCATATTTTCAAGTACCTGAGAAGGACTCGAGGGTATATGCTTGTGTATTCGGGTGAGGATTTAACTCCTCTAGGATACACTGATTCGGATTTTCAATCCTGCCTAGATTCTAGGAAATCGACTTCAGGGTTTGTGTTTACTCTGGGTGGCGGTGCCATCAGTTGGAGAAGTGCGAAGCAAGATTGCACTTCGGATTCAACGATGGAGGCCGAATATGTGGCAGCTAGTGATGCTTCGAAAGAAGCAGTGTGGCTCCGCAAGTTCCTTGGGGATCTTGAGGTAGTTCCTGGTATGGATAAGGCGGTATCACTGTACTGTGATAACAGTGCGGCGGTAGCTAATGCTAAGGAACCAAGATTTCACAAGAAAAGTAAGCATATTGATCGGAAGTATCATGTGATAAAGGACTTCGTTGAGAGCGGGCATGTCACGGTATGCAAGATCGCGTCAGAGGACAATTTAGCTGATCCATTCACGAAGACACTTACTGGGAGAGTCTTCGAGAGGCATGTGGAAGCTATGGGGATGCGAAATTTGCAGTATTTACTCACTTAGTGCAAGTGGGAGATTGTTAGACATGTATGCTCTAAGGAGTAAAAATGTAATACGTTTTTGGAGACATTTTTATCAATAAAGAATTTATTCATTTATATATACCAAATATTGTCCTCTTTACGTTCATATTCGTTGAATGTATGATAAGCAAACAGTAGTCTGAGACTGTCAGTCTAAACCTTAAGAGTTGGGCATATGATGGGATGATTATGCGGTAGACACGACTCTTAAGGTGATGGTCTAAAACATA